>SSNS01000011.1:3482421-3671914 GCA_006937985.1 Aphyosemion australe | reverse complement strand
GTACATTTATTTAAACCATTCTAGTAAATCATGCAACAATATGTGCACATTTCTTCAAAGCCAATTATATTCGTTTTCATGGCTGGTCAAAGCAGCACTTACATTTTCCAAGTAACTCAGTTCTCTATATGTTAAGAAAAATCTTTTGCAGGAAAAACATTTGCACCAAAAACAAGCTTCTAATGATTATTTTTCTCCATTTACTGAGGTTCTGCTAAAGTGATAGTAGAAACTTCTTCCGTCATTTCAGAGGAAAATGAAATCAGGTGTTACCTGATGTGGTCCTGTCCAAACCAACTCTGTTCTCTATAGATGCAGGATCAAGTGATGATGGACTGGCACTTCTTACTGCATCTACAGGACACATGAAGCACAAAATCTGATCTTAAACATGAGCTGAATTACACCACATGTACACAAAAAATAGAATAACTATAACACACATGTAAATAGCTACTGTGTGACTGCAACACAAATTGCAACCTGATATATTTTTAAAGAATGCATTATTCCATGAATAAAATAGAGTTATAGATAAAAAATTGTATAATTAATTAGGCACACAGCAAATGTGGAATCAATGTTGCCGTCAATATGAGCAGAAGTCACTCACCTGAACAACCAGGTGCAGTAGTTAGTGACAGGAGGAGCAGCATGCTCTTGTAATGTCTCCTCTGGTGGCTCTAGGTCCATACATATAATGAGAAAACCAGAGGAAATACATTGGATGTCATGGTACCACATGATGTAATTTTCACACAAGTCACTATTTTAATCATTACAAGTATTTACCGACACGATAGACTCACATGAGGAAAGCAGAGAAGCTGAGGAGCATGGCTGGACACAAGATCCAGCTGCAGGTTGTCCCAGATACTTTAGAGTGAGTCTAAATGATGTAACAACCAGGCGTATTATCAGCATTGTTCAGGTTCAGTTGTCTTTCTATAATTTAATCAAGTTGATAAACATGTCAACTTTGACTTTTTCACTTCATGTAAATCATAAATTCCTGGAAGCTCACAGCTCTGTGTGCACACCACTGAATAAACATGAACATTACTTTTTGGTACACCATTATATAAGCGTGTGACTGCTCATCACCATCATATGTTCAACTTTTGCACCTCTAGTGAGTCCATGTTGATATCCTTATCTGCACTGAGTTTAGTACAGGTGAACCTCAGAAAATTACATTATGGTGCAAGTCGAGTTAATTTATTTCATTAACAGCAAAAGGGCCCTAAGTACAGATGCATGATTCTATTTTTTCTCTATTTAAAATCCTTGTTTTATTGATTTCATAACATTCTAACTGTCTGACATTTTGAATGTGGGGTTTTCATCAGCTGTAGCCATAATCATCACAATTATAACAAATGAAGGCTGAAATATCTGGCTTTGCATGGAACGGGTCTCTTATATATTAGTTTCACCTTTTAAGTTGAATTACTGACATAAATTAACTTTTGCTCCAAATTATCATTCTTTTTAAGTTTGACCTGTAGTTTGACTGTGGTTAGATGTATTTCACTGATAAACAGGGAAAATAACCTGGATGCCAAGAGTGTACAAAGCTATTATAGCTGCTAAAATCCATCCTTCCCAATATTTATTTTTCAAATAATAAAGTTATCAAACGTTTAACAGGAACTGTAAATGGACTTTTCACGTCTGACTTGGATTACTCTTAACTTTTTAATTTCCTAGAACACGATGACCCCAGCTGTTGCTTCGCTGTCACGGTGCAGCTAAATGCGCACTGACCGACTCCGGTCTCCGTGAAGAGGGGGCGGGGATTTTCCGGGAAATTTCCGTGAGACAGAACCGCAACAGAACGTGACGTCACACCCTCGTTACTCTGCTTTGGCTACTGTCAACTAGCTAGTACTGTTATATGCTAATTGGAGAATATGAAACAAACAAACCTAAACAAAAGTACATACCTTTGCACCTTTCTCTTGTTCTTTTTCCCCCTCAAAACGGCGCCCCTCATCCTCGCAGGGGGTCAGCCGTTCACACACAGAACCCGACCGTACGTCCCACATGTGTCTCTGCTAGCAGGTTCTGAGCAGAACAGGGCAGGCAGCCGAGCTCAGAGTGGGATTGAAGACAGCTGGATGGAAATATCACTGGCTTTGTTCAGTAAATTAGCGTATTCTTTTTAATTTTATTGCAGAATACAGATATAAATTGACAGCTGAACATTATGATGCTTTTTCTTTGGGGAGTGAGTGGTGGTGTGAGCGCAGTTTGGCGCCCCCTTCTGGATGGCGCCCTAGGCGGCTGCCTAGTTCGCCTGTAGGACGGACCGCCACTGTATATGGACCTGATGTTTTATTTTTATAGTACACATAGGTAGTCAAACATGGGGGCAGTGTAATGCATTTAGCAAATTTCAAAATAAAAGACACATGCAGATTTCCTATTGCTTAACAAGCAGAAAGGATACGTCAGTATCAGTGACACCTCGTGTGCGGCGGTAAAAAGGACAGAGAATAAACCACAGACCTTTTGGATACATGCTGCTGTCTTTCTCCTTGCTTGCGTGATCTTGCAAGTCTCCAATGATTACGTGATCTTGCGGGACCAGCTGCATGGGGCATTTTTGCTTCTGATTACTCATTTGAAGTGCTCCTGGTGAGAAGTGAAGCCCTGCTGAGCTCATGGGGGAAATGCATCTGGTGGAAAACTGGGGTTATAGTCAAGTAAAGGGGCTTATCTCTGCCTTTGGAAGACCTTGGGTAACCCCAGGAGGAGCTGGAGAGAGGGATGTTCGGATTTCTCTCCAGGACTTGTCTATGTTTGATCAAACAAAAACTCTAATAGTCAATTCTAAACAGAAAAAAAAGACAGCAACACATTGTTTCTGTCCAGCGCTGATCTCGTCATAAGTATCTTCACACTTAACAATATTCCTATATTCCCAACTCAGTGAGTCCCCCTCTCACCTTTGTCCCTGCAGCACACAGCAGCAGGAAACGAAGGCGGTGGCCAGTCCTTGTCGTCGCCTGGTTCCTGCCTGGAGGACTTCCGCACAGCTCCATTCATTGAGTGCAACGGGGCCAAAGGCACATGCCACTACTTCGCTAACAAATACAGCTTCTGGCTGACCACTACGGAGCAGGAGTTCCACTCTCAGCCGGCATCACAGACACTAAAAGCTGGCCAGCTTCTTTCACACATCAGCCGCTGTCAGGTCTGCATGAAGAACCTGTGAGGGACTCCTCACCGCAGCGCCGACAGCAAGAGCAGAGCTGAACCAGACTACAAGGAGACGTGTGACTCTCCTGAGATATGCAAGGACTCTGTGATGCCTTCAGGATGCACTGTAAATGAAACAACTGTCCTACAATAAGAACAGCAGAATTATAGGACAAATGTTAATGATGTGTTGTGTTAAATGTCAACCGGTGCTTTATTTCTAACTTATTACCTCAGCTACGATTATTAACCATCAGAAACTACAGCTGAACCAAAGATGCACATATCCATATAAACATAAAGCCACTAACTGCCTCTCAAGGTGTTTTATTAGCCTGGTTTGTTTTTCTGCCGCTTGTACAAAGCGTAGTTTTTTAAATTACGATTATCTTTTTATGCATTTATCAGCTACTGCAGACTTATCTTGTTTTCCACAAATGCACTGATTCTGTTTATGTTGTACAAGTCGATCTTTCCATGCTCCAGTCATTTTCATCTACAGATTTGGGCTGCATACACAGTTTGACATGAATGCCAAATGTTTTACATCAACTCAATTGTTTAAAAATACACAAATAAAACATAAAAATGTATTTAAAAAAGAAAAGTTCTAGATTTATTATATCTGTGGTCATTTTCTTAAAACGCCATAACATGGGAGGAAAAGAGGGACCTGATTTTGTTTCCAGGTTGAATACTTTTTCTGGAATAAAATCAAAATGTTGAAAATTATTTTTCACATTTTAATCTGGAAAAAATATTTTTTACTGTTTTGAGACGTTTTTCTCCACATTTCAACTCTAATCTTGACGCCGACTATTATTCTTTAAATATAATTTAGACTTTTTAATCTGAACTTTAACTTTTTTCACAATATTTTTACCTTAAACTTGTTCAACCAAGAAACAAATTAAATTTTCGTTCTTCCTTATTTTGGTTTATTTTTCTGAGTGTCCATAAAACTGTTGTATAATGCTCTATTTAATAAAAACATTTTGTTTTGTTTTTTTTATTTTGACCTTTTCAGCTTTAAAAATGACGACCAGTCAAATGCAAAATAAAAAATCTTTATTACGACAGTATTTTTTAAAAAGTTCAACAAGAATATTAAACCCTCATTCACTCAACGTTTCAATAAAATATAAAGATCAGTATCAATACAAGGAAATAAAGCAATTTGGTGCAAATAAAGTGATCTGTGATTGAAATTCTAAGATAAAGAGTAAGAAGTGTCATCCAGCTAGTGATTAGTGCAGATAAATTAGTGAAATTAAGAGAGCCAAACTTTTACAAACAGCAGTGATTGACGTTTTTCTGTTTGCAGGCATCTTTGGGACACATAAGTGCAGTTTCAGCCATTAGAGTGGAAGGTTTTAGAAAACAAAGTGTTGTTACTTCCCTTCCTCACAAAGAAATGGGTTCATTTCTCCAAACACCACCCGTGGTTGCTCGTTTTAATCGTTTTTCACAGCTTTAAGGAGTTGTGCATTTCCTGTGGAGTCAGTGGAGACAAACTTGGGTACCATCACAGTGTGCATGTGGTGCTCCGATCAGACCGACATGCTGATTGTTAAAAATCCGTCCTCTTTGCTCCTGTTTTGCTTCCTAACAGCAGGAGGATCTGGCCCGCTTGCTGCCAACCCCCCCACTCTCCTCCAGATCCACCGTTGGAGACTCCCGGTTCTCGTGCCTCTTCCTCAGGATGGACGGCAGCACCAGATCAAACAGCGTCTCAAACAGAACGTCTACGTTGTAGCCGGTCTTCGCACTCGTCTCGAAGCACATCTTCTCAGCTGGGAGGCTGCTCTTTTCGTCCAGACCTTTATACCTCAGTATTCTCTCGTAAAGAGACAAAGCGTCGTCGCGCGTTACCTGTTTGTGAAGCGCCAAGCCCGAGAAAGAGGTGGGGGAGGCCGGAGGAGTGGGGACGGCAGACAACACCTGAGGTTCTGTCCTCTCCTCCTCACCCCCAGGTGTGTCCTTAGTCCGTCCGTCAGCCTCCAGGGACAGGTGGGCTTCAGTGAGGTCCGTCTTGTTGCCTACTAAAGCGTAGATGCAGTCGTGGTTAGCGGTGTCAGTCAGAGACAGGAAGCGCTCCTCGATCTCAGCAAGGCTCTGCCAGTTCGTCACGTCGTAGGTGAGGATGATGGCGGCTGCTCCACGGCAGTACATGGAGCCCAAACCGTGGAACTGTTCCCGACCTGAAGAGACAAAACGGAGTTTAGACTCAAAGTGAAACTCGGGCCATGAACACACGTAGCCGAGTTTTTGCAAAGCTGAATATCCTCCCTCGCCTGTCTAGAAAAAAACTTGGGGTCCACACCACCTCGTTCTTAGCTAAATAAAATAACTTATCTATCTATATCTATATCTATATAGATATAGATATATCTCCAGTGCATTGTGAAGCACATTCATGAAAAAAACGTGATTCATGTCCGAATCAAGATTCTGATTTCTAAAGATTCTGAATCGATCCATAATTTCCAACTTTCGTTACTTGAGAAGGTATTTTCCAAACATGTCCTAGCTTATTTGCTGCTCGTGCTCATACAGTTTGTCAGTCAGTGGCTTCCGTACTGCATCATTCTAGCTAGTGATGCGTGGACTTCCAGAGCAACCCACTTCTTCATATTCACGGCTCACTACATCACAGACACCTGGCAGATTTCTAATTTACAGAAGAAAGTAGTTCATCCTAGAATTGACGCTCTTTCTTACTGAAGGGTATTGATTGTGAATCAAAAATCAATTCTCAATCGATTCTTCACTCCAAGAATTGGAATCGAGAGTTTTTGTACATTCACACCCCTAATGCCAAGCCTGTAGGTGGCAGTAGTTCCCCAACGTCTTTGCCGAAAAACATTCCTTGGACCATTCTTATGATCCTTTGCCTTTGATGTTCTACAAAGAGCAGCAATAATAAGTGAGTGAGTGTAAACACAGGTCGCACATTTTTGTCGCGGGCAGTGACGTAGTGAAACCTAAAACTCTGGTTATTTACGTCCACAAACAAATGCTCACAATGGAGAATTCACAAATCTCGTCTTTGGTCAGAGTTTTTGAAGGAATGATTTTTGGGGCTTCTTCACTTTCGTGTGGATGACAGGCCAAACCTTAGAAAAATATCTTTGTTTTGTTGGATAATGGCTATGTGTGTACAGGGCCTCATAAAGGGAGAACAGACACTGCAGGAGCTTAACTGGTGTCCAAAAACCTTAAAGAAAATATTCTTTCAGTTTTAGGAAAATCATCAACATTACTGCACAGAAATGAAAATAAAAACACAAACTTGTAAAGTTTAAACTTAAGTAAGAAGTGGGCTCTTTTGCACAACTATTCTAAACATGGCAGCGGCGTAGGAGGACACAACAGAGCGGTTTTAGAGCAGGAGCCAAACAAAAACATCCTTTGTTGCTGAAACATGGAAGATTTCTCAAAGGGCTGATTGTGTCTGGATACAATACTTCCTACTGATACTTTTAGGATTTAATCATCTGTTATGCTTCGCTAAAACTGCTGATTTAGTCAACTGTAGAGAAATTAATTCAAAAATTAGGACTGATGTAGGGGAATAAATGCCTAGAAAAACCAAATGTGACAGCATTTATGAAAGAATGAACAATGTTCCATTTTAGACCGATTTCTAGCTTTTGTTTCTCTTTTCCTCACGGACCTGAGTCCGTACTTTTGGGTAAATCTTGGAAAAGAGACTGAAGCTTCCTCATCATGTGACTCTTTAGAGGAACTATGAACGCGGAGTTAAAGCCAGGACTTTGAGCTGTAACTCAGAGGGTAGGGAAACAAATCAGATCTTACAAACCTCATTGTTCCCGTGCACAAACATACCCCATCTTTCACAGCTTTACGCTGACAGACGACAAAGCAGAAGCTTTATGGCGACTCAGCGTTTCTTCACCCCGCTGAACGAGGTTATAGAGTAAAACAACACGGGCAGGAAATGTTTCAGTGGCGACAAAAGGCTGGAGTTTCCTTATCTGGGGCTCTCCAGGTCTTCTGTGAGACGGGTTTGAGTAAGATGCTTTACTGGAACTTCTGTTTACACAATACAGGAATGTGGAGCAGATTAGGCCACGACAATGTGAGGGAGTCCTGCCAGGGCGAAGCGAGAAAAGGTCAATTATTTGACTGAAAGACTTAATTTTATTCGAAAATGCCTTTGCCTTTAGGCCTTTAATTATAAACCACATGGCACGAATGTCGACTCATCCTGGCAGCAGCGAGTCAGCAGTCTGATAACTTTTCAAGCTAATTATCTTTAAAGGTGGGATTTGTGTTGAGTTTTCCTGTTAAAATGTTCTTCTGGAGGAATTTCTGGGGTGTTTTTGGACTTTGGCCGTTTCTGCAACTAAGTTTGTGCCAAAGGAGGGTTTTATAATTTATCAGTGAAGCATTCAGACATAAAAGCTCCTAAACTCAAGAGATTGGCTGTGTTTTGTTGTGTTTTTAGCTGCATCCATAGAGAAAATAAACAGATTTAAAAACAAAAGTGCGTTTTAAAGATCCTGTTTCTGAGACTTTTTTCCTCATTTATTGAACACATGACTTTCAGACGCCGTCATCTGCTGCAGATAGGTCTGACACGTCCTCCACGTGTCCACTTTCCTCATTCTGTGAGCACACGCTCCACAAAACGCCGTTGTGTTCAGGTACAAGAACTGATCAAAGGGGAAAACAGCAGCTTAAGTTAAAAGAAAAAATCCCATCTATCAAAACTGTGTGCATATTTCTGTAGAAAACACATAAAAACTAGGATTGGGTCACTTTGGGCCAGCATTGAGCAACATGGCACATGATGAGGCACACCGTGCTGCACGCAGCAGCCTATGAATGATTCACGTGGTGAAAGTGTTTAAAGGGTTTTAATGATGCGTTCCTTTTGAGTTTTCTGGCAATACTTTAATAATTATTTAACCTGCCTTCATTTCAGTCATTTTTTACATAAATCATTTACTTGGAAGGCCAGTAGGCCTGTGTTATTTTGGTTTGCTGCTGCCATTGAAAATTGAAAAGCTTTTTCCTGTTAGATTTTGAATAATTATACTGAGGCTGATTTTGTTGCTGCACTTTAAACTTTGAAGTTTACGTTTGGTATTTTGCCCTGCACCATGCTCTTTAAACCTCAGAAGTGTTGGATTTGTTAATTTTATATTTAATAGGAATAGACCAGTAACCAGTATTTGTGGTCAAGTGCTCTCTGTTGTCTGCTCTACATGGTGGGCAGATGGTAACATGACCAACACGTCTTGCTTGGAAAAAACATTCTAAATAAAAGAAATATTTAGTTTCTACTAACTTTATTTGTCTGGTATATCATTTCAAACTTCATTTCCACATTGGATTTTTAATAAACTATTCATTAAATGAATTAACTGAAACACTGCTATATTGTGATGTATCGTTATCGAGATATAAAATTAGCTATATCAGGATATGAGATTTTGGTCATATCGCTCAGCGATCAGACAAGATTTTGAGGAGAACCAAACCAATTTTGTTACAGAGAATCCCCTATATCTTACAGCCACAATGAATCATTTTACCTTAAACACAGCATCATTTAGACTCTGTGTGGTTATTTTACTCTTACTCATAAGTTAGGTCTGAATAAAGGACATTAAATGTTCAGAAGTGTTGTTTAGAGGAGAAAACAACTAAATTAGATAAACCAGACTCACAAGTTGCTCGTTTGTTGGAATTAAATTTAAAACAATTCAGCCTGATTGTGTTTGGTCACTGGGCTGTTTCTTTTAGTCTGATCTACCTAAAAACGTCTGATTGATTCAACTTTCCATAATATGCTTTAGATCAGGGGTCACAGACCTTTGTGAACGTGAGAGCTACTTCCTGGGTACTGAGCCATGTGAAGGGCTGATACAATAGTGACCTTTGAACTGGAATAGATCAGAGTTAAACTAAACTTCGTGTACAATAAACTAATTATTTTTCTAAAGAATAATGTAGTTTTAAAATGTATTAATGCATTTGTGATTAAAAAGATGGCAGCAGTTTTTTTTTTGTTGTTTATTGTAGACTTTTGCTATTCAGAGAAAGACCTGGGGGCACCTTCTAAAGTTCCAGGGGGCACCAGGTTGGTGACCCCTGCTTTAGTAGCTAGCAGACAGGTGTCCACCCCTCATGTTGCTGTTAGCTCAGGTAGCATCACCTGGTAAACCTTAGATCAAAGAGACGTTAGAATTCTAAAATAAACACAAATAAAGCATTTTTTACCTGCTGTGTCCCAGATTGAGATGTTGTAAGGCCCCCACTGTTTGAGGAAAAACGCCCCTCCGACTGTGCTGACCGTGTCTTTAAACTTCCTCTCCATGTATCTGTGGAGCAGCGACGTCTTCCCCACGTTCATGTCGCCCAGGAGAACCACCTTCACGTCGGGCTTCTTCATCTTCGACACGTCGGGCATGATGGAGGCTTTTGCGGAGGTTTGTTACTGTTTAAACAGAACTAGACACGCGGGTCTAACTAGCGAAACTCATTTCAAACGAGGCGCAGCGGAGATAATGTTACGAAAAGTTGTTTGTTTTCCACATGACTCTCTGGCTTTGAGTCATTCTCCAGTCCAGAAAGTCTCAACTTTAAAAAGTCAGTGAGGCGAAACCGGAAGTTGGTGAGGAACTGATTGGAGGGGCAAATTTTCCCAGAGTTATGACTGACAGGCTGTTGATGACACATCAACATTATGTTCAATTTTATTTTCTTTCCTCTGTCAGATACTCTTCTGAAAATTACTTAAAATGTCTTCAGTTCTAATGGTTTGTTTATCTTTTTAAATCATTTTATTGTTCCTGTGAAGCGCGTCGTAATTTTTATTTTGAGAAGCGCTTTTTAAAAAAATCGTTGGAATTCACAAAATATATTATAAGATGTTGCTGGCGTTTTAAAAATTCTGGTATTTATTATTTTTAGGAACTTTTGATTGCGACTTTGCCAATAAATGACTGTACACAGACTGAACGAGGGTTACGATGAACACTGACTAAAAATGTGTTTATGTAAAATTGAACTCGGTTTTACAAAACTGATTTCTTGTAAGGTTGCTAAAATTTCTAATTTTAAACAAAAAGACAAGCAAAATAGTTTCCCCCTCTTACCACCTTACCTTACACTACACTTACCAAAAAAGTACAGAAGCCATTTTACCCACCAAGCAAAGCTCAGAGCAAAGAGCATCAATTTCTTTGCAGTGGTGGTTAATTTTAAACTGGAGAAAAAAGTAAACTTTTGAACTCGAACAACGTAATGTAAACTTTTCAACATATGTCAATAGTGGCTTTTAAAAGTGATCACTTTCAGTGGATTTAAAATGTTGGATAGAATCCAAATGATGGAAAACGTTTTACTTATTTATTTATTTTATTGTGTTTGTTTTTGTGGGAACAAATTCAAATATACGTTTGTTGGAATTTCACTAAGAAGCCACAAGAGGGCGATAAAAAGGGCATGTCAAGCAGAAGCCAAAGAACGAAAACATTCAAGATAAGTTCATGACTTTGTTTCGGGTCGTTCTAGCGCAATTTTAGAGGTTCTCAAATGTAACAACATTACATTTAATTGGCCTTGGGTGATAAAATCGCGTAATTATATTAAATACACTTTTTCAGTTTTTTGTGACCATTAGATATCCTGTTAATGTTTTTACTAGCGCGTGCTTGTAATGTCACAAAACAGCCGCAAGAGGGCAGAAGTTATCCAGCGAAAGCCGAAGATATCAAAGACACAAGATAATACACCGTACTTCCGGTTTGTCCTCACAGCTTTTACGGCCCCAGTTTGTTTTGATAGTACCTTGTCCGAGGAGCCTTTGAACGCACATCAGCCTTCTCTTCCTACTCCGGATCAACGCGACTCATGTTTGGAAGCTTTCGTTCACACTTTTTGGCGTTGAAACGCGTTTCCCGTTTAGGTAAGAAGGACTTAATAGAGCAGGGTTTGGTGGAGGTTTCTTCTACGTGGGGCTGCAGTTTTTCATTACAGTGATGCCGCAACCGATTCAGACACGGATCCCATTTTTGCTGAGCACTGTTGCATTGGTGTTTTTTATCACGTTATCTATTTTCAGCAAAGGTAACGTGAAGGAAATGTTGTTTTCTGATTTGCCGCCGTTTTGTGACACAGACTCTTTACTAATGTTGTAACAGCCGCCTTTAATCCACGGCCTTTAGGACCCAGCAGACTTCTAACCGACCAGGCGGAGATAGGTAAAATTAACCTCAGAGGACTGATCAGAGGTCAGTTTGGAAATTTACTTAATGAAGGCGAAGGTTGCGTAAACCGCTACGGAAGCTGACCCCTATTCAGTTCGCCTCAACATACTAAGCTGCGCATTTTCCTAAAGACGCGAGGGGATAAACAGAGACGGGGAAGGTTTGGCCAGCGGATAATAGTTGACACGTTCATGTTTTTGTTATGAACCTGAAGTTTAAAGCTAAATTCAGAGCCCCCTCAGGCACTTTGAACTCCGTTATCAAAATGGCTTCTAGACGTGGTTAGCTGCGTCCCGCCGCTCAGATGCAGGTCTGGACCAGACATCCTTCATTAATCCGCCGCGTCAACATCCTCATTCATCTTTGGCTGGAGGTCATGATTTAAACCGGTCTGGAGCGGACATGCAAGCCAACACCACGCGCGGCTTCCTGTGGTCGGACGTGGAGACGCGGACCTTGTTGAACATCTGGGGAGATCAGGACATCCAGGCGGCGCTGGATGGAAACTTCCGAAACAGCTTCGTGTACCGCGACGTCTCCCGCAGGCTGGGGGCGATGGGGTTCGACAGGACGCCGGAGCAGTGCCGAGTCCGCATCAAAAGCCTCAAGAGGCAGTACCTGTTGGCCAAAGAGGGAAATCTGCGGAACAACGGACAGTATCACAAGATCTGCAAGTTTTATGACATGATGGAGAGGATTCTGAGCAGTAGACCCGCTCTTGAGCTGATGGAGAGTGGGATGGGAGTGGAGGAGGCCGGAGACGGGCTGGAGGAGGATGGAGAGGATGCTCAGGATGCAGAGAGCACGGGAGAGTGTCCCTATAACGAGACTGACGTCAAGCTGGAATACCCCACTATTCCCATTCCTATCCCAGTTAAAGGCACAGTTGGAAACACCAGTGAGTTCACCCTCTGTCTCTTCATTCATTTTTTACTGCATGTTTGAAAAAAGTGCATAAAATATGTTTTATCTTTTTTTTAGGTACCACAGCAAGGCCACATAACAGCAGCCAATCAGCGAGCAGCCAATCAGCGAGCAGTTTACCAGCGAGGACACCAAAACGACCCAGGAAGCGACACTCCAACTTCCCAGTGGAGAAACTTATGGAGCAGTTCCTGGAGCAGAGCGCCCAGGCTGAGGACAACTTCTACCGCGTGGAGGAGCAGCGCCTGCAATCCGAGGACCGCCGCCGGGACGCCGAGCACGCCAGAGAGCTGCACATGCTCCAGATGCTCGCCCAGATGTTCTCTAGCATCTCCTCGGCCAGACCCAGCTCCCGAGCGCCGGTCATCTCCAGCACCTCGCCGACGCACACACATGGGCATCCCAGACGTCCTTCGCCTCAGAAAGACAGTTTCAGTCAAAAGAACCAACCCCTGAGCACAGATGCATTAGGTACCAGCTCCGGTGTCAGAAGACGGTTGGGCTGTTGGTGCTTCGTGTGATCTCTGATTGACCAAGACCTTTTTTCCTCAGAAACAAATAGGAGGCCTGTTATTTCCTCATCTGAAATTTTGATTTTGTTTGTTTTCTCAGAACTTCAGCGCTATTACAATCTGAGCTTGTCATCGCACAGAGCCATGGATGAAGACATCATCTCAATAGTAAAGAGCATCATTCCTCCGCTGACATCCAAAAAGCACAAGGGACAAGATGGACGGATTGGGATCATTGGAGGATGCCAAGAGTATGTTTCACTAAAGACCAGCCTGTTGCAGAAGTAAAATGTAAAATCATAGGAAACATTTCACTAAAGCCCATTTCTTTCCCTAAAGCTACACTGGAGCACCGTACTTTGCAGCCATCTCTGCACTCAAAGTGGTGAGCTGTAATCCTGAACTCTTAATCTTGCTTTTCAGATTTTATCTTTGAGTAATTTATCTATTTATTATTTATTTTTAGGGTGCCGACTTGTCTCATGTTTTCTGCACTAAAGACGCTGCAGCTGTCATTAAATCGTACAGCCCCGAGCTTATCGTGCACCCCGTTCTGTAAGTCGATCACTGACACAACATGAGATTTTGCAGGATTTTTCATCCAACTGATCCTAACTTTGGCTCAGATGTAGTTTGTGGTTCATGTAAAAATTCAGCTTGTCAGAGCAAAGAAAACACTCAGAAGTGACCTGGTATTGGGGCATAAACATGTTCTAGCTTCAAAACGTCTCAGGTTGTAATGTAACTCAAAGTGCTTTATAGATTAAAAAGACCCCACATATCCCACAAATGTCATTGACAATTGAAATCCCCCTCCCCCCAGCCCAGTGGCACGCACGCACACACACACATACCCACATGCACACATAACACACTTAAAGCAGCATTCCGCAACTTTGCAGTTATATGGTCTCTGTCGCCCTCTAGAGGCTTGCTGCGTAACGTCACTGTCGTAACATTAAATCTCTGGGGCATAAGAGGCATGTTTACATTCCTAATATCAGGCAAAACAACAAAAACAAACTTTTCCACCTCCACACATTGAATAAATAGTTTTATCAGGACTGTATAACAACTTTATGCCCGACCAAACACAATAACCCTGGTGAAATCATTTATTACTAGCCATTAGTAGCACGGCTAGGTTAGAGTCCGTAGTTCATGACTTTCTTTCTAAAAGAGCTCTCCAGCGAGGAAAAGACGGCCCAATAATAACTCTGGTCTTTGCTCTTGCTCTATCACGTTTTTCTTTTCTTTTCCTATATTCCTCTGATAAGGGATTTCTAGCTTTCTTTGGTGAATCTGCCACTGCTACAGCGAGTCTATGTTATACAATTATGGCAAGCCAAAGGGATAAAAAAAAATGTGCGTTCTAAACTCGCATTATGTCCGCCAAAACGCTCGTTCAAGATGCGCGTTTTGGCGGACATAATGCTCGCTTTTAGAACACGCAAGTTTTTGCCCCCTTTGGCGTCAAAACGCACGTTTAAGGCACGCATTTTGGCGGACATGAGGCGCGGACATAACGCGCGTTTAGAACGCGCACTTTTTTTTATCCCTTTGGCTTGCCATATTCTGCCGTAAAACAATACCCAGTCAGTACTTCCTGCGCTACCCGAAGCACAAAATCTGTATAGAGCAGTAAACAGACGTGGGACCCCCCAACACTATCACAGGTATGAAAATGAACTTAATAGATAATAGTATGACGCAAAAACTTTACAAAAAAGCATCATTTTAAGGTGTAAAAGTTGCGGAATGTTGCTTTAAGAACATGAGTAAACACGGGTGGTTTTAGGATTTATGTTCCTAAAACAAACGCTTTTAAAAAGTCTCTGTTTGTGATGTCACAAACGGGGAAAGTAGAATAGAACCACCTCCCATGTGCAAGCTAGAGCTGCTGCTGGAGGAGCAGTAGCTCTGCTCTACGTGGTCAGATATCAGAGCTCTGAGCTTATAGCAGCCTGAGCGGGGGACGGGTGGGTGGCCATGCCCACAAACAGCTTTTTTTTAAGTGACAGAAAAGGCTCATTCTGGAAATTACTGTCAAGAATGAAACTGCTTTAATTTCTTCATGTAAGGGGGATTTAGTGCAAATAACTTTTTAAAACATGTTTAGTATCGACCACAGAACTATTATAACTTAAAAAATGTCATAATATGTCTCCTTTAGATCATTTTTACATTCAGACAACTCTAACGCCTCTTTTTGTTTTTATGAAGGGACAGTCCGAATGCAGTAGAGGAAATAGAAAAGTGGCTCCCGAGACTTCACAGCCTGGTTGTTGGACCTGGTCTGGGCAGAGAAGACATTTTACTGAAAACAGCCAAGGCATGTGTTTGTATAACCACTAAATTGTGTTAATCTAATCAGTCTAGTTGTTCCTCTGGCTACACTTAACCTGGGAAGTTTAACTCTGGCCTATTTTAGTCTAAAAGCTGAGTCAGGTTTAATAACATAAAAAAACGTCTTCTTCTCTTTTCAGGAAGTAATCGAGAGGTCTAAAGCAAGAGAAATCCCCATAGTTATTGATGCAGTAAGTTTTCATTTAAATCAAGGTTAAGCTGTCAAACACGTGTGCGTGTGTGTGCACACTAATTCAGACACTTTGTTTTTTACCAGGATGGATTGTGGCTCATCACACAACAGCCTTCTGTCATTCAGGGCTACCAGAAGGGAATCCTCACACCCAACTTCATGGAGTTCACTCGACTCTTTGAGGCACTGGTGGGCCTTTTTGTGGCAGAGTTCCTCTAGCCAGTAATTTACTGCATGTAGCTCAAACTCTTTGGGTGTTGATGCATGTTATAATGTTGTTTCAGCACCACGAGCCCTTGAACAGCAGAGATCATCCACTCAGTGTCATGCAGCTCAGTGGGACTATGGGAAATCTCACTGTGGTGCTCAAGGGGGAACAGGATCTCATTACAGATGGTACCAAGGGTTGGTATCAAACACGGCTGATCGTTATTAGAGTTGGATTTGTTTTCTTTGAAAGGGTTTAAGGCATCTTTTTGTGATGGTGTGTGTCTTTGCTTCTAGTTTACTCGTGCAGCATTGAGGGCAGTGGGAGGAGATGTGGTGGACAGGGTGATCTCCTGTCTGGCTCCATGGGTGTGCTGGCACACTGGGCTTATTCTGCTTCTGCAGCAGGAGTCATCAGAAGGTGAGATTTATAATATCAGATTAAGATAATATTACTGGTCGTTGTAAAGCTCAGCAAGATCTAAATGTAAAAGAATGCACACAAATTTACGTTTTTTTACTGTGTATGTATGTGTGTGTGTGTGTGTGTGTGCGCGTGCGTGCGTGCGTGCGTGTGCATGCGTGTGTACATTTTGTCTTATTTCAGTGTGAATCCATCCGTGGTTGCAGCATTTGGTGCCTGCTCTCTAACCAGACAGTGTAACAGTCAAGCATTTCAGCGGTACTCCAGGGCCACCACCACCTCAGATATGATCCAGGAGATTGGGCCAGCCTTCAGGAAGCTGTTTGAAAGTTAAAAATCAAACTTCCTCTGTAAAGCTATAAAAATAACTAAATACGTGTTCTGTATGTGCTGAACTTAAATAAAGGTCACTATGTGGACAAGTCTTCAAGGAAATCCTATGAGTCTGGTCAACAAGTTTCACAGATGTGTTTTAAATAATGCAGTAAAAGAATTAAATACTTGAGTCTGTCACTGAAATAGTGAAATGAAATGACAGGAAATATTCTGGGGATGTTGACGTTTCTCATTGTTAATTATATGAGTGAGATTTGGAAAAGTTAGTAAATTATTTAATTTTAAGTTTATAATGAAGCATTTTTCTACTGGAAACAGACTTGAGGTCTGCTGGTGATGACCACTACAAAGAAAGCTCTGATTTTTAAAGTGCTCAAGGTGTTTGTTGAGGGATTAAGGCAGTGGCCCTCTTGTGATGATGCTGCCTTCTTTCTACTAACCAGCCTCTATATACAGTCTTTGTAACCAGCTGAGGCTGTGATCACGTGTGCCATGGACTGCTGCGCTCTAAAGTTTAGCGCATGCGCACAGATGGTGCGATTCAAGGACTAGTTAACGCAAACTGGCTTAGCTTCATATGCGGCGACAGCATCAAGGACCGTAAACCATAGACATAGGAGAATAAATATTCCTATATTCAGAGGTAAGATCGTCTGTGTGCGTTTTGTGTTCAGTATTCCATCCGCTGCTTTGATGTTTGGTTTTTGTCTTTTTTGCGACGTTTCATGTAGTAACGGTACAAGCTAGCATGCTAACCTAGCTAACAGGGACGGCAAAACAAAAGAGAAAATGTTTAAAGCGTCATTATTTTGCGTGTTTTTTGTAAATTTTGATTTTATTTTTATGAAAATGTGATTGTAAAAAGGGTTAATATCCTATCTACGTGACCGTGAATGTAGGAGAATTGAGTGATGGCGTAAGTCTGAACATTGGTGCTATAGATGGGTCTTTGTTACACACACAACAAAAACCCTAGTGTTTTCAAATCTTACACTTTGTTGACATTTTATGTAGAGTAAGACCTATGTTTAACTTGTAAAGAGGGTTGTGATCTTAAACCTCCCTATAATTTAATTAATTTTAAACTTGCCACCTTGATAAGCATCTGATATTTGTACTTCTAAACGTGATCATTGTACACTGATGTGTTGCATGACTGGTTTTCTGGTTGTGTGCCACCTTATTAGCTATACACACATTGACTAAAATGTCAGTTTAATGTCAAATGTAGCACTAGATGTGCACAGAACTACTATGTATTTTGTTTTTTATTTATTATGGGAAAGTTAAGTTTTGATTATGTAGCCATATAACAAGTAAAGTGGTTGACAAGACAGCTTTATTTATATAGCACATTTCCTACACAAAGGCAACTCGATGTGCTTTACAGCAATAAAGACAGACAAAACACACACATTGAACAATGGAAAACATTGAAGACTAAAACTAGAAAATTAACATATCAATTAAACATTGTGAAGAGAATTAAATGTGGTCAGCCAGGTGAAAACATTGATTAAGCTAAAGGTGTAAGGAGACTAAAACTAGGCAGTAAAAACTAGTACAATGAACTACAAAAAAACAATTGTTGAAAACTAGCAGAATGTCAATACTTTGAGGTTGTAAGAAGGCTAACCAGAAATTACAACGACTACAAAAAATTAGGGTTGCAGGAATTAAGCAGACTAAAACTAAAGCAGTGAAAACTGATACTACAACTAACATATCATTAAAACTAACAGATATCAGGTAGGAAGACTAACCAGGAGTTACTAAGTGTAAGGTGACTAAAACTGAGGCATTGAGTAGATAACAAAAAGTGGTCAGCCAGGAATTACTGAGCAAGTGAAAACATTGATTAGGTTGACAGATTGTGCTTGTAGCACTATCAGGATCTCATAGTGGGGAAATCCAGGTGTACTAGCTACAAGTTGCAGGTAAATGCAAGTATCCATTTCCACACAAAGGAAAAAAAAGCAGCAACAATAGGAATAAAAGACTGTTTGGTAGGAATATGTGCATTAAAAATAAGACGATGTACAAGAAAGGTGAAAACACTGCCAATAACAGCAGGGATGTAAACACATAGTATGTTGGTGGTCATAATGTCTTACTGCTGCTGAGAGGAAGGATTTACGACGACACTCCTTTGTGCATTTAGGATGCAGGTGTCTGTCGCTGAAGGAACTCATCTGTTCTGCAACAGCTTCATGCATGGGGTGGTAAACAGTTCACAAAAGGTGATGTGAAAAGCTGCAGTGAAAATGCTAACTAACAATTTTGTTTTGCAGGTGGAGGATTGTCCCAGGTTGAAGAAGACGGGCAATGTTGAACCCAACCAACGGTGACCCAGGCCATGTAGTTGTGAATTATGTCGAGGAGTATTTGGATCTGGTGGAGTCTCTGCCTTTTGACTTGCAGAGGAGTGTGTCCCTCATGAGGGAAATTGATGCCAAGTATCAAGGTACTAAAGCCGTGAAGAATTTAATATTGATTATCTAAATTAGACAGGGAAGAAAGCAGTCTGGTGTCAGATATTTTTATATGTTCCTTTTTAGGTGGTTTTGTTGAATTTTGTTATTGTTTCTTATTTTTAATTGATTCTGGTTATGAACAGATGTGCTGAAGGAGCTTGATGATGCTTATGAAAAGTATCGCCGTGAGTCCGACCCACTTCAGCGACGGAAGCTTCAGTTATCCATTCAGAGGGCACTGATCCGAAGCCAGGAGCTCGGAGATGAAAAGATTCAGATTGCTGGGCAAATGGTACATTAGGAACACGATGGAGCTGCTCGTTGCTATATTTTACTTAAAGCCTGAATTTGCACAGCTGTGTTACTTTATGACCTAATTTCTGTTGATGTAGTCAAGCAATAGCTTTATATAACCTCATGGCAAAGCTGTATAAATTACAGCTAATTGGAGTACTCTGAAGACAAAATCCTTTACATTTAGTCAAAGAAAAGCACAACCTTAAAACACAAAACTCCTTGTTCTGTTTTATAGGTGGAGCTGGTGGAGAACCGAACACGACAGATCGATTGGCATTCTGAACTTCTCGTCTCCTCTCAAGAAGTCCCAGAAAGCCACGTTACCACGACAACATCTATGACAACCAGTGCAGCATCTTTGATGTCCTCTTCGTCGGCGATAGTCACCCCAGGGAAATCCAGCCACAGTGACAAGAAGCGGGACGAGGTCAACCCAGGTTCTGGCAGCGCAGACAAAGCTGGGGGGAAACGCTCAAGGCGGCAGAAAAATGGAGAAAACCGGGAGTGCTACGGGGCGCTGGATCATGCGGAGGAAGTAGGCACACCTCGGGAAAAGAGGGCCAAAACATCATCTAAGAAGAAGAAAAGATCTAAAGGAAAGTCGGAGAGGGAGGTGTCTCCTCCAGACCTGCCCATCGACCCGGATGAGCCGACATACTGTCTCTGTGAGCAGGTCTCCTATGGAGAGATGATTGGCTGTGATAATGATGAGTGTCCCATTGAGTGGTTTCATTTCTCCTGTGTGGGGCTAAATCATAAGCCCAAAGGAAAGTGGTACTGTCCCAAGTGCCGAGGTGAGAATGAAAAGACCATGGACAAGGCCCTGGAACGGGCTAAAAAGGAGCGAGCTTATAACAGGTAGCTTACTCAACCCAGGTCAATAAACAGATGTCATTTTATGTATTGGATTCCATTTAAAATGAATGCTGTTTTGGAGTATTGGACAGATGAGAGGGATCTATTAAAAGGTGATTTTTGTAACTGCTGGAGGACCAAGAAACAAAACAGGTCTCCATCTGGGTTGTTTGTAAAGAATTGCCATCGTAAACCTGCATGCATTTGCTCTGCACTTACCATCCCTTGTTTCCATCATGCATGCAGCTTTGTGTTAAACTATGTGGACTCATTTAATAAATCATTTATAGACCACGAAGAATGACTGATTAGAAATACAAGTTTAGCCAGCTGTAAGCCTGATATGTTGACAGGAGTTTACTAAATGCCACCAAATGCTTAAACATTTTTTCACCATTTGTAGGATGTTTGTTTTCTACATTTATCAAACAGCTCAAGTAAACTTTGAAGGTAATATATCCAACAGGTCTGCCAACTCTCACACAATGAGCATGAGGCACCCACATTTGATTGTCTTCACACGCTCTCATGCCACACCCCCAATTTCTGGCTGAAGAAAAGTTAATCTCTCTGAGCTACACATCACCAGGGCGCCACGCCATCTTCTGCTTTTTGCCAGTTGAAGCGTGTTTTTCCCAGTCAGAGAACCACTCTGCCATCTAGTGGTCATTTCTTACAACCATTTGACTACTTTTTCATAGCTCATAAACACATTTATGTCTAAACTATTTTAGATTATTAAAAGGTAAATTTAGGTTAATATTTTGTAACTACAGGATCATGAGAAATTCTATTTTTCCGCAGAAAAACATGTTTGCCCCTTCAACACAAGTTTAGACTAACTCCAAAGAAAATTCAGATTTCCCAGCTTTCACCCAGCATTGAATGCACCATCTACGCACAAATCAGTCAGGCGTGAAAAGAGTCTCAAAAGGGTTTTTGTACTTGTAAACTGATCTGTGTGTAATGTAGTTTTGTCCGTGTGTATCAGTTGATTTGTGTGTTTGTATTTAATGATTTGTATGTGTAGGAGCTGAAGTTACACACAAAAATGTAAACACAAGTTACAAATCAAGAGTTACACATGCATAGATCTATACACACACATAGATATAGATGCGCACACACAAATCTTTAGTTACGCACACAAATCTAGATATGCACACACAAATCTATTGAGACTTTTTTCTCCACATAGAAGGTGCCCTAATAAACACTTGTAAATAAGCAAGTGCAAATGCCGAAGCCTGCCAGACTCTAAGGAGGACCAACTAGCATGTGCATATAGTACACAGTGATGTGTAAGAGGTCTAAGGCCAGTGACAAACCTCAGAGCACCATGATAGACAGTATCAAGAGCTCTCAGATTCTGAGCTGATGAATACATGTACAATGCATCGCCATAATCCAGTATCGGCATGAAAGTAGCAGCAACAAGGTCCTAAAACTGATCCTTGAGGTACTCCTCTAGTTATGGTGAGTGTGATGAGAGTCCATCTACCTTCACACATTGAGTCCAATCAGTGAGATAATTGTGAAACCAATTTACTGTTTGATTTGAAAGTCCACATGCAGCGAGTCTATGTTCCAATAATGTATGATCAACTGTATCAAAGGCTTTTGCAAGATCTATGAACAGAGCTGCACAATGTTGCTTGCTGTCCAAAGCAGTTATGTCATCGACCACTTTTACTGCAGCAGTGGTTGTACTATGTTGCTTCCTGAAAACAAACTGAGAGTCAGATAAGAAGTTATTTTCAGAAAGAAATTCTTTTAATTGAATACTGATGAGTGATTCAAGAAGTTTAGCCAGAGTTGATAATTTGGAAATTGGTCTGTAATTATTCAATAGTGTTGGATCTCCACCTTTCAACTGTGCAATAATAAAAGCTTTATATATATACAGGTCCTCAAAAAGTTAGCATATTGTGATAAAGTTCATTATTTTCTGTAATGTACTGATAAACATTAGACTTTCATATATTTTAGATTCATTGCACACAACTGAAGTAGTTCAAGCCGTTTATTGGTTTTAATATTGATGATTTTGGCATACAGCTCATGAAAACCCAAAATTCTTATCTCAAAAAATTAGGATATCATGAAAAGGTTCTCTAAACGAGCTTTTAACCTAATCATCTGAATCAACTAATTAACTCTAAACACCTGCAAAAGATTCCTGAGGCTTTTAAAAACTCCCAGCCTGGTTCATTACTCAAAACCGCAATCATGGGTAAGACTGGCGACCTGACTGCTGTCCAGAAGGCCATCATTGACACTCTCAAGCAAGAGGGTAAGACACAGAAAGAAATTTCTGAACGAATAGGCTGTTCCCAGAGTGCTGTATCAAGGCACCTCAGTGGGAAGTCTGTGGGAAGGAAAAAGTGTGGCAGAAACCGCTGCACAACGAGAAGAGGTGACAGGACCCTGAGGAAGATTGTGGAGAAGGACCAATTCCAGACCTTGGGGGACCTGCGGAAGCAGTGGACTGAGTCCGAAGTGAAAACATCCAGAGCCACTGTGTACAGGCGTGTGCAGGAAATGGGCTACAGGTGCCACATTCCCCAGGTCAAGCCACTTTTGAACCAGAAACAGCGGCAGAAGCGCCTGACCTGGGCTACAGTGAAGCAGCACTGGCCTGTTGCTCAGTGGTCCAAAGTACTTTTTTCGGATGAAAGAAAATTTTGCATGTCATTCGGAAATCAAGGTGCCAGAGTCTGGAGGAAGACTGGGCAGAGGGAAATGCCAAAATGCCTGAAGTCCAGTGTCAAGTACCCACAGTCAGTGAGCTTAAGGCCGCTATCGAAGCATCCTGGGCCTCCATAACACCTCAGCAGTGCCACAGGCTGATTGCCTCCATGCCACGCCGCATTGAAGCACTCATTTCTGCAAAAGGATTCCCGACCAAGTATTGAGTGCATAACTGAAAATAATTATTTGAAGGTTGACCTTTTTTGTATTAAAAACACTTTTCTTTTATTGGTCGGTTGGAATATGCAAATTTTTTGAGATAGGAATTTTGGGTTTTCATGAGCTGTATGCCACAATCATCAATATTAAACCAATAAACGGCTTGAACTACTTCAGTTGTGTGTAATAAATCTAAAATATATGAAAGTCTAATGTTTATCAGTACATTACAGAAATTAATGAACTTTATCACAATATGCTAATTTTTTGAGAAGAACCTGTATTGTTTGTGTTGCATCAAAAAATGTTAACATCTAAAATTATCTCAGAGCAAAAACAAAACCTCAAATCATTTCCAAAACATATAAATATTATTGAAGGTTTTGCTTCATCTGCTAACTATTTGTGTACATTTGTCTTTGTGTAGATTACATTTCCCATTAAAACTTCAATTTAAGTTTACAAACAACTAATCCACACTTAAAACATCTCTGCAAACCGGTTTAGTTTAGTTGTAAAAAGCTGTCAAACAGGTCTAATACTGAAATACACAATTATCCAAAGTGACTAACAACTGTGGATTTAGCAATGGTAAAACAGACTGTTCTTGAACCTACATTAATACGATAATGAATGAATAAATCGTTTAACCAGTTTTGAATAGGAGATGAGGAAGATGGTCAAAGCTAGATTTGCTCTTTAGCCAAATGCTAACTCTGAAACTCAGCATTTAGCTTAATTAAATCTTACCTGGCCTGAATGCCATTTTAATTTTAACGTGGGCATCACTGCAGTCTTCATAGAGATACTTTGTCTTCCTGGAGTAGATTCTGACCACACCAATCAGCAGGTGACCAAACGTCCTCAAACCTGTTTTCATCTATTAAAACAAAACACATTCATCGTATCTGAAACAGCTCACACGCATTAACTAGGGTTTCTTATTTAATAAATACGTGAATTTAAATTCTAGTTTTGAAAAGCATATACCTTTGGAAACATGATGTCTTTGACATGTCTGATGGTTGTTTCCAAGTTGCATTCAAACACATGAGCCTTGGTGAGTTTCCGCTCCCAGTGCGCTGCCAACCAGATTTTAGACAAGGGCCCTCGCTTGGATGTGAAGAGTTGAGTGTAGAACACCATTTTCATAAGAATCCTTCAACATTTGACACAGAAAAATCAGTTATGCTACCTCGAGCCTACTAACATACTTTTACCCCGACCACTAAAGTCAAAGTCGGTTAGCATCGTTAGCGCTAGCTTCCTAGCTACAAGTCCGTGGATTTACTGAGGAAAACATCATGGCGGTGCAACATTCGGTACGTTTAATTATTAATACAAAAACTGTACCTGTTAGTAATAGGTCGATATAATTATAGATGCCCAGAGAAGAAAAGTTCTTACCTTAACTTTAAATGTCCCGCGTTTTAACAAGAGTACCTGGCTGCAGCAAAATGGCGACTTGAGCTCCACCTCCATTCGCCGTTGCTTGAAGCGACTGCCCCGGAACGTTTTACGCATGGCGTTGTAGCCTTTTTTCTCAAATCTTTATTGAAAGTTACGAAAAACGAATGCAAACATTCTAAAAACAAGGAAAAAGCTTCGAAGACAAATTAAAATGTTTATCTGCGGTCAAACTGAATCACATTTTTTCATTTTTTTAGCTTAAAACTTTGAAACAATAACGTAATTTCCCTAGCAGGCGGCTTAATGATTGAGTGGTAATTTAGCAACACCAACCAATGCTGTATAGTAAATCTTTGTTTCATGTATAGTTTTTTGTAAATTCGCAATAATTTTATTGTTTTATTCTATTTGTATTGCAGGTCACACTATAGCCTACTATTTGTGTGTTTTAAGTAGCATGTTATTCTTTCAGTTCATGTGCTGCATCTAAGAATAATAAGTATACCTTTATTTGTCCCTCAGTGGGGAAAATGCAGTATTGCAATGGTACTAGTACAGTAAAGTAACACACCAGTGCACCCATAAGGGAATTTATTGTTAACCACAGTAAATAATAAACAAATATTACTATTATAGCTGTGAAATAGTTAAATAACATTTAATAAACACTCCCTACATCTGTATTGATCTCCAATGTGCCAATTTGTGGCCCACACAGACATTAAACTTGATTATTTTGCCCACGTCCAGGAAAGTTTGTACCCTTCTGATGTACTGATGATGTTGGNCGAGCTTGTGTGCATGCTTGACAACGTCGGGGCATGCTCCTAATGAGACAACGGATGGTGTCTTGTGGCATTTCCTCCCAGATCTGTGTGAGGGCATCCCTGAGCTCTTGTACAGTCTGAGGAGCAACCTGGTGCCGCCTAATGGACCGAAACATAATGTCCCACAGATGTTCTATTGGGTTTAAGTCAGGGGATCGTGAAGGCAATTCAATTGTTTCAATTCCTTCATCCTCCAGGTACTGCCTGCATACTCTTGCCACATGAGGCCGGGCATTGTCGTGCATTAGGAGAAAACCAGGACCTACTGCATCAGTGTAGGGTCTGACAAAGGGTTCAAGGATTTCATCTGGATACCTTATTGCAGTCAGAGCACCATTTCCTAGGCAGTAGAGGTCTGTGCGTCCCTCCATGGATATGCCTCCCCAGACCATCACTGACCCACCACCAAACCTGTCATGTTGAACGACGTTGCAGGCAGCATAACGTTCTCCTTGTCTTCTCCAGACTCTTTCACGTCTATCACAGGTGCTCAGGGTGAACCTGCTCTCGTCTGTAAAAAGTACAGGGCGCCAGTGGCGGACTTGCCAATTCTGGTGTTCTTGAGCAAATGCCAGTCGAGCTCTACGGTGCTGGGCAGTGAGCACAGGGCCCACTACAGGACGTCGGGCCCTCAGGCCATCTTCATGAAGTCTGTTCCTGATTGTTTGGGTAGAGACATTCACACCAGTGGCCCTCTGGAGGTCATTCTGTAGGGCACGAGCAGTGCTCAGCCTGTTCCGCCTTGCACAAAGGAGCAGGTATCGGTCCTGCTGATGGGTTGTGGACCTTCTACGGCCCTGTCCAGCTCTCCGAGAATAACCGCCAGTCTCCTGAAATCTCCTCCATGTTCTGGAGATTGTGCTGGGAGACACATTAAACCTTCTTGCTGCAGCACGTGTGGATGTGCCATCCTGGAGAAGTTGGACAACCTGTGCAACTTCTGTAGGGTTAAGGAATCGCCTCATGCTGCCAGTAGAGACAATTACTCAAGCCAAAACTAGCACGAGTGGAAAACCAGCCAAAGATGATCAATAGGGAGAAACTTGAAATGACCTCCACATGTTAAACCAGTCCTGTTTTGAGGGTTTTGTAATTGTTGCCACTTTAGTGCACCTGTCGTTAAGTCCATGAACACCAATACAGCTGAAAGTGATTAACAATGTCCTCAGCTGCTTAATCAACCAGAAAATTATCAGACAGGTTTCATTGATTTCATGCCAGGCCCAATAAAAAAGTGTTCCTTTAATTTATGTGAGCAGTGTATATACTTATATATATATATATATATAAAGCTTTTATTATTCCACAGTTGGAAGGTGGAGATCCAACACTATTGAATAATTACAGACCAATATATATATATAAGCAACTGTAGTTAAAAAATAAATCATGGAATCAATTTATAGACCAAAATGTATTCTAAACTTTTGACCAGGGGTCCCCAATCCTGGTCCTGAAGGGCCGGTATCCAGCAGGTTTTAGTTGTAATTCTGCTTCAACACACCTGATTTCAATTAGAAAGTGATTAGCAGGCTTCAGCAGAGCTTGATGAGCTGCTGCACAGGTGATTCAACCACTGAATCAAGTGTGTTTGAGCAGAAAAACCACAAAACCTGCTGGATAGCGGCCCTCCAGGACCAGGATTAGGTAACCCCTGCTTTTGACTCATCAAAGTAGCCACCTTTGGCAGATATAACAGCTGAACACACTCATGGCATTCTTTCTACAATAAAAATCAAATATTCTTCAGAAAGTCCCATATCTGTTGCAGAAGTTCCCATAAATGTCTGGCACTTGTAGGCTGCTTTGCTTTCACTCTTCTGTCCAGTTCGTCCCAAACCAGCTCCATGGGTTTTAAGTTTGGAGATTGTGCTGGCCACTCCATGTTTTCAAGCGTACCATCTTCTTGTTCTTTTTTCCTGAGGTAGTTCTGGCATAGCTTGGACTTATGTTTTGGGTCATTATCTTGCTGTAGGATGAACCCCTGACCAACTAGGCGCATACCAGAGGGTACTACATGGCGCTGGAGAATGCTGTGGTAACCGTTTTGGTTCAGGGTGCCTCTCACTCTGTACAAGTCACCAACCCTGGATCCAGCAAAACAGCCCCAGACCACCACACTCCCTCCTCCATGTTTGACAGTTGATGCCACACACTGTGGAACCATCCTTTCACCTACTCAACGGCGTACAAAGATTCTGCGTGATGAACCGAAGATTTCAAATTTGGATTCATGGCAATTAGCACTTTTATTTATTTTTATTTAACCTTTATTTAACCAGATGAGTCATTTGAGAACTCATTCTCATTTACGACGACGATCTGGCCAAGAGGCAGCAGCAACAGACACATAGTTAGCTTTAAACAAACAGATAAGATAAAAAACAGATAAGATTTAAAAAAATGCAGATAAAGATAAGATAAAACAGCTAGACATAAAAACAAAGGACTGTTACATTTATTAAGCAGACTGGATATGTATTCCATCTGTAATTATATCGCTCCTAACAGAAATTAACATTCCAGATATTCATAGTACCATTCTTACCTTCCACAATGAACTTTTCAAATATATGAAATGTAATTCTTTGTAGGACAAATGACGTCACATTTCCCATTCATGTGTACTGGGTTTATAGCACCTCCACAATAACATTCTTCCTGTCAAGAATGTGAATAGGAGAAACTGAGAGAAACACTCATTTTAGATAGCTCTAATTCAGTTTTTACTAGTAAAACTCTTATTTCAGATAGGTACAATTAAAACTCAATTCCTGCTGTCTGTAATTTTATTTTGGATTTCCAAATATACATTTATACTAGTAACAATTGTATTTTGGATATCCCTAATATTTGAATTAGTTAAAAACACTTTGATATCAATAATTACGTTTATGACTAGCAACAATGTATTTTAAGATATGTAAAAAGATTTTCAGGATATCTGGTGAGATGTTATTGGGTGGCCATTTTAACATAAATATATATTATTTGTAGTCAAAGTAGCATTCTTAATGGTGAAAATGAAATTCTTGCTAGTAAGAATGCAATCTTTAATAGTAATATTGTAAAATATCAATAACAATTATAGTAGGAGGAAATACAGTAAATGTTTAGGTTGCCATTTTAACATTTAATATGTGGATTGGACGTGTGCTCCAGACATCCATAAATTAATTCAGAATGAACTTTTCAGATATCTGAAATGTAATTCTTCCTAGGACAAATGACATCACATGTCCTGTTCATGTGTATTGGCTTTATAGCACCCCCCATCTACAATTACATCCCTCCCATCAAGAATGGACAATGTGGATAGGAGAAACTGAATTCTTACTAGGACAAACTTGTTGATCACATGTGGGGAGAATGGAACCTTATGTATGTGTGTGCGCGCATGGGGTGGGACTGGGGCTAAGAGGAGGGAAATATAAGGAATATATATTCATTAATAATATATATATTCATAAAGTTTGATTTGATTCGGAGCTACAGAAAGAATCCAAATGTCCCAGTTGGATAATTTGTGGATTTTTTTTGGGGGGGGGTTCAGGTTTCTGGCTGATTTTTCTCCTACGAGTGAAAAAATCTAGTCAAAAACTCAATCAAATACATACAAAAAGGCACATGTACACATTCCTACATAAGGATGACTTAGGCTTTTTTTTATTTACAAGTATTGGAAAAAGTGACAGGAGGGACAACCAGTGCAAAATCTGTACATCATTCAGTTGCAGGTTTCTTCAGTTATATACACAAGAACTCAACAGGATTGTGAACACACCATCATGCACGTAACAGTTCACAACACAGCAAATAACAGGGTATAAAGATGGGATTTAGATGTAGACTGATGCTCAGGCTGCTCGTTTTTCCACTGCGTTGTGAAAATCAACTTGACAAATGATCAGGCACACAACAGAAAGTCACTCTGATGCACCTTTGTGGACATTAGACTAAACAGGTCATGGTGAGCTTCAACAGCAAGTAAGAACACCAGATTATTTTTGTGTGTTTGTCCATATTGACAAAACATCAAGGCAATATTCACACATTTCCCCTGACTGACTAAAAAAGTGGGGTATTAAAAAACCTCTGAGGCAAAACAGAGAAAGAAAATAAACACAATTTATGGTGAAGTCAAAGGTAAAGTGCATAAAAGCTTAAAATTAACAGGGAGCAAAATTTAAAAAATTAAGAGTTACTCCACTAAAACTTGCAGCACACACAGCTTAACGATGGAGCGAGCAGCTTTCAGGGTTGCCAGGTCAACTGTCCCTCCAGCTTTGTTCAACTATTGCAGACACACGTTTCTCATACTCTCGTTTGTTCTCCTGGTACAGCTGAGCTGCCTGACTGTTAGCTGGACTGTTGGGGTTCGGCTCATCAAGCAGAGACTGTGGGACGAAAACATGGTATAGGTCAACATAATGAATGTTAATAAATAAGCAAAGCAAATCCTTTTTGACACTAATGTCTTGTTTAACTTTTTTGATTTTCTGATCTGATTTTTGGTTTGAAAACATTCAACACATTTTACACAAATTTAAAGACCAATAAATCAGCCCTTTTAAAAATAGTTGTGTTTTTAGTGAGACCCTGCAACAAAATTTTTAATGTATGTTTTCCGCTACTGCATTTTAACATTTCTCACCTGGATTGATGTAAGAATAGAGGACACATCATAGGTGGGACTCCAGCGATTCTGTAAAATGTCTAGACATATACTGCCATCTGCGTAGACTGTCAACAAAAACACAATCAAACACTGCCCGACATAACATCATACCATGACTTCATATTACACAATTATCCTACCGTTCGGATGAAACATCTTAGAGACAAATCGTACAGTGGGGGGTTTGTTGGGATATTCCTCTGTGAATTCTACGATGAGCTTAAATGTACCTGAGACAAAAACAAGTGACAAAAGAAGAGCATTCAAGCACATTGCAAGCTTATGATGAAAGAAAAATATTAGGTGTGGTGACCCAATATAACCTGAGCAAAACATTTCATCTGCCAACAAAAAATGAATAACAGGTTACTAATCATGGCACATCTCCAGATATATAGGGGGAATGGCTAAAGCAGATGAACTTAGCAAAAAACATCGTGATTTACTCCACTTACTAAGCAGTAACATGTTCATAGTAAAAAATAGACAAAATGGAAGTTGCAAAATTCTTTATAAAGGCAACTTTTACAGGTTCACAGGTTACTCTTTATAAGCTGTTTCACATCTCTAACATTAACTCTTAATACACAAAATAAAGATCCATACCATCTTCAAAGGGAGTTCCTTCTGGGCTGTAAGATTGAAGAACACATTGTATTTTGTTATTTATTTCACACATCACAAGCTAATTTATGAGACGAGTACATTTCACATTCTTACCCAAATATGACTGCATTCCACACCATGATGTTGTTTTCAGATGGGGCACCACTGACACCGGCTGGAGGATCCTCTTGTAGCCTTTGAAACAAAATTAAGTTGTGACTGATCCAAAATATCGTTTAGCCTTTTCATTCAATAGAAATCAATGTTTATTTCCTTTTAACAAATACATATATACAGTAGGTGTAGAAAGTAAAGAAAAGCTAATCTATGTTTAATATTGTCAATACTTACCTCAGAGAGCATTAAAATAAAAAGTAATCCATACTTAGTAAATTCTAAACATTTCTAAAAGCACTGCAAGAAATGTAAGAGTTCTGATCAAAACATATGAAATTGGTCTTTGGAAATATTCTGACCCATTAATAAAAAATATCTGACAGTTAAGGTTGAAACGTTCTAGAACTGTAATGACTCAGAGCAATACTACGAAGCTCACCTAAACAAGAATATAAACTTTTTATGAACATAATGTTCCTTCAATGTCAGAACAAATTAAGATTAAAAACAGCGTTTTCACCTACATCTTCCATAATCCAACACAGTTTTTAAATCGTTCTAAAAAATTTCTATCGATGTTAAATCTTGTTGAAAAGAAAATGTTACAAAAATTATTTGCTATTGGCTAACTTGCTAGCAAGCTAGCAACTAGCAGGTATGGTTCTCTACTTAACATCTAACATACATCATTGGGCTCCATACACACAAAATAAAACCAATCAAGGTTTTAAAGCCACAGTTTACAATGGAGCTGAGCCTACATGTTTAAGCACTAATTTAAAAAGCCGACGTAAGCTAGGCTAATGCTAGCTGTTTTAACAAACTGGCATAATTTCTGGCCAACTCACCGTTTAAAATCTCTCATAAGTCTTCTTCTAGCCGGGGTTGACATGTCTTAACTTGTGATTTGCCAATTGAAAACTGCACTAGGGTGTCGGGAAATTCCAAAAATTAGTTCGATATCTTACAGGTAAAGATGTTTTATGTTTTTGACAAGTTCACGGTAGGTCTCGTCACCGGCGTCGACGTTTTGCCTCGGTTTCCAGATAACCCTGGTTCTCCGGTTTGCCCGGATAGATTTACAGGACGATACCATTTACTAAAGAAGGGGGGTGGGATAAGCTTGAATCTGGAACTAAACATAAATTAGAATCTCGTAGATGTGAATAAAATGTATTGTAAGAGACAACAAAACGAATGTAATCGTTTATTATGATTTATATTTGTGAAAAATATGTATTAGATTTGCCGTTGTCAAAAACAAATACCCCCCCTGGTAGAAATCATCGACTCACGGTGGGCGTGACCATAGTCACGTGATGTTTGTGCAGCGCAGTGATGATGAAGGTCGGTTCGGTGACAGGTGCGGTGTGTTCCTACACGTGAGGGCCAGGTGTTCCCATTAGATTGGCGTTTCTTTCCTCAGCTGACCAGCACTTAGAGGCCTGGGACCTGCGGTTCCATCTTAGCTGTTCCCAGGACGTTCCTGGAATCAGCTCGAGTCACTCTTCCAGTTCTGGGGTCATGACCCATCTGATTACCAATCAGGCCTCTTTCAAAGTTTTTCTCTGGACTTTGGTTGCTTTTTTAAATTCATTGTGCAGTCTGTTGAATTCACACTAATAGTTCAGATATAAAAAGCCTTGTAAATTAACGAAACACACTGCACTTTGTCATTAGAATTGATAAAAGTCACAAAAATCTGCAGGGATTTAAAAAAAACTTCAAAAAGAAAGAAAAAAATCTTTATTTGTGAAAGTTCTTTAATTGTTCATGGTACATTAGATGGATTTGACTGAACTTTAAACAAAATGTATTGGCAGCACTTCCTCGCAGATTCTTTAGTGTATTTTAGAACCTTTCCAAAGACAACATCTATTTAAAAAAAACAACTCACTTTTTACTTTAAGTGACACGTATCTATCAGCTGAACAAAAACAATTTCATAACAAAACTTGACCACTCAGTGGCTTTAAGGCAGATGAACACTTAATTAGGCCAAAACAAAACCACAGCTGAACGAACAGCCTGTAACTGTTTTGTACGTTAGGATCCATGATAAAGAAGCATGGTGCTGTAGAGGGTATGGTCATACATCTGCTCTGCTTTGACAGACTTCTGATGCTCCAACTGGCTGCATGCAGAGCTAATGATCTCAGGTGATTCATTGTAGGTATGCAGACTTAGGAGCCTTCCTCCTGTCTGGTTATTTGAGGAAAAATCCACACAGTGTCTTTCTCCTGCCACTGTAAGATAAACAAAATTGTCAATAATGGAACATACATAAAAAACACCCCATCTCAATGTGGAGAAGAGACAGGGAAACAAGTAATTCTAGATTTTGTTTTGCACAATTTTTAGTTTTAATAATGTGAAGCCAATTTTAAAAACGTTAATGACCTTTTGTGACCTGATTTCAACCCAAAGTTCTATAACCTTTTGGTTACGCACAAAGCATGATCAATAAGTTGTGAAATACTCCCAAGATCGTTATGTAACCCCTCACATAGTGACCTAGCAAGTTTTCTTTAAGTAGGTCACCTTCTGATCTGTAGGATTTTTCAGTTGTTGGATTTTTCAGGAAAATGTCTTCCTGACTTCACGCCATCAAAACCTCAGATTAACTTCAGAAAAATATTTTTTAATGTGTATTCATTTGTTTTAATCTGAAGTAACCCAAACTTATTTCAAATATAGTTAGAAAAGTGAAAAAAGCCATTTGACCCAATCAAGAAATCAAAGGCCACAACAATTATATTTATAAAAAAGTATCCATGTTTAATGGTTTTACACAGTTAAGTACAAAGCTAAACTTGCACAATTCTAAGTGCCGTGGGTTCCAAACATCCACTCACCTTCCACCATAAAAAAAAATACACAAACCACCTTTAACATGAAATAGTACTACAAAAAACACAAAGCAGAAGTTTCCCTACTATGTATAAAAGCTGAAAAAGAACCTATAATATTGTTAAACTGCTAAACTGAGCTCAAGAAATAAGGCATTTTGCATAAAGTAAAAATCTATGCAATCTTTCTTGAGCAGATTCATAAACAAATGCTTGTAAAACAAATAATTATTGATTAGAAGGTAAACAATAACATACAGACATGGAAGCTGCTGTAAAACCACCATAACACATACAGTAAACATCCACCTAATTTTAGAACAAATAAAAACAAAAAGGAGGAAAACACAAATGAACAAACCTTACACCCATGCACCAGTTTGTATCTCAACACAACAGCTACAAACTACAAGAAAGCAATTATTTCTTCCTTTCAGGCTACATTCATGTTGGGATATGCTTTGGCATAAAACAGTTAAGCTAATGCATAACATCAATTTTCTCAGCGTTTATGCAGAAAAGTGCTTAATCACTCAAATTTTATATAAACAAACAGATTTTAAACTGATACTTAATCAATTAAACAGATTCCCTCAGTTGAAAATTCAAGATAATCAGATTAAATGTGTTTTCCAAGGAGCTGTATGAATATATCAGTTTTAGCCAAAAGTCCCATCTGTAAATTCTGTAACTGATTCCAAAATTCACTCAGAAAAAGAACAATGATGACCGTTTCTCTTATTACAGCACTGCAGATTTTTAAAAGCACTAATTAATGATCTGAGCTGTTTCCACTGGCTGAAATTGTGCAAAACAAAATCTTTTGGCAATTATGAGCCAAAAGACTAAAAAGTACATGACTGTAACCTGTTTAACTAGAAGGATATATTTAATATATATGTATATTTAGATAGAACTACAAAAGACATCTCAAAACTTTTATCCATCCATTAGTTACATGGAAAAGTATCAAATCCACTCACTCAGACCTCCTCACCAAACCCAAACAAATGTGTTTAGAACACAAAACAATTAGACACTGAAAGCAGGAGTATTAAAAGTGTGTTTTAAAACACACACAAGCCCTTTTACAGGTAAGCATAAGAATTAGTGCAGCGACAAGGAGTCTGCATTGATGCCACAGTGATGACCTCCAGCTCTTTAGTTGCAGGGCTCGACTTGTCCTGTGGCCCCTGGTCCTGATCCAAAGGCCCCAGGGGCCCCTGGGGTGGTGCAAACCCATTCTGCCCAAGTGCAAAGCTTCCTGGCCCACCTGAGGTCACAGGGGCTGTCATCTCCATGTTCACGCTCTCCATCTGGGACTCTTCGGTTCCACCTAGTGGTCCATTCCCGTTCAGAAACCCAGGCGGCATGAACATAGCTGAGAGCAATAAGAGCAGAACTCAGTCTTCTAAAAATATTCCCAATAATTGAAAAGAATTTTAGATGCTGTTGAACTTTAATGAGTGCAAAATATTTTTTAATTTCATGTGTGAAGTGAAGTTTTGAGCATCCTACTTTCTAGTTTTGTTTTGTTTTTGTCTACATATCAAACAGGATAGGTTTGAAGTAGTTTTGGCAAAGGTATTTTTTTAATTTGAGGATATTAAGAGTCATTTTTAGGGATGTTCCGATCACATTTTTTTTTTGCTCCCGATCCGAGTCATTGGATTTTGAGTATCTGCCGATACAGAGTCCCTTCAAGCTGTGTTGAGAAATTGTATACATAAATTAATCAGCAGATTAAATAAATAAAAATGTTTTGATTCTTGTCAAACATTAACCTTAGTGCCATTCTTCATCAGTCTGAGTTTTAGAAACACTGGTTCAGCTGTCTGTTAACACATGTAGGTTTATATCTTTATGTGTTTTACATGGTTCATTTTTATACTGGATTTGTAACAGTTTTAAATTTAAAAGTATCTATCTCAGTTAAGAGTTAGAGATGTTTCAAATGTCCCACAGGAACTCTTATTTATTATATATTTAAAATTTATAAACACAATGAAAAATTAGGTCCTACCATTTGCTCTGGCCTTCTTCATAGGGTTTGCCTCAATGCCTTCAAAAGACCTCTTTCTGTTGGGAACGCCGTTCAAGAAGCTGCGTCCCTGGATGGTGGGGAGAGCGTGGCCCCCATTCTGGCTCATCCCATTCAGAAATGCCCCGTTATGGGACTGAGCCATGTTTTGCTGGAGGTTCAGGGCATTGGCGAGAATTTGAGCACACTCTTGGAATCCCTGTGCGTGGGCCAGGTCAGCGGCAGTCAGCCCACCGGCATTCCTCATGCTGCACAACGGGAAGGAGCGGTGTCAGAAACACTTAGTGTACGTTTGATGTACACATACAGAAAGAGACAAGCCCAAGCGTGCCCGCACGCACACACACACACACACACACACACAGACATACACACACAGACTCATTATGCAAATATTCGCACATGGACATTCACAGATGTACAAAAGTAGCCTGTGCTGCTCTAACCTTTCACATTCTTTTCATCATCTTCATGAGATGACGACTGATCCTTTTTGGATCATTTGCATCTACACAGAATCAAAATCATTTAATAGTTTCCACAGAATGAGGGAAACGTGTCTGCTGCAAAAGCACATGATTAGGACAACTGAAGCTCCTTAGGAGTTTAGTTTAAGTCTCCAAAGCAATCTGATGGACTAAAAGTGATTAAATAGCTTGTGGTAAATGAGTTGCTGAAGACAAAAGGAGAGCTTTGTGAAGGTTTGTCTTATTTGCCGGACAAATTGCACCTCAGAGGATGCTGAAAATCTTCCATCATCTCATTTCCAACGCTGATACTGCTCAAGAATTCTGCAAAGTTGCATTTCCAAACTCCATTTACAGTTTGAAAAGGATGCATTCCAAGTATTTCACTGCACAGAGCAGAGGTCAGTAAAGCAAAGAAATCTTCAGAAACAAGAGAAGACTTGGGCTTGTCGATGAAAGGAGATTACGATGTTGCATCCTCAAAAGAAATCCCAAAAGAACATTCGCACTGATGGCAATGGTCCAACATGAGCTGTGAAGCTTCCAAGATCCAGACATCTCTTCATGAGGCGCAGAAGCCATAAAAACTCAAGAGTTTGGTCTGGTTTTAAGAATCAATGAACAAGAGAATAAAAAACAGTTGTGTTAATCATGTTCAGTCGCAGCAGGGATAAAGTGATTTTCGGAGTGCAACAATGAATGAGCAAACAGTGCTGTGCCGAAATTTCACCCAATTTACAAAGTTTTTAGAATGATAAAAATAGAAGAAACATAAAACTATGACAGAAAGCAGTTAAGATGTTTCTGCCTGTTTAAAACTAAAAACACTAGAAATATCAAATTTCTGTTTATTAAATGTCTGACAGAATAAATATCCCAAAAACTATGAATTACTTTCTGGCAAATGAGGGAACATCTCTCTTCTCTATGAGCCAGAGTCAAAACAATAGCACACTTGTTCTGAGTCTAAATATCATCACAATGCAACGCGAGTTCCTACACAAACAGTAACGTCTTTGTCAAAGAACTGGAACAACTGACTCATATCCAGTCTTGTACTTTTAATCAAAATGTGAAATTAAAGCTCGATGACTTAAACTATCTGCAAGAATAGTTTTTACCATAAACTAAAGTTAATTTAATAGACAGATGGGCGATTTCTGTATAAAAGGATGAAATGAATCGAAAGCAAACAGGTGCTGTTGGCTCATTCATTTGGGTTTGAAGTTGGTCTGCATTCTTATCTAAACAGTTGAGCAAAATGAAAACATGTCAAGACCTAGGTGCACATAATAAGACATTCTGTCATAATTTCAAGATTTAAAACAAACAAAAGATCACACAATAACTTGTTGCACATTATCCATCCCCCTTCAAAATTAACGCTTCCAAATTTTTTTGGGTGCATTTTTATTATTAGATTACAATTATATTAAACCAGCAAAGTAGATGAATTGGTCTTACAATAAGGAATACAAGTTCTAAATCTAAATAGACTATAGCTAATATTTTTAAGCTCAATCCAAAGTTCACAAAATCACAAGGCAAACAGCAAAAAGAAAAAAAATCAGTAATTTTCTCTTTAAAATTTACTGCATTTGTCGTGATTTTGCTGCATAAAACCAAATCTATTCCAGTGGTTAAGCCTCTGGATTTCAGAATCAGAAGGGTTTTATTGCCATATGTGTGAGAAATCACAACATTATGAAATTGCTGCGGTACTTGGTGCAAAAAGAAAGATAAAAAATAAGAGATAAGCAAAATTACATGTGTTTATTTCTGATTACATTTAATCTAAACTTTCCTAAAATCACAGCTCCTTAAAAGAAAGAGATTTCTGTGAAGTTAAAACAAATAATAAAAAAAGGCATTTATGAAAAATTATAAACAACAAAATTAAGGAGGTTTTAAGTTACCACTGTTGGGTTACAACAGATGGATTTATTGAACTAATCTGTAGAGTGATGCATTAAAAAAATGTCTTTTTGGCATCTTTTTGGTAAATCTTTTGAAAATTATAGACAATTTGAAAAATTTACAATGTTGTAAGAAACTGTCACCCATTTATTTTATATTAATCTTTGAAACATTAATTCTAACAATTAAATTTAGAAGACTGATTAATCTTATAGTACAAAAAAGTAACTGACCAGTATTCCTTTAGTAAGACCGACACTGATCCAACGTCAGTTCACCAATAACTCCCATTTGGAACGATAATTAGTAAAAGGAAGCGTTAATTCTTTGTAATTACCTGGTATGCTTTGCTTTTCAGTCCTAAGCACACAGTATGCATCTTTTCTAACTATTGTCTAACCCTCCAGTGGCAGCCTATAGTCATGCTATATGTTGACATGGGACTCACGTGATTTAACCTGTCCATTTTAAAAGGACTCCTATGGTTAGTTCAAAAACAAAATCATTAAAGAAATAAAAGCTAAAGTACAGGAACAATCATGGATAATAAGCAAAGCATGCAGGTCTAAAAAACAAAAGCTTCAGTTTTGATTCATAAAAAAACCTAGCATTAAAACCAATCACCGCAAGAAATACCTCAACAGTTTGCCAGTGTGTAGATAGGAAGCGATAGTGAGAACACTCAATGCCACAACAGTGCGGCTATCCCAGGGAACGGGGCAGACTCAGCAGTGTCTATTCTCCCCCTTTCTAGGATTACTTGAAAAAACCAAGTCATTTCCAATTCAATGGCTGAAAAACATTCAGATGTACGGTTCTGGTTTCGTTAACAGTATAGCAAACGTTTTTTTTTTCTGTAACTTATTGTCACTTTCATAAAGAAAAAGGTGACAAAGATCAGATGTCAAAACAGACTGTGATATATATTATATATAAATATAAGGGTTAATACTGTGACATACAAAGGAAAACAGTTGTGTTTATAAAGTAACATTTCTGGTACAGTGAAATGACAGTGAATAACCATAGCAACAGGATGATGTTAGCATTAAACAGGTCAGTACATGATGCTAAGTAGAGCTAACCCATCTCACTCATCACCGGCAACCTCTAACATCTGTCCTACCTGCTGCTAGCTCACTACTGGACCACCTTTACACTTTGAGGCTCATGACAAATAAGGAAAAGAATCTGTTGATAATTCTAACATCTGGAAGAGGTTTGATAAGGAATTTAAATACATCGGCTATGTTTTGAAGGCTAATTAACCACATTTTAGATTCTAGTTTTACAATTTCTAATAAGCTGGATTTTATGATCTGAAAACATAACGAGCACCTGATAAAATCAGTTATTAGATTTGGCATTTTTATAACGATGCTGAACAGATTTTTGAGAACACTGATGGAGATCAGGTGACCTGAGCTTTCATTATGAAGATGTCGCATAAAATGTGGCAAAAAACATCAGTGTGTCTTTTAAGAATGGTCCACTGAAAGATCCTCCACCTCTTGTATCTTCTAGACAGCCTGGGTTCTTCAAAACGGTGTTCAAGACCAAATCACAAGCATTACTCATCAAGCTCAGAGTCAACGATCAGGCACTGACTGACCAATATGGATCATTATTCAAATAAGTGTAGAAAGGATATTTTCTATAATCAGATCACTATTCTTCTTCATCATCTTCTTTCCCCAGCATGAAAAGGTCCAGTCAGTGCACACATCTACTGCAATGATAATCATCCATCAATACAAGACAATTGAATCATTTCCTACTGCCAAGGAACAAGTCAGACGATGACTTTGGAGTGAAGCTCAGCAGATGTGGAGCAGCAGGAGAGGAAGAGGAGTGAGAACAGAATCTGTTTACTCAATAATCTTCTAAGAAAGTGGAGAAGAGCTGCAGGAATCTGAGAAGGAATATGGTAAAAGATCCTCGAGTTACAAACAAACAATCATGGACCATATGTGACACGTTAGATGATCCTTGTTGACGTCGCTAAAGGTTAGGGTTAACCCTTATAGATCAGCAAGTTTATCAGCAAGAATAAAGTTTTTATGGTGGAAAGTAAAGTTTTTTTTAAATCTAACGATTGTTCCTTCTGTGGACCAGAGCATAAGGAAACTAAAAACTTTAATGTACCGGGTATGAAACTATCAGTCAAAGATGAATAATAAAACGGAAGCAGAAAGATGAAAATATGTAAATGTGTTTTCAAAATGAAAGTTTAATGTTGTTCTAATCAAGTATTAAAAACAAGATTATTTGTTTGCCCTTTTGTTTAAATTTATTTATTTAGTTAACCAGATGAGTCAAGTGACAACCCATCTCATTTACGACGACGATCTGAGCAAATAAACACATATGGTACCTAAAAGACTTTCCTTAAGGCATGTCATTGCAAAATAAAGACAGAGAATTCAATTTTTTTATTCCTCTACAGAAATAGCAAAAAAGTCTTGTTTCAATGATTTAATGCTAATAACTAAATAAAATGTGATTTTCTTATTATATAATAAATCAATGATTAATTTGTATATTTATTCCATTTTAAAAAGCTGTAAAACATGAAAAATATACAAAAACGTTACATACAGATTTCTACTCTTACTTGGAATTTCACCGACCTATTAAATAATTAGGAACGTGTTTTAATAGTTCTGTATTTATAGATTATGACTTGCAAAGCCAAAGCAACAATATTTTAATTAACTTTTTTCCTTTTCTTTAAATTTGAATGTATATTGATGTAGCTAAAATGATCAGCTTTTTTATTTAACCATTTATAAAATCAAACTAAAGACAAATAAGTTTATTTAATAAAAATGTTATTGTTCAGGTAATTTGTCATGAGCCTCACTCCCACCTTGTGTGCATTAGTCTCCCTCCCAGTTGTGCCACATTACATTTCTGAATCTTACACTAAAGAAAAAAAACAGAACTGATAATAAACTAAACTGAGTATCTGTGATCTGCAGGGGAAAAAGGAAATCACATCATTTTAATCAGAAATAAAACTCATCAGCTGATAGCCAAATGCACATTTCATCAGGTCAATAAGAAACAAAGGCTCTTTTACAATCTCTGCACCAAAATGTGGATTTCACTTGCTGAAATCACCAAAGCAACCAGGGGGTTCAGTTTGGGAAATTTAACTTCAACTAAAAGCAAAAACCTAATATTTTGGTCTCTATGTTTTTATCAGTATAAATTATTAAGTCCACTCGTGTTTTCTTTCATCGCTAAGTAACCAGTTCACTAAAACAAAGAGGCTGAAGTTTGTTTTTAACCTTTTAAGGTCGGCTACAATCACTTTGTTCCTTCTTGTAACAAGAAAAACATCCAACGTCATCAGATTGTTTTGACGCTGTCAGAAATACATTATCTTTACTCTCATTACAACATGTGAATATCTTTAACTCACAGCCAACATTTCACTCAGTTGTTTACTTTTTCTTTTCACAGCATGACATAAACTCAGCTTGATTTGACCCAGAAGATAAACAAAAATTGTTTCCACAAACCCCCTGGGAGCTCTGGGTTTCTGCACCGCCACATGAAGGAAAGGAAGGAAATTTGCTGCAGAAAATGAAATTGTAAATAAAATAAAATAAATAAAATCTTACAGGACGGGGAAAACGCTTATCTGTATTTAATCGTCTGTGTAAAAATAAAAACATTAACGCCAACTTTTTCATATTTTAAATCATGTTCTTGAGCCAGTATGTGCTAAAATTACCCTTTACAGGGTTAATGAAATGTCACTCAGACCCTACAGCCCTCTGTGGCCAGAATACCACACTTGCAACTTGCCGGTCCGGTCCCTGCTGGTATTGGAAGCTGTGGAGTAAAGTGGAGCTGACATGGTAGAGCTGGAGTCCTATTCCAGCACATTTCCTGCATGTTTTAGATCATGAACACAGCTGATTTGTTTGATTTAGTGATGAACCGCTCCTGTAGACACTAATGAAGGCTAAGGAGACATTTCAGCAGTTAGATTACGGTGTTAAAAAGACGAACGCACAACGAGGAGATAAGTTTAAATTTTCGGTTTCACCACAGTGAATTAATAACGGCCACTAGGGGGTGCTAAAAGCAAGCAAAACTGCCAAGTGTGCTTTAAAAAGCTTCACAGGTAACTTTTCAGCCTGTTGAGCTGGTTTGCACAATTGCTGTTTAATTACAGTTCAAACATCTAATGAATAATCACATAATTGTTACCCTGCAGGTTTTTAAAATGAGGCGTGTCTTTGTACTTCAGATGTCATCAGTTGCTAAATATTATCCATAAATGGAACAATCCTGGCACAAAGAAGCAGCAGTTAAGGTGTGGCTCATAAATACAACTCAGGAAGATCATAAACCTGCCCTTATCTACATGTTTACTACAGAATAACAAGAACACCATTTTAGAAATTTTATTTCACCATTAGAAAAAAACTGGCAGCAAAAAAAACAGTTAAAAAATGTCCTTTATACTACGTGTTATTTATGCATTTTCATTATTTGCAGCAAAGATCCTGCAGCCTTTGGGACGTAAAAACAGCTTCAGATGAAGAAGCAATGTGCATTTGCTCATCCAGTCAAAGTTGTGTATGTAAACCACTAAACCAAAACAAATGTTAAATAAAACCACTCTAGTTTTAACAAATATCATGCAACAAGGCCTAACAGGTAATAAACATTTGATCAAATTTTACATTAAGTTGTCCTTATTTTGGTGTAATAATTAATAAAAAACGTTTGTCAAAAGTGAAAAGGTACAAAGATACAATTATTTTATAAAAATGTATCTTCAAACTACTGAATGTAAAATTTAAATGTCCTCTTATGGCATCCAAAGCTGTACTCACAAGCTCTAGCAATGATTTTAATAGATCTTAGCTAATATTACACACGGAGGACAACTTAATGCTAATTGTTGCAAATATAAACAACAATTTCAATGACTTAAATACATCACATTTCCAAGGGAGCACCACCAATTTTACATCAAAAATGTTAACCCAGAAATATTAAGTACAGAAAGTATTTCCTTACTGAAACAGTATTTCAGCATTCTGCAAACATAAAACCTAAATCTAAGCTAACTTGCATTATTTTTTATGGATAAATTTGCAGGAAAACTTTCTGCATGTGTTTGACTCTTTAGAAAGTTTCAGATGTTTGGTGTAAATTTAAAACTTCAGTCAGACAAAGAGATGCTTTATAATAAAGATTGATATAAAAAGGCAAATTCAACTTTAAAGCTATATTGTAAAGCCTTATCAATATTCTCTATATCTCCTGAACTAGAGCAGCTCTCATATATACTTGAATTTCAAAAATGTCTATTTACAATTGCATGCTTTTCTTGTACAAAATCTTTATGGGGATCTGCAGGATTAATTTGCAGATCCTGATTTATTTATCCTTGTATACGAGTAGAAACCACAGACATTTCTGTCATTTAAACCTTTGTTGCTGCTCTACGTTTAAATTTGATGGGGATCCCTTGTAAAGGTGCAACTGAAATGTTGGACATTAAAGAGGAAAAGAAATGCAAACACAAGACTGATCAGAGGACTTACTCAGCTTTTGCTCCCTGAATCAAGAGAGCATGGATACAGTCCAGGCTGCCCGCTCGAGCAGCCTTGTGGATGGGCGTCTCACCCACATAGTCCTGAGTCACGACAAGAAAATTAGTCAAACAGTTCCTCTGACTTCTCTCTATATTTTCAAGGACACACTTCATAAATGATAACAGGATAGGATCTGGCAATGCAGAAAATCTGAACTTTTCACCCAGACATCGCAGCCACCCACACACACTTTCAGTTACATTTATCTGAGAGCAAATGGAGGCAGGGAAAAAGAGAGGGCTGCTTGTAACCACAGAGTAATGTAGGTCATGTTCAAATACTTCCCCGCTCTGCTGTCTGGCAGCAAATGAAAATATCTTCAAATCCAATATAAACAGTAGAATTTTCTCAGCAAATGCTGGGAAAATTCAAAAAGCTAAAGCGATCATTGTGCCTCATGATGACGACAATATGTTATGTCATTGTGACCCACTAATCCAATCTCTCTCTCTCAGTAGCGTGGTGGAGCATGAAATGTAGCCCCAGTGCATGAGTCCGAGCATGAAATCCCATCAGTAGTAGCAGGAGAAAATGCACAAGAGTCAGACGCCAACTTTTGCAGCAGAAAATGTGACACATGATGCAAATATAGGTCAAGTGTGGGAGTATGCGGGAATACTGCCAGGGTAATAATCCTAAGAGAGTGATCCTCTTTGATGGGATCATCTAAGCTCCTTCACTTTCAGGGATCTGTTCTCTTCATTCACTCATCAAGCTTTCCACTTGTTTATCTTTAAATCCTACAAATAAAACGTCCTTAAATAAGAAATGCTGTCCTACCTGTCTGTTAATATCTGCACCAGCTTGAAGTAGCCATAACAAACACTCAGGGTGGCCCCCAAAGGCAGCGATGTGAGTGGGCGTCTGTGCAAACCTGGAGGTAATAGAGTTCACACCACAGCCCACTTGAACCAGACGCATCACACACTCCAGCTGTGAAGAGATGACAGAAGTCAGATGGGTGAAATGGTTCTTTCAAAAGCTGCAGTAGATCTGGGCAGGTGTGGACAAGTGTGGTGCTGTGGATGATTAACGAAACTTCTTTGGAAGCCGCCTTTAGCTTTGGGATATGCATTTGATATATGGCTTGTGCTTTTAAATAGATGGTGAAGAAAAAGTATGAATACCGTATTTCAACAGGTTTTCTGTGTGATGCATGCGTTTTAAATGCACAGCCAGCTCTAGAATAAAACAAAGTATGTGATGTGAGCTATTTGGCATTTTTATGAAACAATTTTAATGTAAATATATAATTAAAACAGCCATTTGTTAAAAATATTCCAGCTCAGAAATAGCTTATAGTCACTAAACAACAAAAACGTGACGTATTTTAGATCAATTAACGAAAACAAAATCGCTAGCTTGAAGGCTAGTTTCTCTGCCTGGCTCTACTTAACGGCTGCTGCATTTTTAGTCTTAAGCACCAGGAAATGGCCGAGACGACGCTCTCATTCGAGATATTTTAGTCCACACAAAAACATTAAACAAAAAATGAAACCTGGTCAGGCTTTAATACCTTTCCAAAATGTGCGGCCCAGTGTATGGGCGTCCAGCCGTAGAAGGTGTCCTCAACCGAGAGGTCAGCCGGGTTTGAGACGCACTGAAGGAGGGAGCACAAGGCACCGACGTCTCCATCTCTGCAAGCTCGGTGGAGCGGGAAGCGGCTGTTTAACACCTCCTCACTCGAAAATCCAGACTCCACTCCGACAGACATTGTACAAAAATGAGTAAATGACAAATGGTAGCAGGCTACTTAAGAAAATACCTAGCTTTTGTACCGCTACGCGCCAACGGGGTCCCTGTCTATTCTCAGGACACGCGCCACCCTGACTACACTGTCTTTCTGCCCGACAACACAAAGCACGCAGATCAGAGCACGCGCCGGAGTGAAACTTGAGACACTCCAGGAGAGCCGCAAACTCCGGACCGGATTTCAGGCTTACTGGCTTCCTGATTCTCCACAAGTCCTTTTTATTTGGTCTGTCAATTAAAGTTAGTTTATTTAATGATATTACACAAACATAGTTAAATTTAATTATCCATATGTCTTTTAGCCTAATGACCAATTTGCAGACACTGCAATACAAAACAATGCAACAATCAGCAAATGAAAATATAGATTTTAGAAATTTGCTGCATGTGTTAACGATTTAAGAATTAACTGAGTTTAATAAATTGCATCATCCAAATTTGTAATTAGACCATTATAGAATAATTAGGTAGAAGATGAAGCTGGGATGGGGGATGTCAAGCCGCCCCCTAGTGGCTGTCTGTGCTCCATGTAAACAAATACATTTGTTCTCGAAAAATAAATAAAAAAATAAACCCGAGGGAACTTTTCAAGATTTTGAAAAATGTAAACATGACTTTTAGTCCCTCTTCTCAAATCTTTGATTTCAGGATGTTTTGGTTGCCTTTTGCACATCAGAAATGGACATAGATGCTTCGTCTTCCTATAGCCTTGCAAGCCATATGTGCATATATACATGGCATGCAGAACAAAACAATTTTGCTTCTGCTACAGTCCGTCTAGATTTCTAGGCTATCGTCTTCCATCATTATACCTAATCTTTGTTGTGCATTTTATCTACATGTTCACCATTAATGGGAGCTAAACATTGTGTTGATGTTTTTTAAATATGTATTTGTTTGGAAGCTATAAATTTTGGGACTGAAAAAAATTGTAGAAAATATTACTGAACCTGAACAGTTTCTTCTTCTCTAAAATAACAAATTTTACATTTAGGCAAGAGGTCATATTTTTGATCTGATCACACCCAGCTGTTTTGAATTGTAAATACTAATAGTTGTGCTCATTGACTAGGGTTAATTATTCTGAAAAAATAAGATTAATCCAGCCTAGAGGTGGATTTTTTCGTCACCACAAGATGGAAGTATACAGTAAGATTTGGACTCAAGCTGTATTATTATTAAACTGATACTGAAAATTAAACCAGGGTTTTTACATTTATTTGTATTATTTCTAATTAAATTAATTCCTTGCACATGCATGTTTATTAAGATGCATTACACGCAAGGATGCATCCACACATGATGAGCAATGCAGTTTTATTTTCTGTGAAAAAGATTTTATACACTGGAGGGCGCTATAGACCAACGTTAATCTTAGTTAAACAATGACGTCATGTCAACGACCCACCTGAAGCCCTGCAGCAATTTTCAGACAATTCAAATCACTTCATATTTATTTTTCAAGCCTAAAACATTGCATAGAGCATTTAAAAATGCTTAATCTGACCTAGTAACTCTTTAATTTTCAGATTAAAGCTTTTATTAAGTGAATGTGTACATTTCATATCAGAGGTCGAGTTTATTTTAGCCTTTGCAAAAATCCTCCTCTTGCAAATTGCATCAAAACTCATCAGTTGATCTTTTTCATATCTATATTGCACATTTGACAGTGTCAAAAACTGAAATCAAAATAATAAAATATTTTATTTATTTATTTATTTCTGCTCATTTTTTCACCATAAAGCTTGTAAATCTTATAAGGCTGCTGCTGTATCTCAACCCCATCCACACTCTGAGCTCTTTCTTTGCAGCATAAAGTTGGAGAGCTGTTCTGTAACGTGGGAGTAGCTGTGTGAACGCACAGAATGTTAATAAACCTTGATGAGGTGCGTCATCCTGGAACGCTTAGATTGATGATGCCATTCCAACCAGTTCTTCATAACCCAGTTTCCCTAAGTCAACTTCATAAGCCCGCCTCAGCGAGCAGCAGCATCAGTATTTATGAACGTGGACATTATTTATTAGGTGACAAAGCAACAGAATGATGAGACTTTTAGAGCAGGTGGTTTAGAAAAAAAGGTACACCCCTCCCCTTTTATATCCATGCACCTGATCCTTTTCATATGAAATTATATGCATGAAACAAACACATGCACACACGCACTCACGCACACACTTATGAAAATACGGAATGTCATCTTTTCACCTCCTGAAAGACCCAGTCTTATTTGAATTTAACTTTTGAATAAAATTTCATTATTTAATACATGCACAAAAGCAAAGGTAATATGTAATATCTCACAAAAATTCCTTTTTAAGTCTTTTTGATACCAACGTTAATCTAAAAGCCTCATGCACAATCTGAGTGTAGTGTTGTGAAGGGCTGTGTATCTCCAGCAAGGTCAAGCATGGAAGGAAATAACCGAAACTGATGCAGCGGAGCCAAAAATGTCATCTTTGTTATTCGCTCTTGTCAAATCTTGAGCCAGCGTTTCCCATAATTCCACTTGACGGCGATAATTCTGGTCAGGCAGTCAAAATGTTTTGGAATGAGTGACAAATTTAGCCTTGAGTCGTTTCAAGCACAGGATCCTTCAGACGTCTGATAAACTCAAGTCTGTTTAGCTTCATTCTAACAGATTTGTTTAGTTTTCAGGTCGATCTGACACTACCAGGAAGTTCCCAGATAAACTTGTGAAAATACTGATCTTTGACATATTATGAAATGCAAAGGTAGATATTTTTTAAATGTATTTTGTGTGTTTACCTCAAAAATGGGCTCAGATTGTATTAGTGTCACACGTTCCCTGACCAGAGTTAGCTTTTGTAATATGCAGATGATATAACTTTGCATCAAATTTTTTGCGGTTTTCATGCATTATGCTTCATTTATGAAATATCCTGCTAATCGTCACTTCTCCTAATTCTCTAATGCACAATTCTTGCAAATAATCTGTTTTTGAGGCAATTGTATATATATGCATGCAATACCTAATAATGTAACGTTTTAATGTTTTTGCATTTACATAACATATCTGGTTAGCAGTAATGGGTCTGTACGAAATCCAAACTAGTCCATAGGGTGAACACAGGGACATGTGTTGTTTACAGATTACAAGCTGAATCATTCAACTGCTTCTCCTGTTGCAGGTGAATCACATCCAGTTTTTCTGAATGTCAAGTCATGCTAATGAGTAATCTCTCCGTGTCTCTTCATGCGTCACTCCGATGTAAATTTATGGACCTGCTGTCTGTTCTTGTGTCTTGATCTCTGCTGACCTTGGCTACACATCCACCCAGGAATGTCTGCTGATAGCTTATCAGCCTGGGTCAATAACCCACCTGACTACAGTCACTTTGCTTGGAGCAGACTGAGTCCAACTTCAGGCTTTTACATCAATACGATTACTCAGCTGACTTTGAGGCAAGAACTTAAGATTTGACGAAACCAGATGTGGAAAACTTAATGAGTTTTTGTTTATTTTTTGGCAATTTGTGTGGGGAAACAACACATGTTCACTCACACACATGTTCTTAGCATTACTCATTTCTTCATGTTGTGTCACGTTCGCGTTGCACTAATACAAAGAATTGTTTGCTGATGTCTGATACGCTTCTGAGCCAGATGAGAGGAGTGACGCAAAGGTGTTGGGTATCACTTAGATAAACAGAACAGGGGTTGGTGGGTGATACATGTGGACAAACTTGGAAACGAGTAAGACTTGTTCTTAACTAGATCAGGAAACATGAAGTTCCAGCTCTTCCTAAATCTCGTGTGTAATGTGCTGTTCTTTCTTGCAGAACGTACTCTTCACAGTCTGACTTAATCTCTGTATGTCTGATATCAAGCTGTCATTGTAGGATTAAATTATCTGAGAACTTTCATACGTTAAAATGTGTTTGCAATCTGTTTTTAATGGGATAATTGTGTTTAATGGGATGGGATTCTCCATGACTTGAACAAAAAAATTGACCTAGTTTCTTCTGAAAATAATAGAGCAATACGATACCAGTCTGTGACTGTTGCTCTTAAAATATTAAGCAGTTAGTACACATGGATGGTTGACCAGTTCAGTTTAGAGGGGACATATTATGTAAAACTCACCTTTTGCACCCTTTTGTGCTGCCATGCGGGTCTCTACTGCCTCTATAATCACCTCAAACATTAAATTGGTTTTAAGAATTACATGCCTAAAACAAGCCATTTAAACACGTCCCTGTTTGTGATGTCAAAATCAGTAAAAGTAGATTAGAACCACCTCACACATTCAAGAGAGAGATACTGCTGGAGGAGCAGCGACTCTACGCTGAGCCCCTCCTGCAGACAAGGACATAGACATAGGGTTTCCCGCCACTGCCATCTTGGCCGTGTCACACGTCTTGTCTTGCCCAAACAATCCAAAAATGGGAAAAGAGGTGGAGCTGAGAATGGGGCTGTGAGGGTGGGAGCAAATGATTGACACCCATAAACTGAACCAATGTAGCAATAATGAGCTAACCAAAGCTACATGGAGCTTGGAGCTATAGGTAGCTAACCCAAAGCTAATGGAGGTTTTTGGGAGCTTTACCAAGGAGGATGGAGCGGCAGATTTGTGGATCTCTGATCGCTAAAGGGAGCGAAACATTACCGAAACTTGGCAACAGCAACCTCCCTTCTGCAACAGCGAGCTCACAGATCTTTGACTGCTGTGGACCAGCAAAACCCAGAAGCCTCCGCTAGCCTCAGCCAGCTTACCTAGCTCCAGTTTTGTTATCCAGCCAGCTCTACCAACACGTTATATTTAAACCCATCTTTGACCAAGCAGTGTTATTTTAAATGTGCACAGCACCCCCCACCCCCACCCCCCGCCCATTCAACCAGCAAAAAGGAAAATATAAATATAATTTTACTTACTGACAAAAATGAAGCAGAGAATTCTTGGATTTTCTCTTAGAACAATCAATACCACAGCTTGCCCTCTTTGTCCGATTATTCCATGATTAACATCCAAACACGAACACACAGGGGACACAACTAAAGTTCAGAGAGTCTAAATGGCCAAACATCTATTAACGTGAGCCTGAGATCTTCTCTGGAGTTAGCCGCTAGCGCTTGCGCTAGCTCTGACGTTTATGCTACCTGTCAATCAAATCTAATTATTCATAATTTCAAGCATTTAATTACACCTAAATGGAAGTTACAAAAAATTCACCTCCCTTAGAGTTGTCATGACTGTAAACTAGACCTATTAAACTTAAAATGTTTTTTGAACCAGGCTGTAAACATGTTTATTTCTGCTGTGAAATTGGCATTTTTAACACGGGAGTCAAAGAGGATTTGCTTGTTTCTGGTGCCACCCCCTAGCTTATGAGGTTTGAAATGTAATTTTTGTCACTTCCATGTTGGCCTCTCAGCTTTTAGCAGCCTGAGTGGGGGATGGGTGGGCGTGGCCAGAGACATCTTGTTTTCTTAAAGTGACAGATTCCTGAAACGGCTCATTCTAGAAGGTGCTGATACTGTCAAGGTTACATGATGTGAGAGGGATTTTTGTGTAAAAAAACATCATAAACATGTTTTTTATCCACCATAGAAGTATTATAGGACAAAATGTCATAATATGTCTCATTAACGTTAATATATTTGATATGGCATCAGTTCCTTTAGCATAGAATCATAATAAGGATGTTTTTATCATTGGCTTTGACCTGACCTGGTTGCTACTAAACTCAGTAGTGTTCTACTATCTTGAAGAAAATATTAAACATTGCTGGAATAAAAAAAACGTCAACCTGTACATTAACATGTAGTATATGCACTGACCAAATGCAAGTATCTAAGAGATTTTATCTAAATTTTTGTTTGGATTAAACAATCCTAAAAATGAGTGAAAAGGGAAAAAAATCAGAATAACACAGTCAAGGTTAACCTTAAACTGCACCAATCAGCCGATACATTATGACTAATGGCTAATGTTTAGCTCCTCATTCCAGCGTGTAGAAAAACACCACCAAAGGGAGACCAGAAATCTATTTGATTATAAAATTACTGCGCAAGCTTTGAAAATAAAAAAAATCAGAAAATGTATTGGTTAGACTTAATTATTGCAATCTGTTTATATGTGTTTCTAAAATCCTAAACAAAACACAAAACATGTTTTTTCCTTAAATATTTGTACAGCCCCTGGTATTTCCTTGCATGACAAACGTGGTCATACTAATGTTGTAAACATGCTGAATAAATATAAAAACAACATGTTAATCTGAAATTTCTGAAGAAACCTAAAATTAGGGACAGTAGCGAATAAAACATAGCTTCACATTGTCTTGTTACATAAATCTTTCATTTGTATAATTTTATCTACAACCTACAGGCACATTTATTATAATGAAAAGCATCTGATGTAACACTCTTATTGCCTTTGTTCATTGTTCCTGTGTAAAGCTGTGGTGTAACATCCATCCAAGTTAAACTAATCCCAGTTTAGTTTTGTTTCGCACCGACACACTTCACTGTTTATTTAATCCTGTTTATGCTGCAGAAATAACAAGAATAATGATAAAACAAGTATATTTGACAATGTGATGATGCTGGACGTCCATGCACACAAGTTATCCCATTAAAAGCATTAAGACAAAGAAAAGATAACACATTACAACAAGCCTTTGTACCCCCCCTCCCCCCAGAATTGACGTCTTCCTTCCTTTTTTATCTATGTCAAAGGTAAAACATCTATCCCAAAGGCTCCAGAGTTATCCCACTGTAAACCCATTCCAGGTACAGAGAGCAGTGTGTTGTAAGAGCCGTCAGCGTCACACATAGTTACACTCCAGACTGAGCAAGATTACAGATTACGGTCCTCATGCGTCACTTCACGGCTGTGATGGAAGTACAGGCTACTTAAATCTCACTTTGTAAACATAAACATTAGTTTATTTTGAAAGGGTATTATTCAGCAGGTTTGTTCACAAAGAAACCTTTTAGATGGCAGGCTGGGGCCGGCTGCTCAGTTAGAGAGGCACACAGGTGAGAAAACATTACAAACATGCCTTTTAAGTATTTCACATTTTAGTAATTAACAACAGCAATTTTGTTTCAGTTGTTTCAGATGCAATAGTTTTTCATTAATACATCTTACTTTCTTTAACATAGAATGTGCTACTATTAGTTCACCTATTGGATTAATTATAGATTCACTCAGATAAAGACAATAAAGTTTCTCTTACTAAATCCACGTTATTCTCATGGCCCGTGATGCTTTGCGCGAAAGATGCTAGCAACTTCCGGTCCGCATTTGTTTACATTGAGACGAAGCGATTCCTTCATGCTAATCCTCTTTTTCTGGGCTTTTAGAGACTGAAAACATGCATGAACACCAGCTGTCACAGCTCAAATGGGACACCGTTACACTCCGTCTGCCTACTGAAGCAGAGAGGTGGGGCGATGATCTTAAAGTCTGGCCAAAGCTAACGTACATTAGCATTTTAGCTACTTTCTGAACTCAGTTGCGTCTGACAGCGAGGCAATAAAAAATCTTAAAAGCTCTGAGGCTTATCAGTACCTACATCGTAATAAGGTTGTCGGTGTTCTGTTGAAAGAGGTGGGACACAATCTTATTCACTTAAAAGCAGACGTAGAGCCAAGACAGAGCCTTAAATCCCTCATCACCAAGCCTGGGTTTTAGTTTCTACATCAGGTGAAACACAAACAGCAGGATGGCACTTTTAGGCTAATAACAGCAGTCTAAACGCACGTTAAATTATAACTATTCAGAAAATTGTACACATGAAATAATTCCTGTTGTTGTGAGACTGCTGTCAGATCTCTTTACTACTCGGCGTCTCTTCGGAGTTTTGTCATATCCAACTACAAAGTAGGATGCGGGTGTTCCTCTCTGGGGGTTTTCACAATAAAATGAAAGGAATGCACAAATAAAGTTTGTGGTGGTTTCAAGTTAAGATTTTTCAGCCACATCCTTCTGGGTTCCTCATCTCTGGAGAGGCGGTGAGAACCGTACCGATGCTCGCAGCTGCACGCTCTCTCACTCTGGAGGTGCATGTTCTAAACATCGCTCTTGTAGCTACAAATTAAATTTTTTCTGCCAACAGCGCAACATCTTCCCGAGGCGCGTGACTACATTTTTCGGGGGTAAATATTTTTTAAAATCCTCTTCAAATGTTCAAATAAACTGCTACTAGCAACAAAACCTCACAATGTAAACCAATGAGTATGTGCTACTTCCGGTATCTCACCAGATGTTGCTAGCATCAGCGTTTCTCCATGAGGCTACTCAGGGGGTGCGTGTGCCTGCTCTGTCTTCTAAATCCCCAGTGAGTCGTAGCGGATGGCTGCTCATACTGAGCCAGGATCCTCTGGAGGTTTCTTCCTGTTAAAAGGGAGTTTTCCTTCCCACTGTCGCTACATGCTTGCTTAGTATGAGGTGTTCAACCAATACTGACCAAACACATTCACCCAGATTGTCACTGACCAGTTTTTTATGAGACACAATTTCCATGGACCAGTGTCGGGGCGGGTATAATCACAGGAACAACAAAATAGTTTTTCAAAATAAAACACCTTGTAGACCAAAATAAGTATGTACTTTTGTGCTGTTCAGTACTGTAAGAGCCAAAGATGTAATGGTGACACAAATCATAGATTGAAGACAAAACCTCATTTTATAAAAGAAATTTCTTAAAGAAACAAGTAATAAGCAATAATAAAAATAAATAAACCCATTTTTACTTGCCAACTTACATGCATATGCTGACATTTCAAACCAAGAGGGTGCAACACTACTTTGCGCCCATGCACTCACCACAAATAAACCACTGACATTACTCACATCAGTATTCAGATTCAATAAAGTATTAGGACATCATTGCATCTTGTCAGTTAGATTAATACATTTTGCATTTCACAATTTTGCAACTCTTAGAATCTTAATTTTACATTTTTTATGCACAAATGATGCAATTATAAGTCAGACGTGTCAAAAGGGAACTTCACTTGGGGGAGCTGCTAGGGTGAGTCAAATAAGAAGGTAGAGAAAATAAAGATTTTTTCACACTCAAAATGAAGGATGACCAAATCTGCATCTTTTCTTGTAGTATCGGTTGACAAAATGACTTTTAAGATGCAGTAACAGACACTTTTGGAGGAATAAGAAAATTTTTTTAAATGTAAAAATGCATCTTGTAGAGCTCCCGAAGCACTACACATTTTCAGTTTTTGAGGTACCGCTTGATCACTCTGTGGTCTTCATGTGTCATGTTTTTTTTTTTTCCTTATCTCAGAGCTGCACATGCTGAAACTAAACAACACATTCTCTGGGAAATTCAAGTTCTTTTTTTATCCTTCCCTCTACCAGTTTCTGCTTCCTCCCACATGAGTTCGTCTCACACCGTCACACAGAAAAAGTGTCTCAGAAATCCATCATATTAAAAGCAACTGATCATAAGTCCTTTTTTTGGTTTTGTGTTTTCAGCTGAGCCGCTGCATTCTGCTGTGGGCCATTTGGAGCCATGTTTTATGGCGCTGGGTACATTTCTGCCAGGGATGTGTTGGATGAAACCTGTCAGATGAACACCAGGACTCCACAGTTTCTCAGCAGAACTGAATCTGAGCGATCTTGTTGTGCTACCATATGTGGTTTTATGTGATTCATTGTGTCTCAGCAGAGAGGAAGGCTGCTATTCTGCTACGCAGTTACACCATCTGTTCTTATGCTACGGATTGTTTTTCATCACATTGTTAATTTATCTGCATGACACGAGTCTTTGTCTCCAATAGACTGCAGAGCTTTGGGGACAGCAACATGTGTTCATTAGATTACAACAGATCAGAGAGTGCATCTGTCTTGTCTGTCTCAAAAACAAAGGACAACGCAGATAAAACCGCAGGAGGAGGCTATTAGTCACTTATTCCGCCAGCGTGGTGCCCTTCAGGGAGAAGAAGGGCAGTCACAAGGCCCTGCAGCGACTCAGCTTCAGGTGACATCAGTTAATGTGACGCCAGAGCAAAATCAGCTCTTCCTTTATTTATCAAAAGTTTACTTACATAAGGGTTGCTGCTCTCTCACCAGCTGTGAGCATAGCTGCTGACTTCCATGGTATCTCTTAATGCCACTATATCTGCTTTGAACCTTTTTTTAGAAGTGTTGAATAATTGTAATAAAATTTCAATAAAATATAATATTTTTTGACTTTTTCTCACCTCTTTGGATCAACAAAACCATAAAACTTCAACTAGGCAAATTAGGTGAAAAAGCACTGACATACAGCAGCAAATGAGTTGCAATCCAGCGCCGAACCAAAGCACTCCTAGGGCTGAAAAAGGCACACTGGCTGCACTTTGGACACACTATCTTATGAATTCTTATGTTTCAGTCAATTTCATGTTACATTTACATAAACATCTGTGGTGATTTGCAAATGTAAATAACAGCAGCAGCTTGGTGTGATACTTCCTGTTCAGCCTGGAGCCTTTCAACAGGAATTTCTTAGCTGGGAAAAACATGGAACGTATAAAGAACCAAAACCCAACAAATTAAAGTTCCAATCAATAAAACGACAGAACAGTAAATAAAGTTTGGCAAGTCTGAAAACTAGGTCAAACCCTTAATAATAATATCAAGTTGTTAGCATGCTAATTTTAGCATTTTGCTTATAAAGTTAGAAGGTAAGTAAAACTCACAAAGCTGCTGAACTAAAGTTTTGTGCATGACTGGTTATCCCATAATTGTGCAGAACTACACGCTGTGTCCGAAAGAGTTTGACCTAGTTAGGGAACAGCTTTAGCTCTGCCTGTAGAGGACGTGCATGCACAGATGCCTGCACACGTCAGTGACTCTGACATGATCCTCAATGGACCATACAACTTTACTGACACATGATTCTAGTTTGGCATCAAAGAGAATAATTCCTTTAAGGTAATGATGCAGATGACTTTAGCTGAAACAGAATTTCTCCTGTTTGAAAGCCTTTGACCTTCAGCAGCTCCAGGACTTTCAGCTGATTCTCCTGATTGCACAGATGAAACGTTAGAAAGAATAATCTATAAATGCAGTTGGCAGACGTCACTGCATACACTCCCTAATTAAAGCAATAAACACCATTTATGAGTCTGAGTGATTTCACACCCTTGTGCAGACATACTACAGCTATTACACACATGCAAGCTGAAGCAGCCTAATCCAGTTTTAAACATGACATGACACCTGTTATAATCACTCTGCTGTGTGCAACTAAATGCCAAGTAGGATTACAGCAGATGTCATGGATTATGTATGGAACTTTTATATCTGAACACGAGTAAATCTTTCTGGGGCACATCTGAGCAAATGCCACGAGCAACTGCTTCAGTCTCGTTTGTGTGTCAGTGTGCATGCATTGTCAGGTGCATCGCTGACAGCAAACAACGCAGCTCCTCGCTTTGTTTTTCTTTCCCACTCTTAAAGCGCATCTGGCCAACTCTCATAGTATTGAGGGGAGGAGGGTGGAACCACAGCTGCTGTCTGACGTAAATGCAGCACAAACGCTCTGTGTGTGCGGTCACAGCCCCTCTGACAGCTCTAACCAGCTAATGGGTTAGCTCACACTCCCTTCCTCTTCCATTCCAACTCACTTCTGCAGGGCTGCTTCAGCAGACTTTACAGTTAAACCTCAGCAGATGCTCAGAGGCCAGTGACGATCAGAGTGGAAAACAGCAACTGTCATCTGTCTGGAATGGTGCCATTAGGGCTTCTGGGTGTGTTCACGTTTGATATGCATGTTCAGAATCAGTTCAGAAGGCAGTCTTCACAAATGACATTCAGCTTCTTGTTAAGAATATTATTAAGCGTGCTAAAGTAGTTATAAAGACTTTATTTTTGCTCTGCAGAATTCTAAATTGCAAACCTAGATGTCACTTTTTTTCAGGGTTAGCAACACATCTACACTGATTTGTAATTCATGAACAAGCTAATAGAAACATGCATGTTAAAGAGCAAGTTCATTGAGAAATTTAAAAATATGACCAGTCACTCTGAGTTTCACGTGCAGGGAGAACGTGAAAATAATCCACCGCTATTGTGTTGGTGGTCGGAGGGACCGGTGGCCCCTGTGCTCGGCAGCCTCGTCTCTGTCAGTAAGCCTCAGGGCAGCTGTGGCTACATTGTAGCTCATCACCACCAGGGTGTGAATGTGTGTATGAATGGATGAGTAAAGCGCTTTGGAGACCTCTGACTCTGAAAGGCTCTAAACAAGTGCGAGTCATTTATCGTTTCCTGCATTAGCCGCATTAAGAAAAAAGACGGGGAAATGCTCAGGTCAGAAAAAGCCACACAGATCTATCGCACACTGTAAATTTGCATTCACGGACTCACCCATCTTGGCTCACAACAGGTGAATGGTGTTTTGATTTGTGCAGCCAGGAGAGAACAGAGCACGCCTCAGCTAGTAGAAGCTAACTGTTAGCATTAGCTCCACAACATGGCAGAACTCCTTCAGGCTTGAGCTATTTATGCAGATAAGATAGCAGTGTTGCAGACGCAGAGGCATCCATAACCATTAGAATCCATGATGTTAACCACCTGTTAAAGTATAAGTTACATTAAAGTCATATTTTGACCATTTCAAGTGTATTTCGTAATAATTACTTTTTTACCCCTTGTAGATAACTTCCTGATTTCTGTTTGGTGAAATATAACTTAAGTCACTGAGGAATGAAACGTCCTGCAAATCATCTCCAAAACTGCATAAGATCAATGCTGCTGGACTTACCTTTGGCTAACAAAAGGACAGAAAGCTACACATTTGTTTCTATGTGCAACAGAGAACATACAACCACAAATTAGAGGATGGAAGCAACTTCAGTCCTCAGTTTGTTTTAGAGAATTTCTTTTTGAGAAGTAAATGCAACAGATTGATTAGAGTTTTATAATAATCAGTCCCATTTTTCTTGGTAAGTATAAAACACAATGCAAGCTGTGGAAATGTTACATCGTTGTCCTCATGTTTGCTCTGATAAATAGATTTATTGCACAAATGATAGTTTTCCACACTTATTCAGACTGAGCGTCGGATTAAATTCTGTTACTAACGAGTCTAATTACTTGTTGACGTACTTCCCTCCACCCTGCGTCTCTGACAACTGAAACAAAACTTGTGCTGTCGCTTTGAGCTCAGGGTTGATGCCATCCTGTGATGCAGTCAAATGTAAATGCAAACCACACACTCGGTGACTCATTTCACTGAAAGCTCAACACGCAGAAACTCACCACATTGTTTGAGGCCGTGCACACTCTTGAACAGGAAACATGCAGAAAACTATCTGCTATTTGATTTCCTCTCCAAAAGGCCATGCCCCACTGGGAGATCATGATGGAGTCAGGCTGAACAGAAAGGATCTGCATCTGTGTAGCTCAACATGTGCAGAGCAGCCATGAGGAAATTGACGTGCATGCACAGAAATTTAACGTCTGTGGTGCTGAATCAACTGATGTCGATTGAAGGCTCAGTTTATTTAAGGAAGAGGGGGGGGGGGGGGGGGGGGGGGGGGGGGGGGGGCTAAACGTGCCACTGAAGAATTGACGCAGTCTGCTGACATCACTGCCTTTTCCTCCTTGTGACCAGGGATTGAGCTCAACGGTCACTCCTATAGAGGTGGGGGAGGATGAAGAGGGTGGAGGGAAGTGACAGTGATGTCTAGTGATTTGATTTGGAGGATGGGGGATTAAATTTAGAGGAAAATCAAGGAGCAGGTAACACGCGAGGGGGTGAATTTGCACAAATTAAAAGAAAGAAATTGGCGTTCAGCCACCCACCTGACCCCAGCATTCAGGATATTTATGTTTCCGCTCAGCCAGGTTCCACCACCTTCTTCTTCTTCAAACCTGCAGAGCATCATTAACGCTGCAGGAATGCCGCCACATGTGCACGACACTAATTATACACAGGGAGTATCACACTGAGATAATGATATTTTGGCTCACACTGTGGGAGGAATGGATTAGAAAAAAGAGAGGGAAACTTTTTTAGAGACATGAATATGCTGCACATTATTCTCTTGCTCGAGGTGGTAGTGGCTCGGAGAGCACGCAGAAAATATGAATAAGATAATAATTTTATAGTTGCTTAAGACAAAATTATGTAAAACTGGAGTTGGACAAGTCTTTGGTGCCAAAAAGGAACTATTCCATTCATGTGAGTGGGGTTCTGTTGAAGGTTTATGAAAAAATATCTTTGTTAGATGGCTATTTGAACAACCTCAGCTTGGAGAAATAAACATTACCATCTCCAAAATGTAATTGCAATTCATGTTGATATACTTTAAAACCACCATTAGATACAAGACTAGCTGTTCCAGCTGGGTGTCCTCGAGTCCACCTGCAGGGGGATCACAGACCTCCTGACCAACAGGAAGCAGCAGGTGAGGCTGGGGAGCTTTGTTTCAGATCCCCCAACCACCAGCAAGGCTGTGTTCTTTCTCCTCTCGTTTTCACCCATTACATTAATAGCTGCATTACCAATAATCACACTTGTCAACCCCATCTCTGGTGAGGATGAATCCTCGTACAGGTGGGACGATGGCTTCCTGAGGCAGCCAGAACAATCGAGAGCTCGGTGCTCTAAAGACAGAGATGGTAGTGGACTTCAAGAGGAACCCAGACAATCACCACCACCGTGGAAATTGTGGAGTCTTTTCTCTTTCTGAGAAGCATCTTCACCCACGACCTAAAGTGGGAGCTGAACATCTGCTCCCTCATAACCAAAGTCCAGGAGAAGATGATCATGGTGAGCTTCTACTCAGCTGTACATCCTCACCAACTCCCATCACCACGTGACACGCTGCCTCCTCTGCTAAGGACAGGAGCGGACTGCAGTGTATGATCCGCTGGGCTGAGAAGGTGATTGGCTGTAATCTGCCCTCACTCAAGGACCTTTACACCTCGAGGACCAGGAAGCTAAGATTATGGCTCTCATCCCAGACACAATCTGCACAAGGTGCTCCCTTCTGGCAGGAGGTTGAGGTCCATCAGGACCAGAACCTCGAGACACAAAGACGTTTTTTTTTACTCTGCTACTTTTACTCTTGGGACCTGACTGGTGAACTGGCTAATATACGTAGTGATGGATATTGCACCGTTTTGCCACTTTAATACATTTCTATACATAAACATTTATTTATATTTAGATTGCTGCTGTTTTTTGTTGTTTGTCCCCCCAACCCCGCTTTATTTTTATAAAGTCTTTCATTAATGACTGTTTGCATCAAAATGCCAAAACAAATTCCTTGTACCTATAGATACTTTGTGAATCTATTAGGTGATAAAGTCGTTCAATGCAATCAATTCAGTCGTCAATCAGAATTCATCTTCGTTTCTCCAAACTGAGGTTTTTCAAAGAGCATCCATACCAGATCAGATTCTAATGGGTCAAACTGTTCCTGCAGATGATCAGTTCAAAATATCAGAGCGATCGCTTTCAGGTGTGACAACGGGCTTCAGCTGAATGAGCAGACTCTGCTGGTGGCTTACACAACAGCCTGACATTTACGGACTGAAAAGAAGGTAGAAGAAAATAAACTGAGAAAGAAAGGAGGCTTGTGGGTGGCTAAAAGGCAATAAAAGCCATTGGGGGGGTTATGTTGTAGTTTATCTTAGGTTAATCATTAAAGTGGGTGGTCGGGTGTTGGGCGAAGAGAGCAGGTCAAGTTGGACAGAGAACAGAGAGGGAACTGTGTCAAATTATCGTTTGGTTGCTTTTATCTCACTGCAGCCTTAGCAACCAAATGAAACGGAGCAAAACATCCAAACAGAGACCGGCTCTGGAGCCTTCGTAAATCCGTTATTTACGTCAGCAAGTGATCACACAAAGTAAAGGTGCCTATAGGCCAAATAAAAAGGCAAATGTTGAGTTTTATGTTTTATTCATCAGCATCCTGGCACATTTGCTGCAACAAAACTTGAGGTAGAAATTAAAAGCTTTTCTCTGCCTGCCTGTGACAGAAACTTGCTTTGTGTCAAAAATGGAAGGTGAGCTGTCGTAATTGATCACTTTAAAAGTACTTCCACATCCGTGTTAAAGATGAACACAGATTTTTAGACTCATTTCTATGACGCTTGATGAGGACAAAAACACAACGGTGGAATTGTTGTGTCTCTGCTGTAGATATGATGCTGAGGAGACGTCGCATTCAGGCAAAATATGGTGAAAAATACAGTCACCTGGGTTTCATTCACGTTGGGCCTAACAGCCACACTTCCTGCTGTGCAAACTCAAAATGAGAAATAAGTGCATTTCTCCTGTTGTGTTGACCAAAGACACTTTCTCCACAGTCCGACAACAGGAACTGCCTCAGCAGAAACACTAAGAGCCTCTAAAAGCTCTAAACCATCAGCACATTTCAGAAACCATGCAGCCGTCACACATGTGCTGGTGTTTTTAGAACATTGTGTTCTTCAAAATTTGTTCTCCGCATGATCAGTTTTGACCCCCCAAATCAAAGACATCTCACAGTTCAGAGGAAGAAAAATTCAGCTGGTGAGAAGTGAGCGATCCCACATTCCTCTGACTCCGCAGGAAATTACTGGATTTGTTGTTCTGGCACATGGAATCACTGGCTTAGAGGGAAAGAGGAAAACAATGTGCCTTGCACTCACTGCGGTTCAGTGTGTGTGTGTGTGTGTGTGTGTGTGTGTGTGTGTGTGTAGCAGTTGCAAAACTGATCTCTTGCTGAAAATAAGGAAGAAGAAGAGGACAAAAGGTTTGTGTTGAGTCCAAGAAGACAATAAGTTTCTATTTAGCTGCTTCAGTGACTTGGAGCAATTAGCTGAGCGATTATTCTTTCTTTAATCAAACAACAACACATGATCATGTTTCCTGGCAATGAAACGACCAACAAAGCCATCTGTAATTTAATTATTGGGGAACACAAAATTACTTTGAGATGAGCGTCTAATGAAAACTAAATCGTATTTTCAGAGTTCTCCAAATGTCTCAGAAAAGTTGCGAGGGTTCTCTTATTCCATGTTTGAGTCACACAAATTTAAGTTTTGTAATTATTCTTGGGAAAATCCTGGTATCTGATACTTTGGGAGAAGTTTCAAAATACACACATTTAGCAGGAATGTGAGGAATCTGTGTGTTTTTCAGAGAGAAATCCTCACTCAATGTGGCATTAAACTTTGCCCTGGGGTCTTCACACTAAGGCTTTACCAGACGTCCCCTAAACAAACCTGCAAATATGAACTCTAGTTTAATAGAGGAGAGGAAGTCAAATGTTATGAGCTGACAGAAGGACGGTCAACCTACAGAGCTGATTGGTAACATTACTCTCTAACATACTCCAGACATCCTGCCCCCATGTTGCACTTAATGTTTGCTTAGGAAACCCAGAGTTTATCAGCTCCTCTTAAGCTTATCACTTACAGCCTGAAGTTTTTTTTTTAACTCCAGCTGCAGGCTGGTCCTTCTGAAGCCCAGTATGTCTTCGGTTTAGGTCATTATTGTTCTCTCCTTGGGAGTGGGAGGTCTTCCTCAGCTTCAACACAGAAACGTAGAAAGTTTCCATTTGCGGCCCAAAGTCCATAATTTGATTGTTAAATAAATAAGTAAATAAATCCAAACTGACCCGATCTGGATTCTCAGAAGCAGCAAGCTGATTTGACGAACTGTAAACTATTTAATCTCTTCTCCTTTTCTGTTGCTACCTTAAAATAAGAAATCTAAATCACTAAAGAGTTACACCAGTAAAGAGCTGTATAATAAAAAATCACACTTCATATCATGAATAGACAGAAAATATTTATATTAAATTCATCTGTGATGTGAAGGAGTAATTGTTATCCTTCACTCAGTTTCTGCTATAAACATTGTCCGTTTCAGACAGAAAGAATGTTTTTATGGATCGGAGGAACCACAAACCCTATTAATGATTAAAGTGTGACGTTATTTGTCCTAGGAAGAATTACATTTAGAGAGGACAAACACTCATTACTGTGGTCTCTAGTATACATGAATGCCTTGTGAGTCGTTCTCGGTGTAAAAAAAGCTCTGACGCTCCTATTTCAGGAAGTAGAAGTTAGCTGGAGTAATGGTGGGCAGAAAACGACAGGATTTGGAGTCTTAATTATTTGTATTCATTCATTATTCATCCTCTGTTCACTCTGCAACGTTTTATCTCCACAAATAACTCAAGCCTGAAGGAGTTCTGCCGTGTTGTGGAGTTGCTAATGCTAACGGTTAGCTTCTACTAGCCGAGACGTGCTCTGCTGTCTCCTGGATGCTAAATCAAAACAGACTTCCCCGTTGTGAACCAAGATGGGTGAGTGAATTAATTTACAGTGTGACGTAGATCCGTGTGGTTTTTCTGACCCGAGCGTTTCCTCATATTTTCTTTTGGTGGCTAATGCAGGAAATGGGGGAGAAGATTATTTTCAGAGTGTTCAAAAGTAAATATTTTATATTTATATATATTTTCTTGTTTGTTAAACACAAAACTATTCAATAGTAAAAGGCTTTGCTACTATACTTCTACTATGCATGTTTTTCTGGACCAGATCTACAAATGCCGAATGACTGATTCTAGTGTTTCTTCATTGCTTAATGCAAAAGAAGACTTCCAACCCTCCGGTCTTTTCGTCTGGAACCTCCTGCTCTCACATGGCAGCAGCAGGCAAACACACAGATGTCCTCACCGTCATTTTATGACGCCTTCCTTCACCCAGCTTAGGCCCTTTAATCCTCGTTTAGCTGTTCTTTTCTCTGACGGACTTCGCTCAAACACCACACTGATGATTTAAAACACATCAGGGTGTTTGTTTTGTTTTCTCTAACCTACCCTCTACCCCATCTGCTATGACGATGGAAAGTCAGGTGCAAGAAATTAAGCAAAGAAAATGAAGAAAGAGGTTTATAATTTTCTACATTTGGACACTTAAGGTTGTGCACAAGCAGAAATAATCCTCAGGTTTAGGTGACTGGTGATGCTTTCCTGAACTATTTTGTGGTTAGTGAACTTTTTGTAACAAATTATTCACATTTGCACGTTTGGTTTTCCCTTTCTCCGCTGCCTCTGGTGAGTTAAGGACATTTATCCAGCTTTAAGGGTTCAGCTGAGAGGCCATATGGACATTAAGCGAAAAGATTAGGACCACAAGATGTACAAGCACCTGCAGGGATAAAACATGCTCGTGGTGCCTGGAGAGGCCTCAGGAACATCACAGGTTACAGTGGGAGGAGTGGTGCCAGTGGGTCTGCTGACGGGGACCAGAACCGGGCCAATGAGCTTAACCTGTTTTTTAACAGATTCGACTCCACTCCCCCCACTGCTTCAACAGGCACCACCAACACCACCACCACCCAACCACCTCCAGTCAGCCAGCCAACCCCCCACCTCCCAACTTCACACCATTCATCAGCTTCTCCCCCCTCCACCAACCATCCTCAGCAACAAGTGAATTTCCCCACTGTGGGATCAATAAAGTCTATTCTATTCTATTCTATTCTATCCATCTGGGCTGCTGCAGAGGCACCTCTGAACCAAACTCGTTTTATCAGTAAATAAACGATGGTGGAGTCAGTAAAAGGGAGCGTGGGTCTGAGATAAAAGACGTTTGTTGTATCTGTGAACCAAAAGTGGATTTTTAATTATTTACAATTACAATTATTTTTTGGATTCAGCAAAATGGCTGCCCCATCTAATCTGAGGAGGCACAAAAATGGCTACACCTCATATAGTTTCACAGACTTTGAACCTAAACAGCAGCTGAGAGTCAACCCCAACACAAACACACCGAGCACTACACGATGCATGACAGTGCTGCTTAAAATTTTTGGCATACGTTTTTTTTTTAATTTAACCGTTAATTTAATTATGATTAAAGCGACATTCATTTACTGATCATCAACTTTACCCCAATCCACTTTATGTGGAACCAAAGGTCAGTGTGCGTGTGTGTGTGTGTGTGTGTGTGTGTGTGTGTGTGTGTATGTGTGTGTGTGTGTGTGTGTGTGTGTCCACTTCATTCAGACTCATTTATGTGAGCGCGAGTGAAGTGTTAAGCAAAAGAAAACAGTGCTGACCCAGACGTGTTCCTTTTTTCCTTTGGAGCGGTCAGATAATAACATTACATCACTAATTCACTCTTTCTTCTCCGTTTATCTCCTTTTCCGTGTTATCTCTTTTACTCCACGTCTTTAGTCCTTTGAATTTCATCTAATCATTGACTGCAGCTGTGATCGTGCTGTATCTACACTCCCTGGAAGACTCACTATCACCTCTCTGGGTGCCCCCCCTCTCCGTCAGCCACCCTCAGCTGTGGATAATAGGCTGATCTGTGGTATGACGCACATGGCTTCGTCTCCTGAGGGGCTTTTGCGCACACAAGCATTCATAAAGGCTCCGCGAGTGGTCTGGTGTGCAGATACAAGCGGCGGCCAGGTATTTACATCTCCAGATAACTGACACCGCAGGATTACTGTATCAGCTGCTCCTGCTGTTTGTACAATGGGCTGTGCATTCTGGAGCAGAAAAAGACTTTTGTTGCTGTTATGAATAGAGATCATAAAAACAGATTGGGTAGCCAGCAGGTATCAGGAGTAAAAGATCAGCTTACTTTTATCTGGCGTCTCAGGTATGAGCCGTTATCTTTATACCTGCGGTGACAAAAGTAGAGGATGGTCCCGAGTTTTGACATCATTGTTCAGAAACGTGTGAAATTATGAGTCAACGATCTTGTGAACTCCTTTTGAAATTAGAAATCAAACCCCTAAGAACTTTTATACAATAAAAAAAAGATTGAAAGGTTTGTTTTTGTGAACTGAAACACTTTCTGAACCAATACGGGTTGACTTGGTGCTGAGAATAACAGAATATTATGAGTCACCGGACGTTAACCTCTGGTAAAAGTTTGCTGATTTGCTGCTTGTTTTGAAAAATCATCTCCTCCCTAACACCATGTTTCTGTTTCCAAAAAACACTTCAACACTTCAACACTTCAACACTCCAAACTACGGTTGCACTATTAGTGATCAAGGGTTAAAATTAGCAAAGCTGCACACCAAACACTCAAACAGTCTTGGACATCATTGACTCCTTCATGCAAATTAAATCAGTGGACTGAGTTGTATGATCCTCTATGACATTTTAGGATCCAATTCTCTGCAGAAAAGTCACTCTTCACTCAAAAGTAAATGAGTTATTGCCTGTTCTGCAGTCTGAGAATACTATGAGGAGGTGTCCAGGCGTTGAATTTTAGTTTTTTTTGTGGGGGATTAATATCATGCCTTAATCAGAGGCATGTTTTGTCGATTTGAGATCATTAATTGTCGTTTTCATTCTCAGATCTCTCTCAAAACTCTGTTCAAACCAGGTTTCTGAAGAGCTAAATTGAAGCCCAGTGAGTGCTTACCACCACCGCCATCTTGGCCGCGTCACGTTTCTTGTCACTCCCAGAAAATACAAAAATGAAGTGGAAAACGGGGCTTTGAGGTTGGGTGCAGATGACTGACACCCATCAAACTGAGCTAATGTTGCTACGAGCTAACTGAGGTAACTGAGCTAACTGAAGCTAATACAGGTTGGCGGACACTTTAAAGGGGACCTAGAATGTAAACCAACATTTTCCTTCTTGTTGTTGAATAAAGACAGCTTGGTTAGGGTAATTGACAAAATCCCTAACAGTGGTCAACAGTAGCCAAAAAGTCAAAGCCGTGTTTGACCTACTTTTTATGTAAATTAGAAAGTTGAAAAAGGCGAGAGAAAACCTCCTGTTCTGAGAAAGTCTTCCTTAACACGTCATAAGGGGGAGCCACGCCTCCTTAAACCTGCATGTGTCTGAGGCCTTCTGGGTAAACCAACCAATCAGCATGTCCTGGCCGAGTGGGAGGGGTCAACAGCTCATTTCACTGAAGGCCTGACGATAAACTATTAAAACTAAAAGGGATTTCTTGAACCAGGCTTTAAACATGTTTATTTCTGCTGTGAAGTTGGCATTTTTAACATGGGAGTCAATGAGAACATGCTCCGTTCTGGAGCCAGCTCCTAGTGGATGAGCGGGGAACTGCAGTTTTTGTCACTTCAGCGTTTGCTTCACTTTGGCAGGTAGAGTTTCCCCCTTGGTTCAAAAGCATCTTCTTGCATTTAAATATGTTTTACTAGCTCTCGAATCGACTCTTTTGTTCTTAAATGAGAGCAAGTAAAACATATTTGAAGTGACTTTTTGAGCTTGAAATTAATATTTTGACAGAGATCTGAGAATGAAAACACCAATTAATCCTCTCAAATCAACAACATATGGTTTTGATTAAAGATAGGATATTATATTAATCCCATAGTTTTGTTCAATTCTGAGTTGGAGTGGTCTGGTTTTCTTTCTCCTCAGGCCCCATTGTTTCCCCAGGCTCATTACCCATCCATGCATAATTAACAGTCAGCTCTACCGGGATAAATGCTTCCTGGTTCCTCAACATTTTGCTCTATCCTATTTCCTCCTTCCCTTTTACCTATTTGCAGTCTCCATTGCACTTTCTTTTTTTTTTCAACAAGAGTTCATGCACTCCGTTCCTTATCTATAGCCTGCTTTTTGGGTCTTGCTACTCACCATTCATGCTACACATCTGACCTCAGTACTCTGAACATTGGGTTCACTTTCTAGGATAAAAAACAGTGACACTTGTGAGATACAAAACTGTTTCACAAAGCAGATCTGTAGATGCTGATAGTAGCCTGAGTTTACTACCACTTAAAGACCCCTAATGCATCAGGATAAAGAACGCAGCATGAATTTTTCATTCATCTGTACGAGGAACGGCAACCATGCAGCAGCACAAGCCAACTGACATGACTTTTAATTTTTAAAAGTTTATTCCAAAGAAATGATGAAGAAAATACCAGTTTTTGTTAAAAAACTAAACATCTGAATGCAACCAGGAACCTCGTGGCCTCCATGCAAACAAATGTTTATTTCCAGGATTGCTTTGGACAGGAAGCACAACAGCATTTTTGTCTGTTGTGTGTTCACCACAACCCTTGGAATGGGAGTGTTGCTGCTGCACGTCAGCATACACGGACTGCAATGTCACCAAATTCTGGGCATTCATTTGCAGAATGACCTGGCTGGATCTCACGGACGGCTACAGATGACGACATTCACGCTGACTCTGAGACTGAGCAGATGGTGGAGCTTTTTATGAAGCTGAGCTTCATTTAAAAAAACAGAAGCTGTAGGAAAAAAATTATGTTGTGTGTTTGAATCTCTTCGCAATGAGGATTAGTTCAGCATACAGGCTAGCCATAGGTTGTGACAAAACAGCATAGCTGCAGTACTGGCACCCTGCAACAAAAACTATTAGGTTTCATGTCCTGAGGTGCTCTTTAAACTAAAAAAACTATCTCGTCAGGAGCAAAACAAAAACGTGAGCTCATACTGAGATTCATTTGGTTTTCAACATGTCTAATGATTTTATTTGTCATTCTTCTTACAAAGAAACCATCCATTAGAAACCAGTTTCAAATAAATAAAATATTTTCTACCCATTTTTCTGTCTGTATAAACAAAAGTGTGAAAATCTGTTATTTTATTGTAAGAAACATTTTGCACATCCCTGAGAAAATGTTGTTTTCTCCCCTAAAACAAATAAAACCATAGTAAACTGTGTATCTATGTGTGAGAAATAGGTCCGCTATAGGGTCTCATCACTAGAACAGATTGTCTGAGAAGAGTTTTGATCTGGACCGCTCGGACGGTAGCTTGCTTGACGCACTAGCTCACGAGGACAGCCTGCCAAAGTCAACAAGCGTAGACGGATCTGCGTTAATTGCCAAAGAAGAATGGAAGCACTGTGTTCCACAAGGGCACAATGACACCAAATGATCCCCCAAATGAGCTTTTCATTGACTGCTGGAGTTTGCAAAACAAAGCAGGAAGCAAAATAAATGAACTAATGGGTCAGCAAATGGAGCATCAGCTGTGGATGTACGTCAGCGGAGTATTCAGGTATATGCTCAGGTCATTGTGTAAGGATACCATGATTCACAGACAGGCAGCAAATGAAGCCTTTGCTAAATGTACCATAAAAATATGAAAAGATGGGAAGTTTTCTAAAATGTGACAAAAGTGTAGAGATTGAATGTTTTATTCTTATTTAAGGCAGACATATTATGACTTTTTTCCTTAATTTATAATAATTCTATGGTATATATCAAATGTGCATGAAGTTCTATGCACAAAATGACTCACATTAAACGATTTCAATAGTTTTATTCTTGACGTAAGTACCCTCCAGAATGAGCCATTTCAGGGTAGCCTAGTGAACTAGACCAATTCTTGCTTTGCAGAGTTTGGTCTAGGCACGCTTCATTGGAACCCTCGCAGCCCAAACCACTGCTGTGTCTATCCAATCACAACTCGCTATAGTTTTAGTTGGGCCAATCACAGCGCTCTATATTGTGGGCCAATCACAGAGCGGGAGTAGCCGATGATGTCAGCGCTGCGGCCGCGAACCCAAGCAACATGGCGGCAGCGCCGGAGCCACGTTCTTTTGAAATGGCTTTGTCATCAACATTGGATCATTTAGACTCCAACGTGCGTAAGTCTGTCTGCTATACTTAGCGGCTTCTTATTTTTATCAAACAAAGTAGTTCAATGTCCGAGTACACCTGATATTCGCGTGTTTTTGTACAAAAAACGACAGAAATCATTGACGCCATTAGTGGGTCCCGCTTTTCCATCGCTGTGATTACGTCACGTTGTTCGTTACTCTGATTGGTCCTAGCGCTATCCAATTGTGTGCTGACATTTTGAAAGACAACCGTAGATCCCGCCTCACGACTGAGAGCCGTCAATGGTTCGTGGCCAGACTATATATTCACATATATAGGATGGCTTGCCAGGCTAATTTCAGGGCTCTGTCACGTAAAAAAAACAAGCTGGAGCTGGCCACGCCCCCCTGTCCCCTGCTCAGGCTGCTATAAGCTGAGAAGCTTTGATATCCGAGAGCCGCTGCTCCTCCAGCAGCAGCTCTCTCCTTCACGTGAGAGGTGGCTCTATTCTAAGTTTCAAAAAATCCCCGTTTGTGATGTCACAAATGGGTTTTTTTTTAAACGGCTTGTTTTAAACATAATTCCTAAAAAAACCAAACACTGACAGAATATGAAGAGATTGGGTTTTGTCACATTTGGCCTGTTTATAGGCAGTAGAGACCCACATGGCAGCACAAAAGAATGCAGAAGGTTAGTTTTGCATAATATATCCCCTTTAAGAAACAAAACAACAGTCTCTGTCTTCACTAAACAAAGTAATTAACAAAAATAAAGAAAACAGATTAATAAAACAACAAAAAAGTCTAAAATGTTTGCCTAAAGTTTACTTTAGTAACGTGACAGCTCAGATATTTAAAGCTGGAGCTCTCAGCTAACAGCTGGTCTCAGCAGGGCCAGGATCAAAGTGGATTACTGTTACAGAACTGTGTTTTATTACATTAAATTGTCATTAATGGCGGTACAAACCCTATATATGCACGAGGCTACACTTTAGTGAGTATGCAGAAGGATGTGTGAGTTTGTCTTGCTGGATGAACAAACCTGGCAATATAAGTCACTCTAATAACAGCGTATGTCTGAAGATTAATACAGAAATACACCTCTGCATCAGTGGTACCTTCACACCTGCAGGGAAGACGGATTCACCTTCATCCCGTCAGAGATGCTGAATGTTGAACTTGTCACTCATGACAGCCCAGATGGTCCCAATTTTGGCACACAGACCTTAACATCTGTTTTCCCCACAAGCACAAACTCCTGTCCACTGGCTTTCTGTCCATTAGATTTGAGCTCACAGACTCTGCAGTGTTTCTGCACGGAGCTGATTTATGACTTCCTCCAAGTGTAACGATGTTTCAGCTGACTGCTGAGTGATGATGGTTTTCCAAGGTACACTTGGAGCTCCTGGGGCCTCACTGACAGTTTCTCATACGGAGCTGTCTCGTAACAACAGGAGCTATTGTTTGCATGTATGGATGTCACTAGAGGTTGTTGCAGCACGGGTTGTTAAGGGGGAACGCTCGAGTTGAGCAAACACTTAAATGTTTAAATACATCAAACTACCCAGTTGGGTAGGAACAGAGGACTCTGGAGACTTGGTGGATTGCAGACCAGAATGAAACATGTCTGACGACTTGAAGGTCACACATCCAAATGGGGTTTCCAGCTTTCACCATTACTCTCTGGTAGTTCCTTAAACAAGTCCAAATCTGCACATAATTTCATGCTCTGCAGACCTTGAAGAATCCAAATAAACATGATTACTAGAATTATGACAAATAAAAATGTGACAGTTTTCTGAGGCTTCTCATTTTCCTTTGTATGTTTTTTAAAATCTTTTTTTCCTCAGTATTTTTTTATTATAAAATCAAAACTTCCAATAAATGAATATTTCCTGGTTTGTACAAACTTTCAACGTAAGATAATTTAATTTAGGTATGCTATTGAATAAATAGCCAGTCAGATTTCCCATCATTGTAATTAGTTCACTAATTCTCAAACTTTTTCCCTGCTATCCTCATGAAGAATATGCAGAACTAGCATCATTTAACATACAATATCCAGCAATTTGCCGTACATTAAACTGATTATCGGTCACTCCTTTATCAGGTTTTTTTACTGACTTCAGTGTGTCGAGGCAGCCACTCCAGTCACGCATGTGAGTGTCTTTAAGCTCCACATTTAAAAAAATCTAAATCATAATTGAGTAAAAAATAATTTTTGCATAAAGTTATGTTGCAGTCGATCATGTTTAGAGGGAAACTTGTTTATTTTCTAATCTGTTTTTATTTATTTGCCAAATAATTCTTTTTTACAGCTAATGGTGAAGCTTCCTGTTTAAAACAGCAGCATTGTGGGTAACTGGATTATGCTTTAAATATTGGAAAGTGAGAGTAACCTGCAGGTGAACATGCAGGAAATGTGTGCAGAGATAACTGGATTACTGAATGGGCATGAAGTTCAGAAAATAAAGATCTGATTGATGTAAAATGACATCATTGTCTCTCTTCCTCACCATAGAGTCTATGGGAAAGTGATTTAGCAGCCAGGAAGCGAGCCAGGCTCCAATAAGGACAATCTGCTACTTCTTGGAGCCGCCGTCACTGGAGAGATTAGTTGGACCTGCATCAGCTTTGCTGATGCTTATTTTAAAGATTTGCTCCAAAGACGGTGACGTAAATGTCAGATTTGAAGTTATAATACTTATTCCTTACAAATAAAGTTCAGAATTTTCCTCAGGGAGTTTTTTGACTTTTTCTAAAACAAGAGAGTGGTTCATCATAAGAGAAGATGGAAATGCCAAATCTGCTCTGAGGAGGTGAACATATCACTCACATGACTGATCGCTCTGCTGTTTCTGCCTCTGGATGATAAAAACTCACTAGCATGAAAGAAAAAAAACCTGTATCTCCTTATTTCTCTGTATATTACAGCCATGTAAAACTTAATTCATACCCACAATCATTCTTTTGTTGTTGTTCTTCCACATATTTTGCAGGTTTTGCATAGTTTGCATATTTGACATATTTCTCATGTCACACTTGCTTTAACAAGTATGTTTGATTTGCTCAGATAATTAGTGGTACAGCCTCATGTGTCACGATAAAACTCTGCAGCATCTAGAGAATTTACCTCTCGGTCAGGGTTATTGGCCTTGAATTGATTCAGCAGGTAAATGCAGGAACCAGAGGCTGAAAGAGGAGAACTGGAACATGCAACAGGAAGCTGCTGCACATTTTTAGTTCCCCTTTCATGAGTGAAAAACGTTTCTGCTTCATTAATCAAAACAAACAAAAGCTTACATACAAAAGAGGTTTAAATGACTGATTTTAAAATTATTTATATAATAATATTCACAAGTTTGTATAAGATAGTAAATATTTACAACTTCTACACAGAAGAACACTTCCAAATTGCAGAAAATTTCCTCCAATTAGCCAGAGGACATTCAATTTCATTAGATCTAGAAACCAATTCCACCAAACCTGATTAACAGAAGTGAATGGTTGATCTCGACTTTAAATGACTTCCATTTTCTCTCTTCTTTGAAGCTCAAATTCCTGCTGTTATTTGTGCTTTCATTGATCTGGACCGCGGTTAGCTGGAGTGTTGGTGATAGCATGCAACCCAAATGCCTCGCTGTGGTGCAAACAGAAGTTTCTGGGGTCAACGACGTGACTCATCTGTCAAACACCCCCTGTTATCAGTCAGCCCACTGAATTTAAGGAAGTGCTAAAAGAGGCTGAAACACCTCCTGAGTTGACCTTTATGCACTCGTGTTAGTGAAAAGGTCCCGAGAAGTACAAAAGCAGAAACACGTGTCTGATTCTTGGTGGCGGCGTGTTGTGCTGTGAAACATGACCAAACGGGGGCTCTTTGTGCTCTCTCCACTGACTGGTAGCTGAAAATAAATTGTTTTATTTTGATTAAATCCTTTGCATCATCACTAACAGGCAACACTTCTACAGCAAAGTCCCAGCAGGTGGGGTTAACAAACACAAAAATACACAAACTGAGAAAATTCCACAAAAGTCATTAGAGATAAAATGACAAAACACCATGGCTTTGTGTGATGTTTTCTCCTAAACCAAACAGAACTGACGTGACATTCCACAATAGACACGATCGGTCCGCCTCTCATCTGCATTTATGAGTCAAAATTTGTGAATCAGAATAACAAAAGCACAAAAACTATATTTAAAGCAAAAAGAAAGCTGTGGCTCACTTCCACAGGAGTAGTGACTCATCAAATTTAATTGATAAAATGAGCTTAAATCTCCCTGGAAAAATAATTAATAAAGATGCCCATGTGCTAAACTGATGTATAGAAAAAGTGTTATGTTTTTCCTAGCCAGGCCTTTTTCCTCTCAAAGTCTTCCCTGGATTTGTCCCAAAATATAGAAAAATGTTGAATGTGATTGAAATCCCTCATGATTTTAGGTGTCAGAAGACGTAATTTTATTCCCCAGCTTTCCTGCATAGTTGGCCGTGAGAAAAGTTGAATGTTGTATTAAACTTTTAATTAATCTAATTTTATCTGTTTTATTATTGATCTTTTAATCTGCTGATGAGTTTTAGCATGTCGTAACTCTTACTATCTGTTTGCTTTTATATCTTATGTTCAGCAGTTTGGGAATATAAACGTTCTACATAAATAAAGGTGATGATGATGATGATGATGATGATGATGATGATGATGATGATGACGATGATGATGATGATGATGACGATGATGATGATGACGATGATGATGATGACGATGATGATGACGAAGATGGTGATGATGATGGTGATGATGATGATGATGATGATGATGATGATGGTGATGATGATGGTGATGATGATGGTGATGGTGATGATGATGATAATGATGATGATGATGGTGATGATGATGGTGATGATGATGGTGATGGTGATGATGATGATGATGGTGACGATGATGGTGATGGTGATGGTGATGATGATGATGATGATGATGATGGTGATGGTGACGATGATGATGATGATGATGATGGTGGTGATGATGATAATGATGATGATGATAAAGATGACGACGATGATGACGGCGATGCAGATGGTGGTGATGATGATAATGATGATGATGATGATAAAGATGACGACAATGATGACGGCGATGATGATGACGATGACGATGATGATGACAATATAGATGACGACGATGATGATGGTGGTGATGATAATAATGATGATGGTGGTGATGATGATAATGATGACGATGATGGTGATGATGATGGTGATGATGACGATGATGATGGTGATGATGATGGTGATGATGATGGTGATGGTGATGATGATGATAATGACGATGTTGACGACAACGATGATGATGATGATGACGACGACGACGAGAATGATGTTGAAGATGACGATGGCAACGATGATGATGATGATGGTGATGGTGATGTTGATGATGATGACGATGGTGATGGTGATGATGATGACGATGACGATGTTGACGATGATGATGTTGACGATGATGATGATGGTAAAATTCATACTACATGATTAATCGAGCACCCTTTAAGCATTAACTCAGCCTGTGCACATGCTGGTGTAAATGGGTGACAGGTGATAGGAATCAGGACTGGAGTCCATGATAAGATCCAAACCGGCAGCAAACTGGATTGTTTGCATAAGAGTTGTTTAGTCTCTGGTTTAGTGTTGACGTGTTTCTAAATATCTCAACCAATGAAAGATTATTCCAAAAAGATGTTGACCTAAATCAATTTTTGTGAAAAGCCAACTTAATCTGAAATTTACTTTTTAAAAATAACCGTGCACATCTGGAAAATAATTTGTTTATGTGTGCACATGAATATTTAGTTTTATGTACTTTTATTGGGTAATTATCAGTCATATCCATTGGCTGCTTTTTATCAAAGGCTGCATATCTATTTTTTATTTGATAAATGTTTCATTGACACAGGGTACCTTCTCATTCCACAACGTCACTCATATCTTTTTAACACTTGTCACGCTTGAAGGAGCTGACGAAGGTAAATACTTTGTGTGTGTTTCAGATGCACACAGGAAATACAACCGCTGCACACATGCAACCGAGGAGCATATTCAAATGGCAATGCATTTGGTTATGACAGATGCGTGAGACGGGGAGACGAGTGGGCTATGTAGTTTATTTGTGAGCACACAGAAAAACTTGATGACCTTTAAGTTGGGGCGCTTTGCATCCGATTTGCATTCCTTTAACATTTCAGACAGCGGCAGGGATTTCACTGTTTACAGTGGCTTTTATACTATGCACGTTATGCAGCATTACAGCAACATGCTGTCGTCTTTTTCTAAGCTCTAATTTTGTATTTAATGTATAAAGAATATGCTGTAAAGTGCTGTAAGGTACAGAAAAGAACTTTGAGTTATTCATATTACACATATAACCTGTGTTAGGCTTATTTCAGGACTTTCTTCGTTTTTTTCCCTTCATTTTTCCTCCTCATACATTAATCATGCAATGACCCCATCTATTTTTTCATGAACCCCCAGGTAGGTCTGACCTCTGAATCAAATACCACTGAATTGTGCTCTTTAAAGCAGTCCTAGAGGACCAGCTGTTACTGAAATGATTCTCATCCAAATGCAACTAAACTGGTGTAATAATAATAATAATTATTATAATAATAATAATTATTATTATTATTATTCGTTGTTGCTGTTGTTTTTATTAATTATTTATTTAATTATATATTTATTTATTTTAGAGTAGGGTGTGATAATTGTACAGTTAGAATTCCTTTAAGGGCGGATCACCAGATGCATTCTGTTTCTGTTCCTGCTGAACCGCACGCTCTAAGGTACGCATGCGCGCGCAGGCTGCCCCGCAAGCTACAGCCCGGCAAAGGGAAACATCACGTGGTGACACATCTCTACGACTTACGTCACCGTCCCCATCTCCAAGCAACCCCTCCATCAGCACTCGCGTCACTATGCGCCCTAGCCGCGCGGTTGCCCGGCAACCAGTGCCTTGCGCTCGAGCCCGGCCTTGCAGTGCACCCAGCCCGTAGCGCTGACGCGGGTGTGACGTTAATAAGGTTGGTATCAATTTGTTATGGTGGCGGAGAGAGGGAGGGAAGGAGAGAGAGGGAGGGAGGAGGAGGAGTTCCCCCTGCGAGTGCCGAAGCCCTCAGCTCCGCATTCCGGTGGAGCTCTCAGACACACAGCGGCCGCAGCGCAGTCCCGGCCAGAAACCGTAGCTTAAACTCACAATAAGAGCGGAAGGAAAAGTTTTTCTTTTTTAAATTTGATCTACACTTTCTCCTTGTTGGTGTGATTATTTCCGGTCCTCAGGTGGAATGGTTCACTTTTCGTCACACAGCTGTCTGAACAGTGAGAGAAGGTGATTTTATGTCTTTTTAAGGTAAGACTTTGTCACATTTTCTACTGATGCATTATTCGTTTAACACTAAGTGCCATTCTCAACACCTGTTTACGGGTTTAATGCAACATCTGCCCCCTTTTAAAAACTTTAATTTACAAAGAAAAAATTTGTTTTATATTTAAATTTGGGATCTTTTACTCAAATATTCTCATTTCTTTTAAAATATTATTTCTAATTAGAAAATAATTAGTTTGACGTCCCTGTTTGTACCAAAACATTGATGATGTTTCACGTTGTTCCAAAACGTTCTTTGCATGTAATGAGATCTAAAATCACCTGTGTGCTGTTTCTGCAGCCTTCATTTGTCCCAGCGCTGTTACCACCATGGTGATCATGACGGACACTAGTAGGGGTGCGCAGCCTTCTCCTGCCCAGGGGAGGCCACTGCAGGTCGGCTTCTATGAGATCATCCGCACCCTGGGGAAAGGAAACTTTGCAGTGGTGAAGCTGGCCAAACACAAAGTCACCAAAACGCAGGTCAGACTCCTGTCTTCTTTTGCAATGCACAATTCATTCTCTTTTTTATTTTTGCACAGATTAAACTTTTATTTATTTATCATTTTTAGGTGGCAATAAAAATTATAGATAAGACCAGGCTGAATCCCTCTAACCTGGAGAAGATCTACAGAGAGGTGCAGATCATGAAGCTGTTGAATCACCCTCACATAATCAAGCTCTATCAGGTGAGTTTTCATTTAATTTACTGAAATTGTATGTTTTTTTGCATGCATGTGTGTTGGTCTTTGGCCATCTTGGCAGTGACGACATGTGTGAGCAAAACGTTTGGTATTTAAGTAATTCTCAGGAGCTTGTGGTGAGCCACTGATTCTTCTAAGTACAACAGAGCGGCATTAGTGCAATCCCCTTTGACCTCCCTCCTTTCTCTTTAGTGTCTCTTCTAATGTGTGCATGTGATAGTTGAAAGCCACGCTGTGTCTATGGTGGAAGAATGCACATTTGAGATGTTTTCAGCCATATAATGACAAGGGGTGATATGCAGATTTGTGAGAACATTCAGGCGAGTTCTGGTGAAGGGGGAAGTGTGCGCAGTGTCGGTACGTTAAGCCACATTAGCACCTGTTAAAGCCAAGAGCAATGTGTCTGAGCGTCACGTGAAGGCTGCCCCACAAAGCGCTGCTTTACTCCTAATCAAATTGAAGACTTAGGGTAGAGGAATCCGCTTTCACCGACTCAGCTGACCTTGCAAGCACTCTGGCACACGTCTGGCAACAAACACACATCAAAAGAAAGCAAACACACACACACAATGCCCTTTAATTCATTGTTTTAGGTAATTCTGATGATTGCGTTACGTCTGGCTTTGAGCAGCTGAACAGATTTTAGTGTTAAATCACGTCTGGGCTGCAAAAAGGAAGACTATATGACATCATTTATTATTTCTGGAAAGCTCCCCCAAAAATGTTTCCCCTCATGTGCAGAGCAGAGTGTAAAGCTTAAATATTTGTTAGCATTAAACATATGTATGAATTGATTGGGTATACCTAAGCCAATAAATGAACAAATCCTACCTTTTTCTTATAAATGAATGCATATTTTTTCTTATTAGCACCTGATTTGAAGCAAACGCGGTGCTGAAAGTTTGAGCTTGTTTAATCCGACACACACAGCAGAGAGTGAGGATTTACTGTGGAATTAAAGAGTGGTTCGCCAAAGTTGGCAGCAAAGATGCTCACGTGTGCAGTAAGATCTTTGCACGTCGGAGCTAATAAAATTTTATTTTATGATAGGAGGTTAAACCGTAGACCATCCCTGGCCTTATAAATCACACGATGAGCTGTCTGATCCTGAATGACGGCTTTTACACTCTTCTCCGTCACTGGCAAGACCTGGAATGTAAAACATCTAAACGATTGAATGCATTTGTGTCTGAAAAGGGCAGAATTTAAAAATCTGCTCAAACTGATACTAAACGTTAATATTTGCTGCTGTGTTTAAAGTTCCTTGTTAGTATAACCCGTTTGTGACCCGCCGTGTGTCTTTGGGTTAACTGAGGTGATCTTGGTCACATTCCTCCTCACAACTGCAGAACCTCCTCCTGCCCTTCGCACAAGGAGAAGTGGCATGAGACGGTCTTGTGATGGTGTTTGTTCAGTTCTTTTGGATTTCTCTGAAAACCTTTGTCTGATAAATCAGCTGCAGATTTTCACTCTGATCCCATGAGATCCAGATGCTTCTGAAGCACCTTTGTTTTTGTTTCTCTTTTTATTATTTAAAAGCGAGTTATTCTTTAATGTAAAGCCCAAAAATTGTTCAAATTGTGGGAAAGGTTTTTTTTTTAGTGTGGAACAGATTTGAATTAGATTATTGGATGTACATCTACAGATGATTAACTTTCCTAGCCAGCTGGATTCAGAATGGCCGTTCCAACTAATCAATATTAGCAAATACAAAAAATAGTTACATCTCTGTCAATTTTTACAGAGATTGAGCTAAAATTCCTAAAGGAATAGTGCAACTAACACTTCTGTAAAGTGATGGATGCAGACGGGTAAATGGGCCGAAGGCTTTTGTCGTACGATGGCGGCTCTTCACAGTTGTGACGTTATCATCACCTCAAGGTGACTGAGCGAGCTCTAGCTCACAGATAAAGACCATTTCCCACTTGGTGGAGTGTGTATTGAATCATTCTGGAGTGTGTGAGTGTGTGTGTTTTCTCAAACAGCCTGCTGCCTGAATAGAATAAAGCTCGTCCATTCATTGGAATTTTATGACATTCAGTTCAGAGCTGGCCTGCGGTGTTATCCACACAGGCCTTTGTCATCTGATGAAATTTGCTTTGTTGTGCAACCTTTCAGCTCAGCGGCCATTTCCCCGAGGCCTTAAAGGAAATTCAGGCCTTCTGTGAGCTTTAGGAAAAAAATGGGAAGTCTCATCTTTCTGTCAGACAAAGTGCTCTCCGCGTTGAGTCGCTGCACGTACGCTGGCTTCTGTTACCACAGGATCCATATGAGCAGCCTGTGCAGCTTCTTTGACATAAGGAGATGTGGGAATTTTGAAATTCAACACTAGCATCTGCTGCCAACAAGTACCAGCCTGAGGGAAACACTCCCAACTATTTAACCAGCTGGTGTGTGTGTGTGTGTGTGTGTGTGTGTGTGTGTGTGTGTGTGTGTGTGTGTGTGTGTGTGTGAGAGAGAGAGAGAGAGAGAGAGAGAGAGAGAGAGAGAGAGAGAGAGAATAATTTTCATTTTAAGTCTAGAGTTGGTAAAACATGCTAGAAATTCAGGAAGTGAGCGGCTGGTGCAGTGGAACAGATAATGGAAAGACTTTTTTTAAAGATGGTAACGTCTCATCCAGATCTTTTTCTGTTTTTCTTCTAGGTCATGGAGACCAAAGACATGCTGTACATTGTGACGGAGTATGCAAAGAACGGAGAGATGTTTGGTGAGTTCAAACCAGATTAATATGCTGATCCAGACTGTCACACATTAAACCCCCCAGAAATGTGAACTAACATGCCCCCCCCCCCCCCCCCCCCCCCCCCAGACCACCTGACCTCAAATGGCCGAATGAGCGAAGACGAGGCGCGGAAGAAGTTCTGGCAGATCCTCACGGCGGTGGACTACTGCCACCGGCACCACATCGTCCACCGCGACCTCAAAACCGAGAACTTGTTGCTGGACGCCAATATGAACATCAAACTGGCCGGTGGGTCTTGGAGTAGAGCAATTACTGTTGCTATGGTTACAGAATTTGCTTGCAGGAAGCGTGTGTGAAAGAGAGAGAGTTAATTGGTTTGAAGCGAGTGTGTGGTGCTTTGGGATTCCTAAGCAGCCCTAATTAAATCAACATTCTGTCTGTGTGCTGATTAAACGTGAATAATTCACTCGTTTTACTAAGACTAATATCAGCCAGAGGGGACGAGTTCAGCACACAAATGCACACTCTTTCATTAAGTGTGTCCTTTTGGAATATAAAAGAGACAAGTTGCAGAAAGGGGGGGTGTTACATCTGTACTGAAACAGTTTGAATGATAAAAACTGATCTGATTTCTGCAGATTTTGGATTTGGAAACTTCTACAAAGCAGGAGAGCCTCTGTCCACGTGGTGTGGCAGCCCGCCTTACGCTGCTCCTGAAGTGTTTGAGGGGAAAGAGTACGAGGGGCCTCAGCTGGACATTTGGGTAAGCTCAAGACAGAAAAATATCTAAATAAATGAATAAAAGCTGAATTCATTCAAATTCACACTCGTCCTGGCTTTTTTCTCTTACAGAGCCTCGGCGTGGTGCTTTATGTTCTGGTGTGCGGCTCTCTTCCGTTTGACGGACCGAGCCTTCCTGCTCTCAGACAGCGAGTCACCGAAGGACGGTTCAGAATCCCCTTTTTCATGTCCCAAGGTACCCATTTATTATCCTGTCAACAAAATGAAGCAACATTTCAGTGGGAATTCTGCAGACTCATTCGATTTTTGTGCCTCCGCCCAGACTGTGAAAACCTGATCCGTAAGATGCTGGTGGTAGATCCGGCCAAGAGGATCTCTGTGGCCCAGATCAAGCAGCACCGCTGGATGCTGGCTGACCCTTCAGCTGCCCAGCAGACCCTCAACCATTCCCTCACGGAGTACAACTCCAACCTGGGCGACTACAGCGAGCCTGTGCTGAGCATCATGAACACACTAGGCATCGATCGCCAGAGGACCATCGAGGTGAGTGAGCAAAAAACCACAAAATACTTGTTTTGTTATTCTTTTTTTTCTATAATCAAAGTCAATGATCCCCTGCTCTTTTCTCCAGTCTCTGCAGAGCAGCAGCTACAATCACTTCTCTGCCATCTACTACCTGCTGCTGGAGAGAGTCCGAGAACACCGCACGCAGCAGCTCAGCCGTCAGTGTGGGAGCTGGAACCAGAGACCCAGGAGCACCTCTGACTCCAGTGGCCCAGAGGTCAGCACTCCATCCCAGTGTAGCGCGCTCTAACGATTCAACGCTCAGCCTGGAAGCTAAAGTGCTTGGCTCTTTCTGCTTGCCTGTAGGTGATCATGGAGTCCAGCGAGAGTTTTAAAACCACAGCGTTCTCAGTCCCGACCAAAAACACTCCTCCTGTGTACTCGGAGGTGGAGTGTGACCAGGGAGGATTATTCCAGGTAACAAATCAGACCTTTTTTAGATTTTTATTTTCCCATCCTTTTATCGGTCAGTAACCAACAGTCTTCCTCCGTCTGTTGTTCCAGCGGGTGGTGTTCCCCGTGGAGGCCAGCCTAAACAGATTGCTCTGGAACCGATCGATTTCACCCAACAGTCTGCTGGAGACGAGCATCAGCGAAGAGGTGCGTCCCAGAGACCTGGAAGAGGAGGAGGCAACACAAACCCTCGGCCCGCTGCTTCCTCCAACCACCTCCCGCAGACACACTCTGGCTGAGGTCTCCGCCCGGTTCCACCAGTGCAACCCTCCATGTTAGTATATGTTTGAGAAAACACACACAACCATCTTAATTCTACTGATGTTAATGACTCTAATGTCTGACTTGTTGTGTTTCTGTAGGTATTGTGGTTAGTCCCTCTGATGGAGCCTCCTCTGACAGCTGTCTGAAGTCCTCCTCCAGTCCTGCTCCTTCTTTGCAAGCTGCTGTCGGGGAGATGTCAACACTTCTGGCCTCGGGGGCTGCAGGTGGAGCTCTGCAGCATGCTGGAGCTCCTCTGGCTCTCTCCTCCCACCTCCTGCCTCCGGCACAGAGCAGCCTGCCCACTGCCAGCTTCCAGGAGGGTCGTAGAGCCTCCGACACCTCCCTCACACAAGGTACCGGGTTTCATTTGATTCAACCATTGGGTCTGAACTGGGGTCACATTAAAGATACAGAGGAGTAACACGTTCTCATCACTTTGTCTGCAGGCCTGAAAGCTTTCCGCCAACAGCTGAGGAAAAACACACGCACCAAAGGGCTTCTGGGCTTAAATAAGATCAAGGGTCTGACCAGGCCAGTTGTTCCTCCACCTTCTTGTAACCGCGGCAGCCGAGGATCTCTCGGACCGGCCTTCTCCGAGCACCGCAGCATGCTGGAGGAGGTGCTGCACCAGCAAAGGTGAGACTCGCTGTCACACACTGTAATTAGAGCCCACGTATGTCCCGTTAGACAGGGATTAACTTATTTTTATAATTATTATAATGTTTCTCACAGCTTGAAAATCTACATATTTCTTTATTTATGTATGAAAATATAAATGAATAAGTTCCTTTTCTCTGCTTTCAGGATGCTACAGATTCAGCACCAACCACAGCCTCAGGTCCAAAGCACCCAGACAGGCCCTACCCAGAATCCTCTGCTCTTCCTGGCACAACAGCCATCCTCTTCTCCACCTTCTTCCATGTTTGCGTCCTCCTCCATGTTTGACACCCCCGCTCCACCCGCCCTGCCTCCTCAGCAGCCCCCAACGGCTCTACGACACGGCCCCTGGCATCAAACTCTCGAGACCTCCTACTCCGGCTGTTCCTTGTCCTCCTCCACATGCTACTCCTCATCCCTGTCTCCTGTAGCCTCCACTGCCTACCTGCTCGAGGCACGTCTGCACATCAGCCAACAGCCTCACCCTCACCCCTCTTACACCGGCTCCCAGCAGCAGCCTCATCCTGCAGCGCCGGTCCCCCTCCCCATCTCGACCAAACTGTCCATGTGGAGCAGGGCGTCGGCCCCCGGCGCCGAGCCGAACATGCAGGAGCTGGGCCTGGCCGGACAGCAGCAGCTCAGCAGCTGTGTGATGGTGAAGTAAAGCATCAAGTGAGGCGACAGAACAAAAAGCTGATGCAAGCGACTCATTTACACCAGATTTACCAAGAGGTACACAACTGAGAATGTGCACCGTCTGTTTCTGAGATCAAATAAGCTAAAGATGAAGCAATAACCAAACTCTGGATGAGGCGCTGAGTTTGTATCGGACTCCCAGAGAAGCAATAATGGACTCAAAGACTCTTCCAGCTCTCAGATGGACCCATATGAAAGAAACGGGAGCTGAAACTGAAACATGACGTTTGTCTCACCGTCTGACGCTGTCAGAGTTCATTCAGCTCATTTTGTGTTTTTTTTGTCACTTGCCTGGACAGAAGACCAAAATTCTTTCTTTGTTTCGCCTTTCTAAAGAGACATTTCTCTGTAGCAGTGCAATGAAGTACAGCGCCCTGAGCTTATGGAGGATTCTATTGAAACTGTGACATTTCTTTTTCCTTTTTTTATGTGCAAGATTGTTTTAGCTAATGCTGCTTTTACCTCAAGCTGCAGAAAGACTGCTTCATGCTTAATCAGCCAAAACCCAGTGACGAGATGGCGCCTCACTGACAGAGCAAAGCACAACCGGTACATCTGTCAACGTGGCAGCACCGTCGGTGTTCAGATTCATATGGTCTTGGATTTGCTGAGCACCTTTTGTGTCACGGATGCTTTTACTACCTCCTCAGGCAGCACCGTTTGGAAACTTGAGAAGAAGCTGGAAACAAAAACATCCCCAGGGTGTCAGGGGAAAAGCTGTTTTATCAGATGGACAGAACAAAAACTGTGGGAACAGTGCAATATTTTACATGGAAACACAAAAGAGATTCGAGCTACGTGCGTTTCGCCTGAGGTTTTCGTTTGGTTGGTTGATTTTTACCGTTAAGATGTTGCTGTGCAAGCTAGCTGACTAGAAGAGGTACTTTGTTGTGAAACACAATAACGTGACACTGTAGAGACTTTTAGAGGAAGGCATTTCAAACGTCTAAATTACGCTTTTAGGTTGTTGTTGTTTTTATGAAGGAAAGAATTTTGGGTTTTACCAAAGAGCGAACAGCACAAGAGACGAACGAAGACACACTACTGACTTTTTACTTCAAATGCTGTCTCAACATGTAGCACAGTGGTTAGCGACCATTTCAAGGTGATCTCAGCTTCGGCTACTTCTATTACTGCTATCTCTAGCTGTTACTACCAGGACCATGGTTGTATTCTTTTTTTTTTACTTTTCTAGAAAAGAAGAAGAAGAAAATGAAACAAAGAAAAAAAAATCTCTACATAGCAATACCACATTGTGCAGGAAGCTGAACTTTATTCATCGGCTAGAATTTTAGTCCAGATGAAGTGTGTGTGTGTGTGTGTGTGTGTGTGTGTGTGTGTGTGTGTGTGTGTGTGTGTGTGTGTGTGTGTGCGTGTGCGTGTGTGTTATTCCGTAATCGGCTCATATCTGTGAAATATCTCATAGGAAAACAGTGTTTTTCCAAGTTCCCTTGGAAGCATGCAGTGTTTGACGTTTTTACCCTGCAGTTTTGGTTGATTGCACTCACCATCAAACACTTGTGCCTTTATCCGAACAAATTCACCATCGGAGCTCTCCATCTCTGAAACTGAAGAGAAAAGACAAGAAAGAATGACGGATGGATGGATGGCTTCGTAGTCTGTTCGTTCAGACGCCCCTCTGATATTTTCTTTGACCTTTCAGCCTCGCTGTTTAAACAGAAGCAACATTTGCACTTTATCTGTATTTCTCATAAATGATTTGTTTGTTTCTCATGATGGGAAAAAGAAAAATCACACAACTCGACACACTAAGAATCGTGATGCAAATTGCCCTTTTGATCAACTTTAGATAACATGAAGTATTTCCTGTTTTGTTTTCCTGACCTGTTACTTGACTGTGTGTGTGTGTGCGTGCGCGTGTATGTGTGTGTGTGTGTGTTTTTGTGTGTGTGTGTGTGTGTGTGTGTGTGTTGTAGGAGCAGAAAGAGGAAAGGGTGAGAATGTTTATTCCAGAAAGATTGTTTATTTATGTTGCTATTTATTTAAATAAAGTTCACTTCCTAAAGTATGTTTTGCCTCCATGATTCTTTTTCTGTCATTTTGGATTTATTTGCTTTGATTTGACTGAAAAAGAATTTCCCAAAAACACCAGCTGAGCTCAAACACACACACACACACACATGCACACACACTCAGACAGTGTTTATCCCTGAATAAGTACACAACTTTGGCATTTCAATACTACGATTATAGATGGTGCACAGTCTGAAAATACCGGCCCTGACGTTGGGTTATTTGCTGGAAACAGCCCTTCCCCGCCCTCTTCCAGCATCTGGTGACTCGGCTCTCCTCCCTCCTGTGGTTGCTCAGTGATGCAGAGTGACGATGATGATGCATCTGACCCGAGTGACCCTCCTGCTGAGTGGACAGGTGTCTGACGCCTGACAGGAAGAGCTAAGAGGCAGTCAACTGGTGCAACAGGAGAGACCGATCCATGAGCCAAATGAAGGCAACAATGACCGTTCACACACCAAATAAAGTTCTGCAGGAGTGAACATTGTTCCTGTGTTACAATTCATGCATGTTTATGCTAATAGGGTCCACTCACAGTTTATGTTGAGACATTTGTCCCATCATGGCTGCTTGTGGTGGCTTGGTGTGAAAGGTCAAGCTGGTACAAAAATACCAGCCATCAGCTGCTTCAAATCAAAATTTAAAAAAAGTATAATTTTTGTACTTTATGTCAGACGTCTTGCCACTAATAAGAACATTTATTCATTTCATTTATTTATAAAGCTTCATGCCACACTAATAAATCATAAGCCAGTTAAACTTAAAAACACAAGTTCACACACAATTCTACATTATTTTAACACACAAATTTAAGTTAGACAATTATGAATATGTACATCCACTCAAGTTAAAAGTTTATGTTAACTGAACTAATAGATCTAATTGTTTGTACTCGTGTTTCCAATGTGGCAGCTGTCATGCAAAGACAGGTAGTGGGTGGAGCAGGAAGCTAACAGCAACATCAAAAGACGGCAGCTAACTCGCGCCTCATACACCGTGTGACTGCAGGCAGCAAGTGAGAGTTGAACTCAAGGAGCTGAAAGCAGCGCAGTTAGTGCAAACCACCACTTTAATAGGAACAGTGGTCCCATTCCTCACTTACGGTGCCAACATGACAATAACAAATAACTCCACCTTTGCAACACTGAACAAAGCAATAACTCAGAACAACACAACCCCCACCATAAATATGCATAAAGGCCCCAAAATAGAACAAAATAACTAAGAACATGACTACCCACAATGCACCTCACCCACTGCAGCTTTTGCAGTGGGCGGGGTCATTTTTTTATTCTCTAAATTGCAGTTTTAAGTTGACTGAATGAATATAACAATTTGTTGAAATAACACGCAAATTTAAGTTTTTGTCATCAAAACACACAAAACTGAGTTTAACAATGGAAACTTAAAAGAGACTTGAGTGAAATAGTAAAAATAAATAGAAACAACATTTATTACAATGCACCAATCGAGGTAACCCAAAGTGCTGAACACTAAAAGGCACGAAGCACGTAAAAAGGTAAAAGTAGAGACTAAAACAATCAAATTGATACAAACAACAGAATAAAACTACAATTAAAAACACATTAAGCAGCAATAAAATATAATAAATGAATAAACCACCAAAGGACAGAAAATCAGAACAGGTGCAAAAAGAGTCTGGCTTTGAAAAGAGGGAGCCTGTTCAGTCTGGAGAGGGAGTTGTTCCAGAGTCTAGGAGCAGAAACAGAGAAGGCAGCAGGTTTTTGTTTAGTCCTTCAGACCCTTAAGAATAAAATTCTACTTCATTTAGTTGATGTAGACCACGCCTGTTAGATGGAGACTCTGAGTTTGAGATCAACCTCAAAACAAAAACCATTAAAGGTTCTCCTGGAAAAAGGTGGAGTAAATGTGTAACAAGTGAAAACATAAAGTCTTTCTGTTGTGTTTTCAAACTTTACTGCTTGAACAGGTTTTACGAGCTCTTACGGCTCCACGGGAGTGTAAACATCTGACCTGACCTTCGTGTTTTGTTTAGCTCCGTTTCCTTGTCAAGGCCCATTTTAGGAAAACAGATCATTCAAAAATGCTGCCCAACCCACTGCATCATGTGACCATTGTCCTCTGAGCATTTAACCAAATAAGGAATTGAACATCGTTTTGAATGACAATAGGATGTGTCTTTTAGAGTTTGTTCTTCAGCCTGTGGAGCTCCTCTCATTCATTTTATTGCACCAAACTCTTTTGGATCCTTTTTTGCTCTGATTCTGATTCAGGTTAGATCAGTGTGGGTCTGGGTACACGAGGGTCACTATCCTGCACCTTTCGAGCATTATTTAAACTTTAATTTACTGACCGCAGCTGGACTAAGTTGTTCCGTGTGTGTTTAAGAGTGACGGTGACGTCTATCTGACACTGAAGCCCTTCAAACTGCCCTCTTTAGTATCTGTAAAGCTCTGTGGCAGAGGTGATTCAGCCTGCTATGTTTAGTGTGTGTGTGTGTGTGTGTGTGTGTGCGCGCGCGCGTGTGTGTGTGTGTAAACTGATCCCGTGGGTCAAAACGGTTCAGCGTGGGGGTCACCCAAGGCAGAGAAGGGCAGGATTCATATGACCAGTACAAGAAGTCCCTGAGCTGGTGCTACATGAGCGTCTGCACGCATCCACAGGAAGTCCACAGGATTCCTCCAAGACTGAGTGATACTGCAAAGGACTCAAAGTTCACTAAATAAACTCACAACTACAGAAACATACAGGATAGGACTTCTATAAGAGGTTTAAAGCCATTTGAGTAATCAATGTGCAATAAAATGTTGTGAATTTACAGAATCACAAAAGTTGCAAAAGCCGTGTAAAACATCTCAAACCACAGAAATGCTGCTAAACCCAGCAGCACAGGGTGGATTTGTACCTTGTGATACTTTTCCATCAGGTGCTTATTTACCTTGTCACTACATTTTCCTAAACATGAGGTCAGGTGCTTGTGTTACATGATCACTGTTGGGGTGTCAAGTTATCTAGACTTAGTTTGTGAAATGTTGGAATGTTTACTTTGTGAAGTGCCTTGAGACGACTATTGTCTTGATTTGGCGCTATATAAATAAACTGAATTGAATTGAATTGAAACTGATGCAAAGCTGGAAATCCACAATTCAGCATTTGCTCAAACTACAGCAACACCTTTTATGTATGGTTTTAGTTTTAAATATGTAAATTGGTTAGCTTCCCTGTCAGAGAATCTGACCCAAACCTCATAAATATGTCACAATCATCTTTACAGAAACCAAACTCTCCCTTTTAAACAGGTCACAGGAGGAGTTTAGACCTGAAAGAGGTCGTCTCCAGGTCATTCTGTTAAACTTTAATAAGGTTCAGCAGAAACAAAAGCCAGAAAATGATTATGATGGATTGGATAATCTGTGAAAATAATCTAATTAGGTGAAAATATCTATAGATATGAGCAAATATGACTCCAAAATGTCAAACTTCATAATAAATTAAATACTGCAGATACTATTTTGTTATTAAAGACCAAGGTCACTGAGAAATAAATATGTAAATATGATGGATCTCTGAGTTTAACATGCAGGATGAACATTTAACCCTATTTCCAGCATGAGCCACCGATGGAGAAACTTTTGTATTAGAAAAGTTTGAGAATTGCAACATTGCCAAATTAGCATTAATGGACTCACCCATCTCGGCTCGTAGGAAGGCTGTTGTTGATTTAGTATCCAGAAGAGAGCAGAGCGCGTCTCAGATAGGAGTTCATCGTTAGCATAGCAACTCTACCACACGGCAGAACTCCTCCAGGCTTGTGTTGTGTTAAACTGAGTCAGAGTTGCGTTGCTGTTAGCCAATCAGAGGAGAGATGTCCAAATATCAAAAAATAAGACTCCACATTCTGCTCACCTCTGCACTGATCTAAGACATCATATACATAGACACCCCATGGACTGGCGCTGCCTATTGGAGCTGCCGTAGTGGCCGGTCGCCATCTTGGATGGGTCTTCATTCGCCCCCAGTGCATTTATTTCTACTGAGCAATGTGCTGACCCAACTAAAAAACACATTCTAGTATGCTTTTTCACAAAATCAGACATGTGTGGCATGACTGTTCAAATATAAATATAGTTAAATAAAATAAATAAATAAATAAATAAATAAATAAAACCTTCTTTTTCTTACATCCTGCACACACACACACACACACACACACACACACACACACACACACACACACACACACACACACACACAGAGCTTGGCACAGAACATCCAGTTCTAGTTCTAATTTTGTTGTGACAAGTGCAATTATCAAAAAGATTCCTGGACAAAAGCAGAACTAGAGTATTTTTAAAAAGCAGATGGAGCTGATGTGAGACACAACCCCACGTTGAATAATTCAGAAGGAAGTTGAGGCCTGATGACAAAAGCGGAACTCCGACTCATGAGGTCGATGACACTGAGTCAGCCATGAGAACTGCTGCATTAGAAACGATTTGTGTTTGAGCCAAACTTACTGTAAACAAGCAGCCCTGAGTGTGATCTGAAGCTGATAAAACACACTCAGAAACACTCTTGTGCAGCCGCTGTGAAGGCCCTCAGATCTTTCCCCCTCCCTGTGAGATTAGCACCCTCCTAATTGTGCGTACGTGAGTGAGAAACTGTGCAAATGCGTCACTGCTCATAATCAAGCTCTCTGGTGGGGCAAGAATGAATTCCAGAGGATCTGTGGAGCTCGTGGAGGCTCTGAGCTGAGTAAATAAACAGCGGTCGGAAGTTCACGTCAAGACTCAGCTCAACTGAGCTTGTTGCTGCCTCAGATCTGCTGAGCGCCACCAGCCCAAGTAGGTTTTGTGTTTGGCGTTTCGAAGGCCGATAGAGAGCACTCAAGAAATGTTTCATCGTTTTAATCATGAGAAGTAATTTTGTTCTCTTTGAGTTTCATGTTTGATTTGGGTGAAGAGGCACAGGTCGACCTTTAAATCCACCCACTCAGTCGGCTGCAGTTAATCAGCACCCTGGTGTTGGAGATTCTGGGCTTGGAACACATGAAAAGGAACCTAAATCAAATGTTTGAGGCTAAAATTTGGCACAAATTCAAATGAACATGAAGCCAAATATTTTAAGATGGCACTGCACCCACCAAAAGAATGTCCTGCACACCAATCCTTAGTATGCATGTGATCCTACTTGATCATCATAGTTTTGTTGGCAGCAGCATACTCAGCATACAATGACCCACACTGACTGGTTGCAATAAGGTTTTCATATATTTAATTGATCTCTATTTAATAACAAGGTAAAAGTCCAAATTTTTTAACTTAGATTTGCAAATCTTCTGTTCCAAGTAGCTTATTCCTGCAAAAAAAAGGCTTTCACATTTTTTGCAAGACCTCTTATCTCTGAAGCTCCGAAACATAAATACATTTCAATGAACTTCAATAAAAACCATAAAGTCCATCTGTTCAATCATGTAAAGTCTAACTCTCTGTTCATTATTTAAACTTTAAACAATGTCTTAACAGGGAAGTCTGTCTGTCCAATCGAGGTCTAAAATGGACTTTTTTGAATTTTTTTTTATTACCAATTTCTGCAACTTCTGACTGTTAGGTTTTTGTGGAGGCTATGACACCTTCAGGAACAAAATTTTCCTCCTGCACCTCATAGTCCATTCCTGCACATTACTTTAATGTGCAGCGCTGTCATGCTTCTCATCACTGTGGTGACGTTACCCAGGACTTTGATTTGGCTCATAGCAGACTGCTGTGGCACTACGGTAATGAGATTAACACACACACACACACACACACACACGCACACACACACACACACACACGCACACACACACACTTGGAGACATTCTGTCAGCTGTGAGAGCCGTGACGCACATTGGGTTGTGTTAATATTGTGCAGTAGGCTTTGGCGTCTATGTGGGCATTCCGTTACAGGCATTACATTCCATTACTCTCTCTCTGCTGCTGAGTCCAGCCAGCAGCTGTGTGATGAATTAGTCTGTCTCACAGACACCAACATTCACAATTAACGTCTCACTGCCTTTCTAGTTGCATTTATACATTTTTATTGCCACCAAACACCACAAAACTATAAACAGACAGTTATCGCCAGTGCAGCCTAGGCTTACATTAAAAATGTGTCAATTAGCAACAAGTTCCTGCAGCTGGGCTAGTTGCTAATTAGGGGTGGGCTAATGTCAAGCTACCTCAGTGACCTTGGCTCCCCAGAAATAAGAAAAAATTAAAGGCAAGTCAACGGAGTTATAAAAGCTATTTTCTAATCCCGTCTGATATGTGCCATGGATTTCACACATGATGCCAAGAAAGCACTTATTTTCATATGGTGGCAAAAGTTATTTTAGGTTTTAAGTGAAAAGACGTATAGAACTACAAATGTGTCTCACCAGATTTGCGTCATCGAACCAGACACGGAGAAGAAAACGGCTGTGAGTTATGCGAGCTTTGAATCTTTCTTCCAGGACGACAGAAGGAGCAGTAAAGGTGGGGGAAACCAAATCAAACAATCTGGCCGTGTGGAAAGTAACTGAGATTCTGCAGTGATGCGACGTCTGATTTGTAGTAATTTTAATTACAAATTTTTACAAGCTAACAAATCTCATAGTACATGACAGACACAGTCGAAAGTCACATCGTTACTTTTCATTTAAACTGAAGTACAACAGTGTGATTCAGGGAGTAAGGCAAAGCGGATTAAAAAATAACTTTTATAGCTCCGTTCACTTGCATTCATTTTTTCATTGCTCCGGGGATTCATGAGCAGACCGGAAGGGGAGGAGACTGAGGCTCCATATTGATCCCTTGAGTGTTATTGTTTACATCCGGGTAATAGTGCACATCCACACAACTCTGGAGAGCAAGAAGACCCTCTGCAGCCGCTATCCAGACCAAATAAACCTAGGGATTTAGATATTACTATTTAAGATCATCTGACACATCTTTGTGCAAATGATCAATAAGTTACATCTCAAAGCTAACAGTGTGTAGCGCAAAGCTTCCAGATCTGTTTGAAATAGCTAACAAGCTGTGGGGATGACTCCTCAGAACTGGCCACTAGTTGAGTACGGGGATATCTGCGATTATTTGATTAACACACCTTTACACAGCCGAAGCAACAAAGGTAACTGGATCTTTTCTGCATTATGCAGATTAATGCTGAAGGATCGCCGTGACAGTTCAGTAAACAGAAACGACATTAGAGGCCGGGCAGATCTCAGTAGGGACAAACTGTTTATAATACATAAATAAATAACTTTTATATATTTGACATACCTGATGAGTTCAGTAAACACAAAACGAATGACATTAAAGGTTGCCCGCTCCAATTACAGAAGACATTTTGTGTAATTATGTAAAAAGAAACCAATTTAACCCACTTACAAAGGCATACAAGTCATTAGATGGCTATAACTTGTTCTTGTCTGGACATGTGGGGCAGATATTTTACTTTTTTAATCTGTCAGGAGACTTTGGCTCCAACAAACTCTCTTCATGGCTGTTAACCATTGCCTTCGGCGTATTTTATCAGCTGGAAACCTGTAAAATTTTACATTACTGTCCTTCTTTCATCTACTTGTGCAGCCTACAGCACTGCATGTGCTAAGCATGCTGATAGATTTAACTCAATTTATTGACAACTGAGAGATAACAATGATGGTTAATGGGGATGTGCCGTCTTCTTGCCCCCATCCAGAAGCTGGGGGCGGGATCTTGAGTACGTGATGTCACATGTCAAGGGGTCTATAGGAGGAGTCAGGGATCACTAAAGCCCATGGTGCAAAGGTGCAAAACTGCAAAAAAAAAACAAACAAAAAAAAACATTTTTGTAGGAATCACTTTTAATTGGCATGTAAAACGTATTCATGAAGTCAGATGTAGACACCTTTCACTATATTCAGCTGTGCTGTTTAGTTGTTTCCTTGAGCTATCTCTCCTTCGTAAGTTGCTGTGTTTCCACTATAGGATTCTGGGAAGTTTCTGGGAGCAGGAAAGTTGACCAGGAGATACGATGGCCGGTTGGTTCTACATACAAAATCGGCCCTTTCAGGACTTTGCTAAGATGTCAGCGTATAAACACTAAGTTTTATTCTGTCAAAGTACATCATTCTGGGGATGATGAGAGCGGCTGTGTGATGTAAGAAACAACACCGATCAGGTGATCAGAAGAAACGTTGTTTTTTGCTCTGTAGGAAACCACAAAACAGTGGAAATAAAGGCGTTGGTGGAGATTTCTGGTGCATTTTTTGGCATTGGGAGTTTAGAAACAGTGTTTTAAAGCAGCGCCAACACTTCTCATTTTCTTTTCCTTCCATTCTGCTTCACCAGCAACTCTTCTGATTTTACAAATGCCATTTGCTTGGTGATGTGTGCCAATATCATTTCCTACTGAGTTACAACCAATCGGCAACTCTACCAAGCCATATCCAAACACACATCCCAGTTCAGACACGGTCCTTTTAGGCCAGTCTGGTGAAATGGAGATACGCACATGTCGAGGTGTAGTAAAATTACCCGGACGTTCCGATAGTGGAAGCAGGCCTAGTTCTCTATTTTCTCTGAAGGGACTGTAACATAGGGGAGTGAAAATGAAAGAGAGAAACCCTAACCCTCAGAGTCAAAGTGCCCTGTTGCACCTCATGGTTCTACTATGACAGAGGAGCGTCAGAAGTTGTGCCTCAGTGGAAACTTGGAGCACCAGATGTCTTACGGTCGCTGCGTCACTGGATCTCCGTCTCGCCGTGCCACGTTATCATGAGCGATGACACGGCAACAGCTTGCAGTGCGATCATGTTCCTCCTCTTGTTGTGATAACTAATAGTTTACACAGGGGCTTGGCATCTATAGGGTTGTGTCCAAACCTTTTATCATTTCTTTTTACAGCGGTTTAGGTTTATCTAAGTTACACACCAGATCTAGTAACATCCAGGAATTCGCATAAATTGTGACATTTATTCTCAAGTGGTCACACACTTGCAATAATAAATATTTGAAAAAGTTTGAGTCTTTGGAAGAAAGTTTGTCCTTAGGTGCTCATTATTAAGCTGTAAAAGGCATCAATAGTTCCCTAATACAACCATGCAGTAAACAGAAGCTGCCTGAACCTCTATGAGCTCATAGTACCCGACTCATTAGCACAAACCATGGCCATCCTTGCAGAACAGGAAGCATTTTGAGTAATCATGCAGGAAATCACACGTGAAAATAACGGGACAAATGGGAAGTTGGTTGGATTACAAACAAAACAATAAGACATGTTAAAATCATGAGGTAATCTTGTTCAGGATGAGACGTTGGCGTCTCTCCCTGGGGGGAAAGGTCACACGCGTGTCTTATTCATGCATTCATTTCAAAGTTGTGACTCATATTTTTTTTGTGTATGTTTGAATTCTTCAGAAGGATTTGCAGCTTTGCTGTAATGTTTAAATTTTAATGGATTAAAAAATCTCACAAGGAAAATGTGAGCAGGACACACACTCCTTCCACAGCAGACACACTCCTCATGACAGCATGTGATGTTGAAGGAAAATGCCTGCAGCTGAACTCTGATGTATTTTTTCGTTTTAATGTAAGAATTTTATTATACCTTTGTTTGCATTTCCCTTCTCTGACTACACAAGCTTTTAAACATTCTTCAGGCTCTCTCCCCTCCTCGTTTCTGGCTTGTTTGTTCAGTGTCACCTTTCTCCGTCCGTCTGTCTGTCTGTCACCTCCTCAGGCTGCAGCGGACGTATGAAGTCACCAGGCTTCACTGACGTCAGCTGCTCCAGCTCCACAAAACAGCCAACAGTCTTCAGTCTGTTTACATGTGTGTGTGTGTGTGTGCGTGTGTGTGTGTGTGTGCGTGTGTGTGTGTGTGTGCGTGCGTGCGTGCGTGCGTGTGTGGACGGTGGGATGGGGTAAGGACTGATTGTTTGAGACAAGAAGTGTACTTTTGTTCCGACCCCAGCAGTCATGAGGATCAGCTGGATTTGTTGAGGTAATTAGGAAGTCTGGACTCAAAGCTTAGCGTTTCTTGTTTGTCAGGTTTCTGTGTCACGTACTCAGATCCATCCAGGCTCGTTGTTTACAGTTTTAAAACCTTCTGCTGGGATGTGTCTGTCGTTTTACAACCTCCAAACTCCTGGGAGTCATTTCCATCTTTGTTGTTTCACGACCCTCGAGTCCAATGACAGGAACAAACTTTCTGTTCAAAGGAACTGAGCGCACATCCTGTTGACGCCATGATCTCTGTGTTCACTTCGGCATTTCAATGAGTGGAAAAAAAGAGACAAATTCATTTACAAGTTTGCCAAAGAAACACCTGTTTGGAAAGAAAAGGAGAATCCTAACAAAAGACATGAGGAAGCTGGCGGGTTAGTCAGGAAGCTGATTCAGAATTTCTGCTTAAGTTTTCCTCTCCGGCCTGTTCGGAAGCCTGTCAGCCTGCAAAAAAAAAAAGAAAAGAAAAAGCAGGGCGGCTCTCAGGAGGCACCAAGCGGGAAAACCCTTACGTTCAGTGACAGTCTGGAAGCATTGACGTAAGAGAGGGGAAAAAAAGTGATGGGAGGAAAGGGGGCTCCCGAAATGGAAAAGCTCTTCAGCCAGTAAAACAATAAGCATCATCTAGCACAAACACATCTGCACTCAGACTTCTCTCAATCATTTATCCAAAGATATTTAAACAAAAGCTCAACACAATCCCCTACCAGATCTGCTGAAAGCCAACACAATACATGGCACCGCGCTCTCGGAGCCCTTTGTCTGAGTGAAAACAGAGAGTGTTGCAGTTACATAATCCTCTGGTTTGCAAGGACATTGATAATGAGCAAAAGAGGACAAAGTGTCAGAGCCACTGGAGCCGGTGGTGGCAGAGCTGCTTCCTTAAATGTCAGCGCTCCAGACATCAACTCCCAAAAATGGGAAATACCCTGGAAAACATAGAAAACCTGAAAGAATACCAGGACTTTTACTGCCAGACCTGCTGGTTGGACAGTCTCTAGTCACATACTCTAGAAACATGAAGACTGATCATGTGATATTTCAGGGAAACAAACCAGCAGCAGGTAAACACTGTAAATTATTAATCCAAAGAACTGGTTCGCATGATGTAATGAAGGATTCATAACAAGGGTTGGAAATAATCTGTTAATGGACGCCTGATTCAAAGCCATTTCATCCAGAAGCACCGTGACCCTCAGATGAAGGGCTTTCAGGTCAGGCGGGCTTACAAAGATGTTGTTATCACGGTCCCTTGCATGTCATGAAGTATTGAAAAGCAGCAGCAGGCTGCTGGCCTGAACTCGATGGTTTCGTAACGGAAAAGCCTGCCCGTCCCCTGAGAGACACCTACACAGAGCCCGGAGAGCAGCGCCGGTCTGGACGAGCTGACACGGCAACACAGTCTGACTCACAGCAGCTCTACACTCCATCTAATGCGCCACCTCTGCCTTTCACTGCACATCAGCGTCAAACTCTTCTCAGAGGCACGGCTGGGTTTGTGCGCTCGTGTTTGTGTGCCAGTGATCTTTTGCACTTGAGCTTCTGTGCCCCAGAGTTCCAGTCAGTCATCGTTCATGGCCCAAATGTTTAGAGTGTTCAATAAAAATAACACAACTTGCTTTAAAACGTGCTTTTCTGTTTGCACTGACAAAGAATTCTTTGACTGCAATTTGTTGCAGAGTTCCGGCCCTTTAGCATTGTCCTTGTTGTTGGATGCTCTTGTGAGACCCACTGTCCTGCTGAGGCGAGGCTATGTGAGGGTGCTGTTACAATGAGGGCAGTATGGAAAATGTTTAGATGCATTACCAGGTAACTGTCCTGTAAATGGACATAAGCAGACATCAGAACTGAGACAAATACTAGTCTTGATTCAGCTTGTCAAAAATACAAAAAAAAACACTATGTTGTCCACCAAAACAGCTACAAGCAGCACCCCTGAATTAAGTGCAAAGGTTAGTTTAAAACAGGACCCCCCCCCCCCCCCCCCCCCGAGGGGTCTGAGAGTGACGCACAACAGAAATCAGAGCAAACAGCCGCTCTGCCCTCCATTCAGTTAGATTTTTAACTCTCTCTTTGCACATTTGCCTTTTGATTCATAAAGATTCCAGCTACGCCTGCTTCTATTCAAATTAATTTCCTTTATATCTTTTCACTGCTGGGGAACATAGTGATAACAGCGAGATGCAGGGAGGAGATGAGAGATAGCAGGGGCAGTGGTCGCTGCCGTTTCATCAGATGACACAGTTGTGATTTATGTGTTTTGACGAAGAGATGACGCAAAATGAGAAAGTTAAAACCACAACATGTGCCTTTCCTATTTGGTGTGTCCTGCTTCCAATTCACAGCCTTTAATAAAAACCCTGTGATTTCCCACAATGTTCTCTATTGTTTTGTTTTCCTGTGAGCAAAAGAGGCGTTTATTGTCTAAAGCTCAAATCCAGGACCGCCTGGACTCCATTTTTATGTGCAAGAAACATCATTGAGTTTAATGACTTTATTGATACAACACAACATGATTTAATACAATACATAAAGCATAATATGACCAAAGACTATACAATATGGCACAATGCAATACAATACAGTGCAATTTGACCCTGTGCGAATCAGTGAAATTGGACATGAGGTGATGCAATATGGCACAACACAATATGATGCTGTATGAATGTCATCTGATGATGCAATATGACATGACACAATGCAATACAACTCAATGCAGTATAATAACAATTAAAATGGAGTAGAATTACACTAGCCAGCCAAAAAAAAAGGTCACATACTCTAATATTTTGTTGGACCACCTTTAGCGTTGATTACAGCACACACTTGCTATGGCATTGTTTCGATAAGCTTCTGCAATGTCACAAGATTTATTTCCATCCAGTGCTGCATTAATTTATCACCAAGATCTTGCATTGATGACTGCTGTGCAAAGCCTTCTCCAGCACATCCTAAAGATTCTCAATGAGGTTAAGGTCTGGACTCTGTGGTGGCCAATCCATGTGTGAAAATGATGTCTCATGATGTCACAATGTCACAATTGTATGTGTATGTAGCTTTTTCTTAGGTGTGTGTGCATCAATCATGTACATGCTCCCTAAGAGTCCATTCTGTTAAGGAAAGAAAAGCATACATTTCTTTTGTGAAAATATACTGAATCTGCAAAATTTTTATGTTGTACAGTGTCCTTGGGTGACTTGAAAGGCGCTTTTAAATAAAATGTATTGTAGTGAGTAAGTGCTCGTGAGTCAGGAATGACAGCAGTTTTGAACAGAGAACTACTTTTATTAGTGAACGCAGCAGTCAGGTTATCCACAGACACTCCCCTCTAAGTTATGGTGCACCCAGAAAACTCTCCTAAATATGCCCCTAAGCACTCCTGGGTAACAGGAAGTAAACCCACTCTAGTAACTGCTACATTTTCCCCCCCAGACGGTTAGCTGTCCCAGCAACCGAGAACACCCAAAACAGTCTAACACCAAATAACCTAACTGAGGGAGGCGTAACATGCCATCCCTACTCTATCAGTCAAGAACAAAGTCAGTGAGCCTCAGGGGAAGCCGCCTTTGCCTCCGGCTGGCCCTCAAGGGTTCTCCGGCATCTTCCCGGTGTGTGGGGACACTGTGATGGGGGGACTGTCTCTAAGTCTCCTTCTGCGATCTTGGCCGGTTGCTATGGGGCAAGTCGGTCACGATGAAGAACCACCACCCTGTTCCTTTTCCGCAGCTTCACTCGATAAACCACATCAGACAGTTTATGGAGAACCACACAGGGTCCAGCCCACTGGCTGGTAAGCTTGGGGGACTGTCCCTTTTTCTAGTCCGGGCAGAACACCCAAACTTTGTCACCTGGTGCGAAGTCCCGTCCCTGGCAGCGGGAATCGTAGGCTCACTTCTGCCTGCTCCCAGCCCCAGCCAGAGCCTCTCAGGCAAGTTCGTGGGAAACCCGGAGGTGCTCCTTCAGTTCACAGACGTAGCACGCTCCTGGCCCGGCTGGCCTCTCCAATTCCGGGGATGGCCCAAACACCAAGTCCACAGGGGTGCGCAGTTCACGGCCAAACATCAAAGCAGCAGGGGTGCAGCGGGTAGACTCCGGTACTGTGGCCCTATAGGCCAGTGTAAGAGGCAGGTGTAAGTCCCAGTCCTTCTGTTGTTTGCCAACCAGGATGGCGAGCTGGATAGCCAACGTCCGGTTAAAACGTTCCACCAGCCCGTCGCTCTGGGGATGAAGTGGGGTGATCCGTGTCTTCTTGATGCCCAGTCGCCGGCAGACCTTGCTGAAGACCTCTGCCTCAAAGTTTCGGCCCTGATTGCTGTGTAATTCTTTTGGGGCCCCAAACCGACAGAACATCTCGGTGACCAACCTTTCCGCTGTGGTGGCAGCACTCTGATCAGAGACAGCATATGCCTCTGGCCATTTGGTGAAATAGTCCATTGCAACCAGTATGTAGCGGTTCCCCCTATCCGTTACTGGAAATGGACCCAGGACATCCACCCCCACACGCTCCATAGGTGCCCCCACCTGGTATTGCTGCAAGGGGGCATGTGAGCGCTGAGTTGGACCTATCTTGGCTGTGCAGGCATCACAGCAGTGAACATAGAGCTCTACATCTTGGTGGCAACCAGGCCAGTAGAATCTGGAACGCAGACTCTGCAGCGTCTTAGCCACCCCAAAGTAGGAAGTCAATCCCAGGAAGCTACGTAGCTCACCAACATCACGTGGTGCTGGCCATTCCTTCACCACCTTGACTTTTTCTGGGTCCATCGATACTCCAGCTGCGCTGACAATGTGGCCCAGGAAGGTGGTCTCTCGACGAAACAGGTGACACTTCTGAGGGTGGAGTCGCAGGCCAGCCCTGCGGATAGCCTCAAACACCTCCTTGAGGTTTGCAAGGGCAGTATCAAAGCTGGATGCGTATACCAGGAGATCGTCCAAGTAGATGACACAGTGGCTTCGCGGAACCTGGTCCAGCACCTTTTCCATTAGGCGCTCGAATGTGGCTGGTGCATTGCAGAGCCCAAATGGCATCACCTTAAACTGCCACAGTCCCTGCCCAATGGTGAATGCGGTCTTAGGGCGGGCTTCTGGGGCCAGCTCCACTTGCCAGTAGCCGCTGCGAAGGTCTAGCGTGCTGAACCACTCCGACCCTGCGATACAGTCGATGGTGTTGTCGATGCATGGAAGAGGATAGGAGTCTTTCCGGGTGATATCATTCAGCCGCCGATAATCAACGCAAAACCTCCAGTCTTTGTCCTTCTTTCCCACCAGGACCACCGGTGCTGCCCAGGGGTTGTTTGACGGCTCTATCACATCAGCCTCCACCATCTCTTTAATCTTCTGTTCTGCCACAGCTCGCCTTGACAAAGGCTAGCGTCGGGGACGCAGGCGGATGGGTACGGCCCCGCCAGTGTCAATGTCATGCTGGACCAAGCTAGTGCGGGAACACTCCTCAGTGCTGGCAGCAAAAATATCCATAAAGTCATCCAGCAGACCTTGTAGTTGTTCACTCTGCTCCTTGCTTAGCCCTTCGCAGCTGCGTTGGCACAGTTCTTGCACAGCCTGTTCAGTCTCACTGGAAGGCAGCCCAATGGTTGGCTGGGTATCACTTGGGTGTGGTACAACCGGGTTGGGGACCTCCATCCCTGCCAACGCCCTCGCCTGCTGACCCTCCTCCCTACCATGATAGTGGAGTGGAGTGGTTCTTTGGTCCATTGAGAGTGTAGCTGCTGCAACATTAATGGTGCCTTTCCATGCTGTCAGCAAGTCTAATCCAACAATGCAGGGGTCTTGGATGTCAGCCAGCCAGAACAAATGATCGTGCCTCTCCCCATCCACCTCCGCACTGAGGATCCGCTTGCCTTTCATCCTGGAGCGTTCTGGCAGCCCCCCTCCAATACCACCGCAACTTATTTTAAAGGAGATGATGGTTCTCTCTCACGTGGAGTTGGAGCCGGGCAGTTCCGAGCGAGGTGACCCAGTTCCCCACACCGGAAACACTCTGCCCCAGCACGTCGTCGTTGCTGACGTTGACCCGGTGGCTGTGAGGGCCCCACAGAAGTGTTTCGCAGGTAGTCCCCCTCATCGTCAGTCTCCAAGGTAGCCTGTGCTGCATACAACCTGCCAGAACCGCTGACCAGGTGCCGGAGCAGTGAACACAAATGTGTTCACGAAGCCTGATGGGCCGGAGTCTTCTAGTGAAGCTTTGTAGGGCTAGTTTTTCTTGACCTCCTTTCTCCAAATCAGGGTATCCTTGTCGAGTCAGGAGCATAATATCTGCAGCATAGGAACCAAGAGTCTCACCATCCCGTCGACGGCGGGCGACCAGCTGTTCCCTCGCATGTTCAGCGTAGATCCTCTTCCCGAAACGCCTCTGGAGTGCCTCCTGGACCAGCGGCCAATTGTGATGCTCCCCTGGTCGCAGGTCAGACAGCACCTGGAGTGCACCACCTTCCAGGCTCAGGGAAACCTGTAACGCTGTCTCTTCCGGGGACCAGCTGCACAGTTCAGCAGCCAAGCCCACTTGGATGAGGTAACCATCCAGCACAGTTTCCCCAGTATATCAGGGGAGCTTGGGCAGGGCTGCCAGGTGCTGAGGGTGCCGAAGTACGGCTGTGGAAACCCTGTCCTCCATTTGATGTGTAGGCACCACCAGTTGGGAGGCAGGAGGTGTTCTTCCCAGCCTTGGAAAAGGCTGTCGGGCAGCACTGGCTCCATCTGGTCGACCCTGGCTCGCGTCTGCCTCCACCAGGGGTCGCTCATCCACCTGCCGTGGAGAAGACAAATCCTCCCTCTGACGCGGCTCTTCAGCATGCCTTGACAAAGGCTGATCCCCATCGCATTGTCATCTGGGCTGTTTGGCGTTCCAGACACGATCTCCACCCATTTCTAGGTCAGCCAAAAACTGCTCAATTTCCCTCACTGAAGTCATCTTATAATCCCACTTCTGACACCAGTGTAGTGAGTAAGTGCTTGTGAGTCAGGAATGACAGCAGTTTTGAACAGAGAACTACTTTTATTAGTGAACGCAGCAGTCAGGTCATCCACAGACACTAATTTTTGTGGACTAAAACCTTTTTGAAGTTTAGTTTTTGAGTTTTAGTCGACTAAACCTGACTAAAACCTTTCTGAGATTTAGTCAACTAAACATGACTAAAACACTTTTGAGTTTTAGTTGACAAAACCTGACTAAAAATTCATTTTAGTAGACATTTTAAGTGTTCAATTTTCAGGTAAATATAATCATGTTTGAATTACAAAGGAATATGGAAGGGGGTGTTTCTGACTGATCTGAAAATCCTGAAGGATGGTTTTCCAGAGTGAGAGCTCAAAATCAAACATGTGGCTAGCTTAGACTTTCTCATTTTTGTATTTTTACTCAGAGCCAGAGATATTCAGTTCTGGTCCTGGAGGGCTACTACACATTAGGTGCGTTTCCTTTATTGGAACTTCGGGTAAATTTACAGGAAGTTCCCGACGTGCGCTTGTCTCCACTTGACCGGGCCGGCTGAATGGCCATTTTTGGAGCCTTCTACCTGATTAGGGGTAGGTACTCGGAATGGCCCGATAAAAGACCCGGTGAAGACGCTGGGTCGGAAATGCTGCCAGTTGGTTGTAACTCAGTCGGAAATTATGTCAACTCAGGAGGATAGAAATAGGAAATGCATATATGTGGCGGGAACCGTTATTTAGGAAAACACGAATTGTTAGTGAGACGAGCTATGGAAGCCATCGCTGCATATAACAACATAGCAAACATAAATGTGCCGACTGTTGCTTCCTCCATTGCTGCTTCCTCCATTGCTGCTTCCTCCATTGCTGCTTCCTCCATTGTGTCGATCTTTGTTTACTGCTTTTTGCGCGTTTCGTGCTGATCGATGACGTAACTCACTGTGCAGCGGGCTCGATGCGCTGACGTTTCATCAAATTCCTTACAGAGGCCAAATATATATATGGAGACAGGACAGCTTAACAGGACCGGAGCGTCGGATCTCCCGGTCAATTTCACGCTCACAGTTTTACCCGAAAGTTCCGATAAAGGAAACGCACCTAGTTGCTCTCCTGCTCCAACACGCCTGATTCAATAACCTCTTCAGCATCTCCTGTTGTTTAGAAGCCTGTTAATCACTCACTGATTCAAACCAGGTGTGTTGGTGCAGGGAAACAGAAAATGCAGCGAGTGGCTCTCGAGGACCAGGGTTGAATAACCCTTCTCTAAGCTTCTCGAAGCAATGTAATGCTATTCGATGCAGTATAGTTATGCAGGTCAATAAGTTCAATAAGGTTAAATGCAAAACAATAAAAATATTTATGAATTAGAAAAATCCTGGCGACTGTCTAGTATTTAGTTAATTCTTTTCTTTGAGCTATTCCTCTGTCAGCATTTTAAACTCAACAGCATTGATCTTGTGTTTCAATTTTCTTTTCAATTTGATTTATTTAGAGTTTTGGTTCAAAAAAACATTTTAGGTTTAGTAGGTCAGGTTTACCGCCATGACAATTCTGAGGGGGGTGACATTTTTTGTAACTCATCTGTTTAGATATAATTAAAGCTTGAATACTTATGGGCATGTCTATTTGACTGACAGGTAGCAGATGAATCGTCAGTGCTAGTAGCTTGCCTCTTGCTTGCTCGTAACGTTAAAAATGTTACAGCCTAGAAGGCAGAGGGTAGCAGAGTCGCTCAACTGTGATTTTCTGGCTAAAAGCACCTGCCAACCTGCATTAGCGTTGGTTAGCTCAGTTAGCTCATAGCTACATGGGCTCATTGTTTGTTGGGTGTCAATCATCCTCACAGTCCTCTCACCTCCATTTTTGTATTTTCTGGGAGTGACGAGACGTGTGACGTGGCCAAGATGGTGGTGGGAACCGCCTATTGGGCTTAAATTCAGCACTTCAGAAACCTATGAGTGACGGCGCAGAGGTTTTGTTCATTATATATACAGTCAATGGTAAATACTAAACAAAGAGCTGGTTGTTAGCAGTAGATTAGGTGTGGAAGAGCACATCAGACTCCACAGAATAAACTTAGAAGTGAGGCTGGTAGTACAAACTCAAACTAGGAACCAGTACAACCCAAACAAAGATCCAAATAAATCAACGAACAAAAGCCCAGAGATCATGACCCACCAGAGCAGGACTGGGTTTGTTCTTCTTCATTAAACACACAACTGCTATTTCCATGCTTATTGATTTCCCAGAGAGGAGCTCTAACACCAGAGGCTGAACCCTGGTCAGTGCTGACGTGAGTGGGTCTGCAGCAGTTGCTGTGACACAGTGACTCCACCACAGTTGGTTAGATAACGGTGACCGGGAGGTGTGACGGGCCGCACCACCAGAGCTGTTACTGACACTGGCAGGGCCACGAGGGACAAAAGGCCCGGGCTGACATAACTGACAGCAATGGTCCAATGACGAGAGTCCCGACCGATGATGTGCTCTAGCTCACATTCGTGCCAGTTTGACAGAAACATATCAGTCACACCACAGAGAGTGTGTTCTGTGTGTGCTTGTTACTGTAGATGGGAACATGGAATATGTTGATCAACCCTTCAGCTTTATAAACCAAACGGAAAGTTATTATGATTCTAATAAACATTAGAGAGCGATGATCCAATCGCATGATGATGATCTGTAAAAGGGAACAGATGCCCTAAAAATACATTTTACATTAGCTGCACACTTAAGCTGCTAATGGACATTTACTCCTTAGGTGGTTTTATTTCTTACTAAGTAACAGATGTTTGAAAATGACATTTATTTCTTAAGGCATTAACTCTCACTTAGGCATTGTATCCGATTGGTCCATTTTCTTCCATGTTTCCAAGGATGAGTCGCCGGGGTAACTGGTGCAGGAGGGAAGCCCAAATATCCCTCTCCCTATAGCTTTCTCTGGGGGATCCCAAGGCATTTTAAAGCCAGATAATACCTCCACAAACTTCTGGCTCTCAGTGGGATATGCCTGGAAAACTCTCAGAGGGAGGTGACCAGGAGGAATCCTCATCAGATGCCTGAGCCACCTCAGAAGACTCCTTTCAATGTGGAGGAGCAGTGGCTCTACTCCAAGCTGTCCCCAGACAGAGCTCCTCATCTTTTTACTATAAGGTTGAGCCCGACCACACTACTGATGAAGCTCATGTCTGGGATCACGTTCCTTCAATCATGATTCACATCTTATGGCCATTTCTGAGCGTTGGAACGAAGACAGATCGGTAAATTGAGAGTTTTTGGACAAAGTTTTTTTTCAAAACATGTTAACCAGAACAAGACAAGTCAAAAAAATAAACCCATCCACCACCGCCAATGACCAGAGCATCACTGAGGATGAAGCCCTGATCAACTGGTCCAGCTCCTGCTCCATTCTACCATCACTCATGAACACACCAAGATTCTTGAGCTTTTTTTTTTCTTTTTATTATTTATTGAGTTTTTATTTCTCTTTAAATGATCCTTTTCAATGTTGGTGCTGCTGTGACAAGTGAATTTCCCCACTGTTGGATCAATACATTCTATTCTATTCTTGTCCACTTGAGCCAATGACCCATTCCCAACCTGAAGGGAGCATCACACCTTTTGTTGAGTCAAGAACCATGTCCTCAGGTTAGCAAGAGAACTTTCATCCAAGCTGCTGAATCCTTCCAGTACACACTGAGAGTCAGGGCTTGAAGGTGCCACCATGTCATCTGCAAAAATTAAAGATCATCCATGACCACACCTTGAGATCCTGTCCATGAATACCACAGCTGGACTCAGTTCCACCATCAAAGACATCTTAGTCTCAAAACTTCCAGTAAATTTAAAGATCTGAATTTGTCTTTTTTTCCAGTCCTATCTTGATGGACTACGAGTATTTTTATTTAGGCAACATTGGCCAATGACAGCCCAGCTTTAAATTAACCTTTGCCCATTGTGAAAGAACAAATAATCAGTATTATTATTTAAAGTTAAAGTTAAAGTCCCAAGTCATCATCACACAATGGTGAAATTACATCTCCGCATTTGACCCATCCCCATGGTGGGGAGCGGTGAGCTGCAGCTGTGGCCGCGCTCGGGAACTATTTGGTGGTTTAACCCCCCAATCCAACCCCTTTGAAGCAAAGACAGAGAAGAACTGTGTCAATGCATCCTCTGCTCATAAGCAGTTATTAGAGATGTGTTCCTGAATGTCCTCCTGCTGCAGCCACGTTTCAGTAAAACGTAAAACCTCCTGTAATAGTCCCACAATTAGTACGCAATTAGAAACTACATGAAGATAGACAACCAGCTATAATGTAAGAAGCTATTTATTCATTTCATGGTAGCGTCATCCCAGGATAATGCTCCTGATGCTGATGGCAGACCGGATGACCGTGTGATGCAGAGAAGACGGTTAGGGACAGCGTGATGTGACGTTCGTTTTTTGTTTTTTGTTGTTTTTTTTTGCTGTGACTAGCAGTAGCGCTAGTGTTAAATAATACAGTTAATGCTTACAGTTTCCTGTGAGTGTCGTCTCCATGTGAAGTCAGAATTCGGTGACATCTGAGCTGTCATTGGACACGTTTCCTCGTCAGGAAATGATAGCGTGATGACACACAAATCCTTACAAGTGAATCACAAACGGTGTCAGAGGAGGCTGAGAACATCACGATTCCCTGAATTCACATATTCCTTGATGGCACAGGATGGAGTGAGAATGTAGGTCGGAATGATTCAGCGGTGTGAAGAGTTGGATTCTAAAACCTCCTGACACAAAAACGGAAATCTCGTAAGTTTTAAATGACCCACTTATTTATATTTGACAACTGGACTGCTGTTGACGAGCAGTTCTCTATTAATGAGACATTTTCTATCTCCATCTTTATTTCTAACTTCTGTTTGAGTCATTTTGTGTTTTTAGATCTGTGATTTTATTTTTATTTTATTTATTTATTTGTTTTTTGCTTTATTCTTAGTGTGATGAGTGAGTTTTGATCTCACATTTGTTGACTAGATTGTGGATTTGGCTGAGAAAAATTACAAATCTCATTTTAAGGCTTTTGAATCGTGTTTACTGTCATATTATGATAACAGGGATGACTGTAACTTACTAAAGCTTGTATTTATGTTGTCTCTGCAGCATGTCACTACTGCCTCCCTCTGGTCTAATAATGCATTACACATAGACAGAACTCTTCAGGGCTTCTAATCAAACTTTTTTAGAGCCACAACTGTCACAGGACCTTTACAAAAGAGACCAGTTATCATTTTTTGATACATTTGCACAGAAGAGAATCAGGGACATATAAAAAGTTCTCTTTACCCCTCAGATTTCTGAGACTAAAGTCAGGATTCTGACTTTTTTCTGAGAATAAAGCAAGAAATCTTTTTTTAGTCCTCTTCCATAAATATTTACTAAAAGAGATTTGTTGACATTTTTAATAACATAAAATCTTGTTTCTAAGTTAAAATAAATCTTTGACAGATGAAATGTGGTTCTATATTTTTTTTTAAAGTTGGTATTCTTAAAAAACGTAAGGTCTGATGGTGCTCACTGTGCAGGGACTGGTTTCTACAGGTAAACGAGCTTGTGAATTAGTAGATGATCCATCACAAGTCTCCACAGTTCAATGCAAGCCTTTATTTTCCAGACAGAACCTGTTAGCAAGTGAAACAACAGCACAGCAGCAGATGTCAGAATTTCATTACTTTTGTGATATAGTACATGATTATGGATCAATCATGTGCATTTTAGTACATTTTATGTATCAATACATCAGAATGCAAATGAAAGCAACATCAGCACAAAAAGATGAAAATCATCACGTAAAATGAGTAAAATCAAACGCAGACAAAAGGTTAAAAATGAGGAAGGAAGAAGAAAATGCTGAGTTCATTTTCTGTAAAACGTACGTCTGTCAGAATTGCACTTAAAGATAAATTACACCAAAATGAAAGTGTTATAATAATAATAATAATCAAAAATCATCTGCAAAACATCAAATTCAAACAAAATGATTAAATTTGTTGTCCAGAGTCTAAAAGATGTTTCACCTCTACTTGGTTAAAATTTTAAAGATTGTTAAATATATTAAATCAAACTAAATAAAACAAGAAAAATAAGAAATTAGCCTGAAATGTTTTTCTATATTGCTCTTAATAACAAATTCCACAAAAAATGAATCCAACTAGCAGTTAGTGTCTCTACAGGAGACGTTCTCAAACATAAAAGGAAAGTATAAAAAAAATAAAATAAGAAGCCAAATTTGCTGCAGCTGCAAACATGAATGAGTTTAAATAATAAAACCACAAGGTGAACTCGTCACATTATTCCCTTTTTGTTTTTCTAAAACTTCCCTAATTTTTTCTCCTAAATTAACCTAAATGATTTTTTTTTGTTTAGCTGAGCACACGATTCATGTAACATCTTCAACAGGTCATTTCCCCTCAGATGCATTTGGATGGAGAACGGCTCTGCTGCTGCTCATGAGCAGTGATGAAGTTAAGGAGGTCGATGGCGGTCACAACGCCGAACACCGTCTGCCTCTGAGAAGCTGATCCATCAGCCTCATCTGGACCAAAAACACACATCAACACAGATGTTTGGGTTCATAACAGAATTTCTCCCAAAAACTACTTCTATGGCTTAATTGATATCAGAACAAAGAAAAATCTGCTTTTGCATCATGAAAGCGAAAACAGCTAAATGTAATTAATGAATAAGAGTCCCTTACACTGGGTGTGATCGTGCACCACCAGGACAAAGCTTTGGGATTTAAGGACACAGGATAACTTGGACAGGTTGTCTGTCAGATGAACCTGAAAGCGAACGAGTAAAATTTAAAAGAAGGATATAAACGTGACATTTGCATGCATGCACTTTACGTCTCCTCTGACCTCCTTGAAGCTTTTGCAGAGCGCCGCACTGACAGGATCGGACAGTTTGACTTTTTCAGCTAGGACGTCGGACAGGATGGTTCCCAGAGTCACCATCCCCAGGATCTCACTGCACAATCACACAAAACGGTAAAGCCCAGTCATGATTAAAGAGCATCTCACGTGTGATAAAATAGAAAAAGATTAGAATATGTCACATTTATTAAGCGTATACCCTGAATCATCGATGACTGGAGCCTGGTCGAAGGCCTTCTCTCTCAGGACCTCCGTGGCTTTCTGGCAGGACAGGGATGGTGCAAGAGTGAGAGGGGAGGGCAGCTGTAGACTCTGCACAGTCAGGTCCCACCACCTTAAAGAGAAACCTGTTAACTTCCACCTGTCCTCTTTTAATGGCTGACAAAGTAAAAATTACCAAGGTTTGATATTTGTTGGAGGCTTCAGGCTGAGGAAGCCCTTCTCACACATCCACTGATCACTCAGGAACTTCGACCTGGGGGGAAAAGGTACCTGTTTTCATTCAAAAAGAGTGGCAGCATTTCTCCTGCTGCAACAAAAGATCTCTAAACAACTTGGATCTTTCATTTTCAGATGAAATCTCATCATTGTGTCGTTTAAGATGCTCTCACATGTAGTTGCGGACCGAGTCAGGCAGGATGACCACGCAGCGTTGCCCCTCCTCCAGCTGCTGAGCCATCTTCATTGCAGCTGCTATGGCTGAGCCAGAGCTTCCACCTGGAGCCAAGAAAACAAAAATAAAATAAAATTAGAGATAAATAAATCACTCAGAATGTGAAATGTAAGAACCCAACTGGATCAGAAGTTTACCACAGAGAAGACCTTCCTTTCTGATCAGCCTGCGGGCCATGTTGAAGGTTTCTGTATCAGTAGATTTGTACCACATGTCCACAATCTGCAAAGATCTGTTATTAAAAAACATAACTACTGCATCTATCTATAAATATCCACATGCACAATAACACTCACAGATTTGTCCAGCGCCTTGGGGACAAAGTCGTACCCAATTCCTTCAACTTCATAAGGTCTCTTGGTTTTTTCCTCTTCTGAGTGAACCAGAACGGAGCCTTCAGGGTCCACGCCGACGATCTACAAACAAAGAAAGGATTGTTTCATGAAAGTTAGAATAAAGAGCAGCATTTGGACTTTGTAATGTAGAAGTAACCTGTATAGATTGTGCTATAGCTTAAATATTAGTGATTTAAATAATTAATAGATAAGCAACTCTGGGTTAGAGCGTCTCACCTTGACACTGGGACACTTCTCCTTCAGCTTTCGAGCAACACCTGTAAGCGTCCCACCTGTCCCTGCTCCAGCCACAAACATGTCCACCTTACCTAAAGCAAAATCTCCATTTATATTATATATTATGATGTCTGTGCTTTTTGTTTATTTAGATTATTCAGTGCAGATGTTAGATTTCTGGTTAATAATTTTGTGTTACTAAAGTCGTCATTAGCAACCAGCAAACTCGTCCTTCTATGTTATTTAATCATATCAAACATTTTTTTAATTATGAGATTCATTTTTATTTTTCATGGTTGTGTTTTACCATGGCTCCCATGTTTTGCACTTTCCTGCATTGTTTAGTGATTTCCAACCAAAGGCACTCAGCACCAGTGATGGAATGGAATGAATAAAGTACTTTGTTGCTGAGTACAGTTTTCTATACCTGTACTTTACTTAGAGGACATATTATGACTTTTTTGAAGTTATAATAGTTTTATAGCAGGATACCAAACATGTTTATGAAGTTATTTGCACTAAACCCCTCTCACATGCAGCAATATCCAGAGTTTTATTCTTGACAGTTTCAGTACCTTCCAGAATGAGACGTTCCAGGGTTCTGTCACTTTAGGAAAATGAGCTGGAGCTGGCAGCATGTGAGAGGTGGTTTTGATCTACTTTCCCCTTTTGTGACATCACAAACAGGGACTTTTTAAAAAGGCTGGTTTAAGGCATTTATTTCTTAAAACCGAACACTGACAGACAACAAATGGATGGATTATTTTCATGTTTGGAGTGTTTATAGAGGCAGCAGAGACCCACTCGGCCGCATAAAAGGATGTAAGATGAAAGTATAAGTCCCCTTTAAGTGATTTTCTTGAGGCCTTCTTTTTACTTTTACTCCATTACATTTTCTAAAAAGTATAAAAAGTCAAAGTACTTTCATTTACGACCCCCATCCCCACTCTGATGGAGACTGGTGGCCCACTCCCTTGTCCACTCCGGACTAAGCACATTTAAAAGTGTTTTTACCTAAGTCAAAAATTTCTTGGATACTTGACTTTTATTTTCATAATTGTTCCCCCTTTATTTGTACTTTTACTTAAAATCAAGTACTTCTACTACTCATTACCAAAAGGATATAAGATTAATGAAGTACAATAATCTTTCAGTGCTGCACCTTCTCAGATCTAAATTACAGCATTTAAAACAAAACACATCCTAGATTTTTCAACATACCCTTGTTCACGTTTTGTTTTTGTACACTATAAAACAGAACACACACAGCTTCCTTAACAAAGACACTACAAACCATCACACTGCTCCAGTATCTCCTCAGCTGTTGTGTCATAGTGAGCCAGAGGGTTACTGGGATTACAGTACTGGTCGAGGATGTGCGAGTTGGGAATCTCGCTCTTTAAACGCCAAGCCGTGCGAATGTGGGACTCTGGTGAGTCAAACGCTGCAGACGTAGGAGTGCGCACAATATCTGCTCCAAGAGCTCTCAGCACGTCCACCTGAGGCACAAAGTAAGATCAGCTGCAGGCAGTGACCCAAAAAGAGTTTGTATGAAAATTCATCAGAACTTACCTTCTCCATACTCATCTTCTCAGGCATGACTATAATGCAGCGGTAGCCTTTCACAGCAGCCAAAAGAGCAAGGCCGATACCTGCAGGAGGACCCATGAGGAGGTTTAAAACGACTCATTATGGGGCTTAATAAAATCACAATGAGCTCATCAGCTAAACAGGAAGTGGATGTGCCTGTGTTTCCAGACGTGGGCTCAATGATGGTGTCTCCTGGCTTGAGTATTCCTGCTCTCTCAGCATCCTCCACCATCCGCAGGGCGATTCTGTCCTTTATGCTACCTCCTGCATTGAAGAACTCACACTTGGCCACTAAACACAAAATAAAGCACAAACATATGATGCTCTTGAACTGGTTTTCTGGATGATGTGACCAGAATTTGCATGTTTTCTCTGATCCTGTTGCTGTTAAATCTCTGCTGTCAAAGCCAACAATCCTAATTAGAGCTGACTATGTTTGTGTTTAGTGTGCATTGACCAGTTGATGATGTAAACACGGCTTTGTTCATATGGCGTTTCGGGTCAGGTGCACATGGGCGTGTAATTGGTTTACAGTTTTATGATTCTGGGTCATGATGGGTCATGGACAATGGTCATGTTGTTCTTCTGCTTGCTGTGTCTTTTTCTAGTGTGCATCATCGGAATGGCGTATATGTTGATGGCGCACTCAGTTCAGAGGGACCCCAGAGACACTTGCTGGAATGTGTGCAGGCATTATTACCCTGGTTGCAGCATAAAGTAACTAAAAACTTAGAGTGAAGTGGAGCTCGAGGCCTGAGCTTTTGACACTTTTACACCCTTGGCTCTGACATGCAGCAGATAAGAACCTCCAGCAAATACCCCAAATGTTTGCAAGCTTCAAGTTGCGTTTTATTTACAGGTGTATGTTACTCTTTTGGCCCAAAGAACAACCGGTCTTTCATGTTAACCTTTCCATCCTGTGGAGGGCACTGCCTCCTCAAACAAAACCCCAACAGTCACTAGGTGGCCGACACAAAGCAAGAGCCACGCGATACTCTCTACTTAACAGGTGAGAAGGCAGCAAAAACAGGATAAAGTAGAAGAAATGGCCTAAAAATGGCTCTCCTACTGGCATGTCTCACCTTTACTTCAGACCAGCCTTCTGAAAGAAGTTCTTGTGAACAAAGATGGCACATTAGGTTTATCTATAGTGATATCTAGATACCTCTTATGGCCAATCACTGTAGATTATTCTAAGATCAAGTTTGTTGTTGTTTTTCTTCATATTAAAAAGTTTGCATACAGAACCATGCAGTTAGTCTTATGAGCAGCTTGATTTGTGCAATATTTCAAAATTCAAATGTTCATTTTAAGAGATTAAACATTCTTTAACACATCGACGATTTTGCACGGTCAAAACATGTTTCTGCATCTGCATGTGTCACAGTTTGCTGTTTGAACTCACAGATTTCACACTTCACCCCAAACTCCTTTGGGATTTTGTTCAAGCGAACCAAAGGTGTGTATCCAATGTGGCCGAGGATGCTGGGGAGGATGGTCGGTGGTTTATTGCTGAGTGGATAAGAGGCAGAATGACACAATCAGAAGTGTGGAAGGAGTAAAAAGTGAATGAATTAGAGTGTTATGTTTACTTTTCCCTTTAATCAGCTGCTTATAGATCTCATCGTTCATCTGGGTGAACCTTACCGAGGTGGGTGGTTGTGAGGCGACTCTGAAACTGGAGCTCCGAGTCTCCAGGTGCATATGCTGGGTAAATCAGGGCGGATCCATTTAATCCCATCATCAGCCTCCTCAGTCAGATCACTTTCATCGTTTGTTTCACTCTTTTTCTGGGATTCTTCTACTTTCAGACAAACCTCTCCACTGTTTGCAGGTTTGTGACCAACAGTGACTATTTCAAAAACTCCATCCTTTTGAAGGGTGACATCTGCATTTATGAGATTATCTCCATCTCTGCATGGTCCCTGACCATCTTTTAGGTAAGGACTGCCGGACACAGAAGGCATCTTTCACCTGCAGGGAGATTAAACTGGTGTTACAGTAAAACATCAACACAAAACCAATAAAATTCAGATTCTAGGTTATTTCATTCTGCACAAATGTCAAAACCCAGATTTATATAGACTGATTCTGATCTAAACACCAACTTTGAACCAGATTTAAACCAGACTTTATACGTTTTTGCAATTTTGCAAACAAACTGATGCTCCTTGAAAAAATTCAAAACTTTAAATCAAATGCAGAATTAGTCCTTATCACATTTGTAAAAGTAAGAGAGCTTTATTTTGTTAGAATCTAATATTTTTATTTAACTGATGACTGAATTTATGCAGAAAAATTAAAGATTGTATTTAAAATCTGGGAAGTTTGAAGCCTAGTTGCTTCCAGAAAACCACGTTGAAAAATAACATGATCTATAAATCCCAGATTTGTGTTTTCTTGTCCAAATCTGCTAATAAATGGATAATCTTCTATATTTAATTTAATTGAATGAATTATTTTTAGGATAAGCTGCTTGAGATGTGACATCTCGTTTTCGAGCGGGTCCTCTTTCATTACAAGAAATAAAAAGAAAGATAACAGAGTCAATGTATATACAACAAATCTAGAGTGTTAAAAAATAAATAAATAAATTATATTATAATAGTAATAATAATTATAATGATAATATTACATAAAAATAATAATAATAATAAATGAAAAAAATAAAAATAAAAAGCCCGCATGGTGTAGTCCAGATATACATATACATATTCTCACATTAAATTTCCAAATATACAAATTGTATTAGGATTAGGATATATATATATATATATATATATATATATATATATATATATATATATATATATATATATATATATATATATATATATATATATATATATATATATATATATATATATATATATATATATATATATATATATATATATATATATATATACAAATCTAATGTATTTTGCTGCTACACTTCAACATCCCCCAATTGGGGGAACCTCTGCCTTAAAGGGTTAAATGCGTAATTTTTTTTAATGCGTTATTTTTTTCTAATTAATTAATCATAATTAACATGTTAAATTCCCACCCCTAAAATATATATATATATATTTATATATATATATCAACATATACAATCACAATATACACATAATCTATATACAAATTTGAGTCAAGCAATGGAAAACAACATTGCTGTTAAACTGGATACAGATGTGAAATTAGGCAATAGAAGCAAAACAATTACAAGTCAGCATCACATCTCATAGAGTTACAAAATAAGCCAAGTGATGAAATATACTGTACATTAAATCAGCGGGTAATTTATTCCAGTCCTGAAGAGCCTTAACACAAAAGGCATATCTCCCCACTTCTTTTTTAAACCGAGGAATAACAAATGAAAGCTGATCAGTTTAACAGGTATGATACCAAGAGTTAATGGGTACTAACAAAACTTTCAAATAAGATGGAAAGTCTAAATAAATACATTTAAAATATATAACAACCAATGAAACTGTCATCTAGTTCTCAAGGGGAACCAAGAATGGCGTTCATACCATAGACATATAATAAACTGGTTCATACATGTGACAGTAGTGAGTTCTGAACGCAAAACTAAACAACATAGGCTGCTATTGTAAATAACATCAAGCAACTGAGGAGTTCTGATATAGTGTCCATCCATCCATCCATTTCCTCCCGCTTATCCGGAGTCGGGTCGCGGGGGCAGCAGCTTAAGGAGGGAAGCCCAGACCTCCCTCTCCCCAGCCACTTGGGCCAGCTCCTCCGGGGGAATCCCAAGGCATTCCCAGGCCAGCCGAGAGACATAATCTCTCCAGCGTGCCCTGGGTCTTTGTTTGGGTCTCCTCCCGGTTGGACGTGCCCAGAAAACCTCACCAGGGAGGCGTCCAGGAGGCATCCTAATCAGATGCCCGAGCCACCTCAACTTTCGGTCACTACCCAAAGCTCGTGACCATAGGTGAGGGTAGGAACGTAGATCGACCGGTAAATTGAGAGCTTCGCCTTTCGGCTCAGCTCTCTCTTCACCACGACAGACCGGTACAACGCGTGCATCACTGCAGACGCAGCACCAATCCGCCTGTCGATCTCACGCTCCACCCTTCCCTCACTCGTGAACAAGACCCCGAGATACTTAAATTCCTCCACTTGGGGCAGGACCTCGTCCCTGACCTGCAGAAGGCATTCTACCCTTTTCCGACTCAAGACCATGGTCTCGGATTTAGAGGAGCTGATTCTCATCCCAGCTGCTTCACACCCGGCTGCGAACTGCTCCAGCGAAAGCCGGAGATCACGTTCTGACGAAGCCAACAGGACCACATCATCTGCAAAAAGCAGAGACCTGATCCTTAGGTCACCAAAACGGATCCCCTCACCACCTTGGCTGCACCTAGAAATTCTGTCCATAAAAGTTATGAACAGAATCGGTGACAAAGGGCAGCCTTGGCGGAGTCCAACTCTCACCGGAAACGAGCCCGACTTACTGCCGGCAATGCGGACCAAGCTCTGACACTGGTCGTACAGGGACCTAACAGCCCGTATCAAGGGGCCTGGTACCCCATACTCCCAGAGTACCCCCCACAGGGCCCCCCGAGGGACGCGGTCGAACGCCTTCTCCAAATCCACAAAACACATGTAGATTGGTGGGGCGAACTCCCACGCACCCTCCAGGACCCCCCCAAGGGTAAAGAGCTGGTCCAGTGTTCCACGGCCAGGACGAAAACCACATTGCTCCTACTGAATCCGAGGTTCGACTATCCGACGGACCCTCCTCTCCAGAACCCCTGAATAGACCTTACCAGGGAGGCTCAGGAGTGTGATCCCCCTGTAGTTGGAACACACCCTGCGGTCCCCCTTTTTAAATAGGGGGACCACCACCCCGGTCTGCCAGTCCAGTGGAACTGCCCTCAATGTCCACGCGATATTGCAGAGCCGCGTCAACCAACACAGCCCCACAGCATCCAGAGCCTTAAGGAAATCCGGGCGGATCTCATCCACCCCCGGAGCCTTGCCACCGAGGAGTTTTTTGACCACCTCAGTGACCTCAGCTCCAGAGATTGGAGAGCCCAACCCAAAATCCCCAGACTCTGCTTCCATCCTGGAAGACGTGCCGGTGGGATTGAGGAGGTCTTCGAAGTACTCGGCCCACCGATTCACAACGTCCCGAGTCGAGGTCAGCAGCATACCCTCCCCACTGTAAACAGTGTTGGTAGTGCACTGCTTTCCCCTCCTGAGACGCCGGATGGTGGACCAGAATCTCCTCGAAGCCGTACGGAAGTCTTGTTCCATGGTCTCACCGAACTCCTCCCATGCCCGCTGATATAGTGTGTCTGCATAATCTAAAATCGGCAGCAGAAGCTGAGTTACAATGCCCTTACTGTCAGGTCAAACCAAATTGATAGATCAATATAAGGTTCTTAAAGGTGTCCTAGAATGCAATTAAAGCCTGATTCAAAAAATCCTTTTAGTTTTAATAGTTTATTGTCATGACAAGACAGGGGTGGATTTAGATGTAATTAGAGCTTGAAATTATGAATATTTATGGGTGTATCCTTTTGATTGACAGGTGGTAAATGAGCCGTTAGCGCTAGCAGTATGCCTTTCGCTTGCTCCAGGGAAGGCCTCAGCTTCTGCCTAATTTTATACGTGTTACAGCCTAGAAGGCAGAGGGTAGCAGAGTCGCTCAACCACAATTTCCTGGTTAAAGGTGTCCTAGAATGCAGTTAATCAACAATCTAAAACAGAGCTTTGAGCCTACAAAAAGCATAAGAAAATTTTTTTTGGCTTTCATCTGTCCCAGGAGCCCTGATACAGGCCATTCTAAACCCCCTTACTCAGGCCTTCAGTGATAAGAGCTGTTTACCACTCCCACTCGGCCAGGACATGCTGATTGGTTGGTTTCCCCAGAAGGCCTCAGACACATGCAGGTTTGAGGAGGCGTGGCTCCCCCTTATGACGTGTTAAGGAAGGCTTTCTCAGAACAGGAGGTTTTCTCTCGCCTTTTTCAACTTTCTAATTTACATAAAAAGTAGGTCAAACACGGCTTTGACTTTTTGGCATTCTGCTGTTGACCACCCAAGCTGTCTTATTCAACAACAACAAGGAACATGTTGGTTTACATTCTAGGTCCCCTTTAAGTATTGTGTGACCTTGTGACAAATCATTTAGATGTGATTTCTGAAGGACAGCTCAGGTTCCAGTCGTACTTCTAAGTATTTTATTTTATCAGATGAATGTAAGACAGAGAGGTCTATAAAATGCAGGTTGAGATCCCCATTAACACTGAGGCTAGCGGTACTTCTACTAAAAAGCATGGAGTCGGTTTTAGATTTATTTAGAAGAAGTGTTTTTTGGGCTAACAAGTGCTGCACTTTGTTAAAATTAAACTGAAGAGTCTCCTGGGTTTCTATTTTACTCGGCTTAGAGCAATATAAGACTGTATCGTCAGAATACAGGCGAACACAACAGGAAGTACAACACAGTGGCAAATCATTAATAAAAATAGAAAATAATAACGGCCCTAATCAAGAGCCTTGAGGAACACCTCTAAGGACCCCTTGTGTGTTAGATTCTATTAAAAGAGACATATTGCGAGCGATGATGAGGAAATGAATTAAACCACAATGACAACCTTGAAAGGCCAATGGCATACAGTTTGTCTAGAAGCAAATAATGGTCAACTAAATCAAAGGCTTTGGTTAAATCGAGAAAAATAGCACCACCGATTAGACTATTATCAAAACCCGAGTAAATGTCGTTAGTAAATTTAAACCGAGCTGCATATGTTTTCTACATCCTGATTGCCATTGAGATAGTAAGTTGTTAGCGTCCAGATAATTAGATAACTGGTTAAATACCAATTTTTCAAATACTTTTACAACTGTGTTAACTATCGCAGTAGGCCTATAGTTATTGAGTTCCCAAGTATCACTGCCTTTATGCAGTGGAATGATCTTGGTACATTTCCAAGCCTTCGGGACAGAACACGAGTTAATGGAAAGGTTAAAAAGTATCGACAAAGTGGAGGCAAAAGCATCAGCAGCAATACTAACAAATCTACCCTCAGTACCGTCAGGACCAGTCGTATTGCCTGACGAAAGAGCCTTTATCGTTTTCAAAACATCATTTGGGTGAATTTCAGAAAAAGAAAACTGGCTAGAGCAGCGATGAGGCGTGGTGTAAGAACCCAGAGGAACTGAAGAGTCAGTGTGAGGGAATGAAGCCAAACGCTTAAAAGCTTCAGCAATAGCAACTGGATCATTAGTAAGGCTACCATTCATTTTCAAATTTGTAGTTTTGGCTTTAGTCTTCCCCCGTATATCATTTATTTTATTCCAGAAGTGCTTAGGGTTATTATGGTTACTTATAAAAATGAACCATTGTGTTTCTTGTCTGTATAGACATTTCTTAGTTTTCAATATTCAGTCCAAAGGTCAGGAAGATGTCTAAGTTTCTCTAATTTCCAGGCTTTATCACGTTTTTTGAAAAGAGCATTTAACTCTCGGGGGATCCAAGGCAGATGACTGCCCTTAACTTTTACACTGACCTACGGGGCGAGTTTGTCAAGAACCTGCAGAAACTCAGAGTGAAAAATTTTCCGAGCTCCATCATCATTCGGTTTTAGGGACAATCTATCCCAATTTAGAGATCTCAGGTCCTGCAAATAATAATCAGAACATGCAAATGACAAGCTTTTATTGTCTTTGAAGGGTTATGGGGAAGTTGTTTTCCAAAAGCAATAAATAATAGAATGATCACTGACACAGTCGGCTAGAACCCAGAATCACAAATTTTATTTGGGTTTGTAACTAAAATCCAATCAGAGAGGAGCTGGTGGCACCAACCCTAGCTAGCTCAGAGATCAACTTCTTCAGATTTGAGCTGTTTAAGAGAATATGATCTGCTGGAGTTGATTCATCAAGCAAGTTAAGATTAAAGTCACCTAGTGAAATAATTTCCTTAGCGTCCCCCATCGATTGAATTGTGTCTATCAATTTTCTTATCGCTTCACTATAAATTTTAAGAAATAATAATAATAATGTCTGTGCCTTACTGAATCCAGTCTAAAGGTGTCCGCTTTTAGAAAAGAGCCTCGTGGAGAAACACTGTGGTGCTAAAACTAGAATAAAAAAGAATGTGAGAACAGGTGCAGATTGGTATTTGTAAAAAGAAACTTTGCATTTCTGATTCTGCTGAGCGACACGTTTCCTTCTCCTGGCTGGACCGAATGAATCTCTGGAATCTGTTTGACCCCTTAAAGTAAATTTAGATTATCGGACACAATCAGAACCCATCAACTTTATTTTAAAATACCAAAAAGCACAACAATCATTTGTTTTTAACTGAAAATACAAATATAAAAAATACATAATTTTAATAAGTATGTTTTTTTATTATTTTCACGGTTATTTTTGTAGAAATAAGTTTAAAAATCATAAGTTAATCACATTAAAGTAATAAAATAACATGTTTTTGAAACATTTCGCACAAACAGTTTAACATTAGAGCTGAACATTCTGCAGATGATGACGTTTTGTCTAACTCTTCAGATTTGAATTTGCTGAAGTCCGGTGCAGCATATAGATAAATCTGACGTTTATAACAGGTTGTTTTTATACATCCTGCGTCCACTGATGGATGAAAGTCTAATTATAATCATTACTGAGACAGAAAGTCTCTCTAAACCTGGAGTTTGTTTTTGAGAGGATACTTACAGGAGGTTGGGCTCTGCTGACTCTTTTCCAAAGACTTCTCCACACAATGACACTGCCTCACATTCCCAGGACCAATCTGAGTGGGGGTTCTGAGCTTTATTCAGGGGATCAAACCACTGGGAGACAAACTGGGGGGGAGACGGTTTTCATGCCTTTGAAAACTTCATTTTTTATTATTAATCTGTATTTTGACTGCATATTATTGCATTCTTTAGATGGTTTTGTGGTGAAATTGATAGCATGAGGTGTAAAACTCTTTGCTGTATTGAATCTTGGGGGGCTCCACACACCCATGTCCCCCTCTGATATAATCCCGAGGCGGTAAACAGTTGTTTTGATTGAAAGGACGTTGAAATTTGCACTTTTTTATATAAATGTACAAAAAAATGAAACTTGTTCTTTAATATTCAATTAAAAAACTTGAGCTTTGGAGAGGAACAATTTATCACTATCAATTATCATACTTCTACTAAAAAAGGACATTTTTGTTCATTTGTTTCCGTTTGTAAAATATCTCATGAATGATTTTCATGAAAACTCCCAGAAAGTGTTGATTGGATGTACATCTATAACGGATTATCCTTTCAGGTCAACCTAATAAAAAAACACAGCTGCCAAATGATTCTAGAAAACACCAAAACGCCTATAATTCAGTCAGTTCTACAGATATGAAGCAAAAATCTGACCAAAACAGCACTAATGTTATTATTTCTCAATTTATGATGATTTGCTGCTGACGTGCATCCTGCAAGGAATGCTGTGCCTTTAATTTGGCAACAAAAGTAGCTCAAAATGTAGTTTATCAGTTATTAACCCACAAATTCCACCAAACTATCCTGTATCATAACATCTGGTGTGGCACATCATGTATTTGTTTGAGAATCATTAATTGAAAAAATCTGCAACCATAATATGAAAATGCAAATATTTTGGGGCCATGCCACAAATATTTAACATCCTGACACCTCTGACTGCTATCTTGGCAGCAACAAATCATCAAATGATAAAATAAACCTTAATATACTGAAAGTTGTTTTAACCTTTAGCCTCCTAAAAGGATCACATTTTTTATGTTCCCTCTCGGAAAACAAATCGTTTTTCCAACTCTTTTATACCTTCTGTTATTGATATGTTAAACTTTGAAGGACGTGTGATTAAGAAACTTGGACCCTGGGTGTGAGCCCATTGCGATGGTTAATTACCACTAGAGATTCTACGCCTAAAGTAATGTGGTGCTGACACACATTGCTTGACTGATTGTTTGATTGATTGCATGTTTGTTTGTTTTGTATAATGCTGTTATGGTATGCTACAAATTAATTGCCCTTTGGGACCAATAAAGTTTTCTGAATCTGAAAAGGTTTGAGGTTCATTGCTTTTAAGCCATTTGGGTTATTGTGCTTCAGTTCTTTTGTTCTTGTGCATCATTTTAAATCTTGTCACAACTTAACTGTGTTTGAATAAAAGTCCCTTTTTTGTTTCTTGAGGACACCAGACTCTGATTTCAGATCAGGCGTTTCAGGTTTACAGTTGAAACAATCAGTGTGAGCGGCTGACCCAAACGCTCGTCACTCGTGTTTAATCAACAAAAACATTTTAATCACGTTTGAGGGTCTGAGAGGAGCTGAAGCCACACTGCAGGTGTTGGAGAACTTATGGATCACTGACTAATGACCTCAGTCAGGACCAGGACCAACATTTTTTTTTCATTTAACTTCCACTGAAGTAGAAAATGGCCTTGGTCAATGGTTCTTCAGGTTTTTTGAAGGTCTTTCAACCACCAATAATGAACAGAAGCAGGAAGAAACCAGTCAGGGATTAGTTTTGTTAAGTAAAAACTTTAATTTAATGAGGTGAACGTCATTATCAGAAATCAATTTAAAACAACACTTTGAAACTGGCTGTCTTTCAGAACAAATCTGATAGGGTACAAACTTAAAACTAACAGCAATGGATGGAGCGGTGAGAAGTCCTGGCGTGAAGCTCAGAATCGCCCTGAACGCTCTCTGTCTCTGGGGCGACGCCTCTCGTGGTCGCGGCCGCCCCCTCGGCCTCTGTCTCGGTCTCTATCTCTATCTCTGGACCGGGACCGAGACCTGTGGCGGCTGTAGAAGAGAAGAAGACGGACGCATTTTCACTCAACAACTCCATGGACGGGTGTTCCAAGATAACAGAATTTATTAGTGACGTACCCCTTCCTGCGACGCCCGTACAGCTCTCTCCTCAGCTCACGTGAGATGGGTTTCAGGTGCATGAAGTTACAAAAGCCACCGCGGGTGCACTCCCTATAAGCAGAGCCAAGAAAGAGCCATTGGAAAGTTATCCACTTTGGGATGAGAATACTTGTGACTTTATCCTAATATCTCCATAAATAAAAACTCTCTGAATCTGATTAGAAGCTCTGCTGTTTCATGTAACTCACCCCATCTCATACTGGCGACAGCAGGCCTCTCTGAAGTCTGTCACAGGAGACAGCTCAGCATGAATGGGCTGTCCATTGAACCATCGATTATTCAAGTCGATCACGGCCTTCTCGGCATCTTCCTCATTACGAAACTGCAACAGAGAAAGGAAAAATCTGTTTTATGGCAAAGATTGAGGTTCTGTGGCTAAATTAAACACTAAAACAACAGAAAATTGGAAGTTCAGGCCCGATTCTCACCTTGACATAAACATTTCCAACCAGGTGGTCCCCGAGGTTGTCACAGACGTTCATCTCCTCCACTTCTCCGTACTTTTCTTCCATCTCTGTGAAGACTTCCTGAGAGGATGGGGAAAAACAGAAAAACGTGTCAGAAAAGCAACAGATTTAACAGAGTAGCTTAGCATAGCAAAAGGAGGAAACTACTGGCTTCGTATGAGTCAGTTACACCATGATTATTCCAAAGAATTAAATATAATTTATAATCAATAATGTAGCAAATGTAAAGATCATCAGTCAATAATAACAGCTGGTGACGAGCTAAAATGTGAGAAAAGGTCTGGACAAGTTTCACAAATCTGTTAAAAGTTCTCACATCATGAATAATCAACCCATGTGATCTCAGTAATTTGATGATCATTTTCAAGTTTTGAAATGATCATCATCTTTTAAACTGTGCACCATGAACCCATTTCAGATGAAATCTTTCAGAATGATCATTAATTAAAAAACAAAAGTCAATGATTTACCTCAAAAAATTCATCATAGTGCTCCTGCATCTCCATGTCACTGACGGTGCCTGTATGTTACAGGAGGAAAGGATATTTAATTTTTTATTTTATGTTTGTGTGTGTTATTCATATTTCTGTTTCATTATTCTCTTACAGGTCAGACCGTCCAAGGACTGGGCGTTGTTCTGGGGGTTCCTGTAAATGTTCAGCAGGGCAATTGTCTGGAAAAAAAAAACATTTTCAGGGTTAATTCAGATCAAACCCCAAACTTGATCTCTGCAAAATGGAAGAAAATGTCAAATAAGATCAATAAACTTCTGTATCCCTTTAGCCTGGTTCAGTATTCTAGTTTTAAAATTTTTCCAAAATATTAAAGAAAAAATGTTCATCTAAATTAAAATATGTTTTCTTAACATGAAAGAAAAAACACAAGTTCTGCACTTGAAACCACTTGATACTGAGCAATAACCACCTCAAAAGGAAGCACCTGGACTGTGATATTACCTGGCTAAATGTTGGCTTGTTGTGTAATCTGGAGCAGCGGTCTCCATGTCGACAAGCCCCAATTTTAAAATAAAAAGAGCAATTGACCCTGAAAAGGACAAGAATAAAAATTAGATGAGATACACAAAAACACAACCATAAAAACGATCCTGGGACTTTGTTGTAATGCTTTGGGTTGTTTTGTTGTTGTTGTAAAACAGAAGTATTACAGCAGGTTTCAAATGAACACATAAAACATACGTAATTTGTGCAAAATAAAATTTTGAATTGAGAAACCTGAAATATTAATTCAATTCCTGCTGCAGCAACATCAGACATCTAATCAAGTTTGTAGTGAAGTTTAAAAGAAACTTGCTTTTCTACTACAAGCAAACATATTGGCGTGTAGATTTGGATCAATCATTATTATTAGTGATTAGTTGATGGGTCAAAAAGAGAAGTCAAAATGGGCCGAGGTGCCCCTTTATGAGGAAAAAACCTGGGTTCACATTATTTATACGCCAGCAGCTCTGATGGTGTACTCAACGAGTGAAAACGTTTTCCACTCGTTCACGTTTGTCTCCTCCCTCGCCGCTCGGGGGCCGTTGTTAGCCCGCAGACCCGTAAGGAGCGAACCCATTAATCACAAGCATTGCCTGTTCCAGGCAACAAAGAAGCGTCGAAGCTAGCCTACTGGGGCCGGTAGTTAGTGTAGCATCCATGTTTAGGTCAAATTAGAGCGTATTTTAAAATAAAAGCAGAATAGTGGTTCTTAGTAATGCCTTTTTTCTGTCTCTAGCTTATGGCAGAAAATTAGCCGCGCTGCTCACGGTGGTTAGCATGTTAGCGCTCGTGGCTACAGCTAATGTAGTGTTTCCGTCCGCAGATACAACTAAGTAAAGTTCCGCTCATCAGATATAGTTTTGAAGAAACTAAATGACATGTTTGTAATTAATTAATGAGGTTAACACAATGACTTACTTATCTTTTTCTGTCCCAAAAATAGATGCAAGGTACTCTGCCATTTTGGTTCGCCTGGGCTCGCGCAGGCTACTTCAACTACTCACTTCCGTTCCGATTTTTTCAGAATAAGAGCACAATTCATTGACAAAAACCAGAACTATAAACAAAACATTGTTTTAAATGTAAATCTGCCTGCTAAGTTGGGAAACTCTCATGAACAATTAACAGAAATAAATCCGGTTTTTGCTATTTTTGTAAGATGTTGTTTTTTGCTATCAGGAATACAAAAATGCTTGATTAAAATAATGATCAGTCCAGATTCAGAGGCTGGCCTTTCCTAGCCAATACATTTTGAATATACAAATTGATCACATACACATCCTGATTCAGTTTCTATCGTTTTGCACGAGGTTCAGAATTAATGTTAAAAGCTATTATGTTTATCATTAACATAGAACTTAACCCAATGACAATAAACTAATAAACAAGCTACATTTTTACAATAAGGGTGAAAAGCAAGTTAATTTCCTCTTTTTGAGGGTCTTAAAGATTATCTCCAAAAAATAAAATCAGCTGAAGTAAACAGAACTCAGCTTTTGCTACTGTCTCTAATAACACACAGAAAAACTAGAGCTACTTTAAAATGAAAGTGTTTAATATTAATAATCAGATGGTTTTATACACATTCTTATCATTTATTCAAATGGTAATGATAATTTCAAAATAAAGTCACCACAATTAGATAATTAAGTTTTTATTTCACTCCAAGGATATTCAGCAAGTTTTCAGTGCAATTTTATAACAATGCTACATAAACTGTTGACTTTTAGAAGAAACAATTGCAGAAAATAAATTATACTTTAATAATGCTGCATTGTGTTTCTTGGCCTTTCTTACATATTTAAGTTTCCTTATTACCAGTTAGTCTCCGCCCCTCATACACAAACAGTGTAGTTAGCCTAAAACTTACAAGAAACGTGACTGTGTGGTTTTGTGTTGTTTATCACGTTTGACATTATATGATCATTTAACGACTGAGGTATGGATTCTTTGAATACACCCGTGTTGTGAGGGGAAGCTGAACTTGGTCTTGGTCATGTAAAGGGGGTTTGTTTATCCAGCCACAACTCTTCCCGCTATTTTGTAACTTAGCTAGCAAAGCTAACCTAGCTAGCTGTTTTTGAATACAAGTCACAGGGAAGAGGCGGCCACCTTGTGCTAGATACGCACTGTTGACTAAAATCAGCGAAAGCTACGCCAACGTTGTCCGCCACTGACAGCACCTTGTGGTATTTTCTCGTTTCCGAAAAAAACAAACCGTTCTGGAAGCATTAGCTGGATAGCTAAAAGGTAAATCTGAGCAGAAGCGTTTCATGTGACGCTGCTGCTACAAACACACACAGCGGGTCTACATCCGGAGGCGAAGAAACGACTTTTTAGTCCATTCTTCGTAAAATAGCTATAGTTTACGAGTAATCGAACATCGTTGCAGTCTATCTGTGGTCTCGCAGTGAGTTTCAGACGCTAATTTTTCCTCTAAAGCTCGAGTGTTACCGATCGGAGCTGCTCTCGGAAGTCTTAACAACGCCTGAAAACCTTTAGCCAGGATTTCCGGCTCCTTTCCATTTGCCCTATGCTGTTTTGTTTCCGTTTATTCTATTTCCGTTTTAAAACTTTTCTTCACCCAGAGTTTGATTGTGCACTAATAAAGATGTGTTAAAGTTACGAATCGTGACGGGCTTTTTGGATATTTGAACAGTTGTTTAGCATCGGTTGTGTAACGCTCTGCCTCGCCCCCGCGATGCTATTTTGTAGCTAACTTGCTAAACATTTAGACTTGTTTCGTTTAGCCACACAGTCCATGTTTTGTGTATTTTTGCAACACGTGGCGATAAACCCAGTTATATTTCAGCATTATGTATGTTTTTGTGTCTCACGGCCTGTAACTTAGCCTTTAAATGGCTCAGCCTCGCCCTCAAGTTAGCTTCCATTAGCTGAGAGGGAACTGTCCCTGACGGCCAATGGGAAGTCGGGGTTGAGAGGCCTTTCTAGCAGCAAACATGCACACATTTATCATAAACTAATGTGATTTTAAAAAATAGAATACAATATTTAAAACTATTGAAATTAACTGATTATTAAAGTATGTTTTATTATGGTATTTTTGAAAGTATGCAACCTAAAATTGATTGGAAATTCCAATTTGTGCCAAGAAACTATTGCATTTGAAGGGATCAGTGTAGTCTTGTGTTTTTAAAACAAGAGATGCCACAATACAGGGTTGAAAAATGTATAAACAGATCAAATACATATACAGATTACCAGTCACATAAAAGCCTAATTTCCTTGCATACGCACATATTTGTTCTTTTGTGACATTTTTCTGATTCACAGTTTATTTTAGTGCCATCTGTTATTTTGTTTTCTTAATATGAAAAATAAATAAAAGTCTCTGTGATACCTCTGTCTCAAAGCTATCACCAAACAGAATGGCTAAAAGTGAGTCAGAAGAGATGATAGAGATAGAGATTGATGAACGGGAGAAACAAGCATGCATGGAGGAAGGGTAAGAAAACATACACACTTCACAAATATCTTCATGCAGAGCCTGGACTTTTATTTTTCCATATATTACCTTTGCTGTAGAGTTGAAGAGCAGACTATCACTGCATCCGACTTGATTCAACAAGATATTGACATCAACGAGCCAATTGGCAATTTAAAGAAGCTTCTGGAGCCTCGAATCCAAATTTCGCTGGATACATTTGACATCTGCTTGCAAGATATTCAGGTATGAATCAGCAAATAAGGTTAACTTATGGGTGAAAAGTTAGTATTTCATCTTATCTGTCATATTCATTTTTTATAGCTCCATCCGGATCACAGTCTTTTTGATCAGGGAGTGAAAACGGACGGTACGGTGCAGCTCAGCCTGCAGATTATATCCAAACCAGGTACCAATTTAATCAGAAAGTACAAAATCCAGACATCGTTAAACACTATCAAAGCTAACTTTTTTCCTTGCCTAGGAGAGGAGAAGCTAAACATTTTGGAAATAGTGAAGCCGGTAGAGACGGTGGAAGTGGTGATTGATCCGGATGCAGCGGGAGAGGACAGCGCCTTGGTGGAGGAGGGACAGCTCATCGCAGTAGAGCGGTCCGCTCTGTCCGATGAAACCTCAGAGCAAGTCACACGCTGGGCTGCAGCCCTAGAAGGTTACCGCAAGGAGCAAGTTCGGCTTGGAATTCCATACGGTGAGGAACACTTTCATTTTATGATTCAGTGATGTGGAAGGATGGGATGGTTAATTGTGGGAGCCTCTCCTGTGGTCAGATCCCATGCTCTGGTCGGCTGATCAGGTGATCCACTGGGCTGTTTGGGTAATGAAGGAGTTTAACATCGACGAGATGGAAATCGGCAGCATTCACATCCCGGGCCGAGAGCTCTGCAGCTTCAATCAGGAAGAGTTTCTTCACAAAGTTCCTAGTGGAGAGATTCTGTGGAGCCACCTGGAACTCCTGCGTAAATGTGAGTCGGCGAGAGTTACACTTTGAACACGCTGCTGAAGAGGAAGCTTATATTTTCAGGGATGACAGGTGTGTTGGTTTTTAAATAAACATTAGTTTGTAGAGTATAATTTATTCTTTGTGTTGGTCTCAGATGTGTTGGCCAGCCAGGATCAGTCCGGAGGAGATGCCACCGTCACAATCGATCAACGTAAGTCTCTTTTAACTCTGATGGACACTGATCTGTGAACAGGGGTTGTTTTATCTCGTATGACAACATAATTTATCATCAGGGAAGTCGGCAGGTTCAGAAACAGCTGCTGCATTATCACTTTGTGCAGAGTTATTAAGATATTAGGATTGAAGGTTGATTTGGCCCTGATGGCTGTAAACCCACATCTTTGTGACTTGTTTTGTTTGCCTCCCAGCTGTGCAGATAATCCCAGCTCAAGTTAGCACGCCTACAGCTATAAAGGTGCTGAAACAGAATCGTGGCCCAAGGGCGCCCCGAATTTCAGGAGAAGAGCGCAGTTCACCTGGCAACCGCACAGGTGATAAGCAACACACACTCTGAAGAAGCCTGATGGTGTCAAAAAGTCAAAAGCAAAGAAGTCACTAAAAGTTAACCGCTTGTTTCTCTGTTGCCAGGTAACAATGGTCAGATCCAGTTGTGGCAGTTTCTCCTGGAGTTGCTGACGGATAAAGATTCAAGAGACTGCATCTCCTGGGTTGGAGAGGAAGGAGAGTTCAAACTCATCCAGCCAGAGCTCGTAGCGCAGAAATGGGGCCAGCGCAAGAACAAGCCCACCATGAACTATGAGAAGCTCAGCCGAGCTCTCAGGTTGGTTTCTCCTCTTCCAGGTTATACTTTAAAAAATATAACAAATACAATAAACACCTTAGTTTAGGGACTACCATGAGTTAAAACTAGGAATATAAATTCAGATTGAGGAAGAGGCTGCTTCCAAATCATAACTACAGTGTTTTTGTGCTCTGGTTTGGATGAGGTAGTTTTAAGTAGGTAGGACAAAGGTAAGCCAAGTGTTTCGGCTCATTAAACCAGCCTGCATATTTCCTTCCACTTAAGGTGAACCTAAATGAGGCAGTAATTGTGGTTTCATGCTTAAGCAGCGCATTATGTATTTCTCATAATGAAGTTCAAGCTTTAAACGCTTAGAAAGTACAGATCAGGTGACAGTTTATTTTCTCTAGATGTCAGTGATTGTTGACATTCCTGGAACACGATCAAAGCCTCAGGCTTCAGCAGAAAACAAGTCCCAAAAAGCACTTTCCCTGATTGTTTTTCTTTTTCCACTTCCTTCTTTGTGAAGTTTTCACATAAAAAACCTGCTGTGGCCTCTTTCTGATTGTGACTTTTTTCTGTAGGTATTACTACGACGGGGACATGATCAGTAAGGTGCAGGGCAAGCGGTTCGTCTACAAGTTTGTGTGCGACCTGAGGACTCTGATTGGCTACAGTGCCGCTGAGCTCAACAGCCTGGTGACAGAGTGTGAGCAGAAGAAGCTGGCGCGTATGCAGATGCACAGCATCAGCCAGCCCATCACCACGGTGACCCTGGCAACCACCACGCTGGACAAGGACAGCTGAAGCAGGCAGCACTGGTTCTCCACCACTGACTGTTGATCCCTGATCAGTGTGGATGAAATACTTTTATTATCCTCACAGACTGAGGCGGGAGAAGTTCCTTAGCTTTCATCAACTCTACACCCAAGAGAAGCGTGAGGAGAGAATGTTTATGATTACAGATTGTTGAGTGCATGACTGAAAGCTCGAGTGACTGAAAACCCAGAGCCCGGTGTCGTCTGTAGTTCAGCATTCCCATTGTATATACCGGTTACTTCCTGTTTTGATAGCCACTCAAGGCAAGTGTATTTTCATATTTTCCATTTATAAAAGAACTGTTTTGTATTTTTATTTAGTTTCCTAAACTGCTGGACCCTTTTTGTCCACTAGGGGGAAATAAAGTGACAAGAATTTTCTTAACAGCTTGGTGTGGTGTGTAAATGTGTTCAAGAAAAACAACCAGGCATTAATATGTACATTCAAATTTTATTTATGGTATGTCGAGTGTAGAAAGCTTTTCTTACTCTAAATGTTTCATGAAACTACAGACAGGAAAAGAAACATTTAAACATTCGCCTGATTAAGAGCTTCCGTTGGTGTCTGTACACGTGTTGAGGTGATATGTGTTGTATCTCAATAATAATGCAGAATATGCATGTCACATTCATGTTTAACTAGAAAGGGTTTTTTTATTCTTACCGGAGTCAGATGGGGACATTTGCTGCCTCTTGTGGACTATTACAGACTAGACAACAAATAGGCGGGCAAATAACCATTCACCACAGGATAAATAGAAGCACTGTACATGTTTACACAGCAAATGTAGAAAAATAGTGTGATTTAGTGAAGGAATGTATGGAGTGGAGGCTGAACCAGACCTAACACACGGACTCCTGCACTGTACAATGTGATAAAAGGAGGATAAACATGAGAACTTTGGGGGGTTTAGAGACACACAAACTGGAAATGATCATGAAACATGTGAAATATTTACAATCAAGACTAGTAGAGTGTTAAATCTGGAATGATACGCTTTCCTAAAAAATGTCTAAAGCTTAACCTCAAAAATAAAAGCAAAGTGCAGAGACAGTTGGCATCAAAATAACAACAATCTTAATATTTGGTGATAATAATCAGACTTCTGAAATGACAGAGTGCATAGAACGCAAACAGCAACACGATAAACTTCCTTTTGGATTCTAGTCATGTTTTACAGACCCGAGCGACTTGCTCATGCAGCGAACGTAACGGTGAAGCACGGAGATGAGCAGAAAGGTTCAGTCAAAGCAAGTCTGTGCAACGACAAAACAACAGAGTCTGAATACTTATTTTCTTCATATCACAAGATCACAAAGAAGACACTAAAATATACAATTCTGCTAAAATATCTAAAGAGAGGACCTCCTCCTTCCCTCCTGAGGAACCTCCACATACACAATAACTCTCTCAGTCATCAATATGCCATGCACTACATTTAATTACAGCTAATCTCTGTCTTAATATATTACACATAGAAAAACAAACATTAAATATGTTTCAGCTTTTATATATTTTGATTGAATATATATTTTTTTCTTTTTTAAATCCTTTTTTGTAAAACACACTTGAAACCCTTCAGTCGTGCAGCGAGGAGCTCAGAGTCCCCATCAAATGAGTGGGAGTGTGTGGGGCGGTTTGACGTGTCATTTTCTCAGCTGTGAGGGCAGTTATCGCATAGCAACAACACAATGAAGGATTGTGATTGGCTAAAACGTGCAGGTAAATCAGCATACCCTTGTCTAACCAGCTGATGGGAAACTTTAGCTCTGTACAACCAAGCAAAAAAAAGGATAGAAAGGTTTTGTTCCATGCCTGTTTTCTTTGGCCCAAACATCTGACTGAGTCATGCAAAATTGTATCTTTTATTTAATATGAAAGAGGAAAATCCGTGACCCCCCCCACAGCCTTTTATGCATGAACAGGGTAGGGAACTGAGGTGTGTAGGAGCCGAGGATCAGATCGTAAAAATACCAGGAGGGTGATGAGAAAAAGCGGTCTCAAATGTCGGGTTAAATATTCTTCAGTTCTGCATCTGCTCAAAGAATTTATAGGTGGGGTTCTCATAGCCGTTCTGCTGCATCTTGGCGAGGTGGCGCTCCTCTGGAGTCACCGCCGCGTCCACCTTCAAACACAGCAAGGGCGTCTTTTAGAGACGTGAACAAAAACACTTCAAATACTGTCATTTTAGCCTTTTACCTCAATCACGCCATGATGGATGGACGTGTACTGTTTCTTCCTCAACATCACCAAAGTAATGACAATGACGGTTGCTATGACAACTCCTCCAACCATGAGCCCAATAACAGCACCCTTATTGGACCCCACGTCTTGAGCGAAAAACACCTACAATAATTTTAAAAAAATGGTTATTTATCAGTACAAGGTCCATACGCTACAGCAAGATGTTACAAATACAATAATAATAAAGAAACATACTAATAATCCCTAAAAAATATCATATATACACAAAATTACTAAAGAGCTAAATTCTACTAGCATAGAAGAAATAAGTTCAGTTTATATGTACAGGACTGAAGTTCCTACCAGTTTCTCGTGGTAAACTTCATAACCGGCGCTCTGTCTGTCTTCACTCTCCATACGAACCTCCGGCTTCAGGGCAGAAACTAAAAGCAAACAAAAACCTGAATCTGTTTCCTACAGAAAAATCACATTTTATTGTTTATTTATAGGCAGCTTATGCTTGGTGTAATAATATGCTCAGTAATTAAATCAGACTATGACAAAAACATTTCAACAAGTTTCAATTATTCTTCTAATGTGGGATGCTCTAAAGTTTTTCTTCAAATGAATTGATCATAACATCCCCACATAAACATGCGAGGACCCGTATGTATGGAGGTGTAAACGGTGGCACAGACACTCACCAGGTCTTGTTGGGAGTCCTCTGTCTGGATTAGGACGAGCATCTACGGGCTCAACTGAAGGGAAAAGGAATAAAATACAAAATCAGATTAAAGTGTCGATTACAACAGATCGTCAGGAAAAATCGGCGCATTTCAACAGGAAGTTTATTTTAAATGTTACCGTGGTTCTCTGTGTTTGGTTGATTAAAGCTCTCTGAATGACTGAAGCCCAGTCCGTCCAGACCAGGATCCAGAGGAGCAGAGCTGTAGGTCTGATCCGGCATCAGGGCATCGTTACCATAACTCACCCGACCGTCCACCTGAAGGCACAGAGGAACTTTAATCACCCTGATCTGTTAACGACGACGTTACAACACTAACAGGATTCATCTTTTTGTATCAACATAACTGAGAAGATGTATTCTTAAAAATGTGTTTTCTACTTCTGACTGGATCAGATGAATCTTATTAGTGTTCCGTAACAATAATCCGTTCCCTTTGCTTCCTAATGAACAACTTCTGCACCAAATCCACCATTTCCAACCCTCTGCATGCATCGTGACTTTGCTTCAGGTGTCATTTCACTCAGAGGAAACGCTATTTCTATAAGTGGGAGACATATTGTGAGTGGGAGCAGCTTGACTCACCCGCCCGTCGCTCTGCAGGGAGGACACTTGCTGGGAGAGCTCAGACTGAACTCGCTGCACTATGATCGCTACAAAGAGAAGACACGGGGTGAGTGTGAGAGCTGCAGGGTGGTAAAATAAGAAGCTAGCCGGGTTACAGCCGCACGATGTTAAAAAGCTAAATTAGACCATTATATTTCATTACAGCACGACCATGTCCATGATTCGTGTCAGATCTGTGACTCCTCCACACACTTGCTCTCCGACTTTGCGTGGTCTGTGTCTGAGTCACCAGGTTTTCTGTAACTTTCTGAACGACCACTTCACACCGAGACTCTGAGTGGAGCTACATTATTGTGCACATGACATCTGAGTGGAAAATGCTGCCTTGTCATGCCTTCACCACAAGTTTAACACTTTAAAAAAGAAAATTGAGCATTTTTTCCAATCACTAAATCCATCATAACAGAGGGAACTTGTCAGCTTGTGAATGTATGAAAAAAATTGAAATAAACATTAGAAGTGAATGTGATAACAGCTAAAATCTGAAAACTTTCACAGCAGTTAGAAATCACATTCTATTCATTTTTTTATTAGTCACTTTCCATCAGATACCTGCTCACTTTGTCACCCGTCTCTCAACACAATGACACCCGCGCTGCCGTGAGGCACCGATCCTACGTGACTGTCTGGTGCTTATAGTTCTAGTTTTGAGGGTTATTATGTGAAACCAAATAATAATGAAACTAAATGTTGGCACAACATCAATCCAGACTTGTTGCAGGACTTGACTTGTGCAGAATTGTGAGTCACAGCTGAATTCCATCTTCTGCGACACTAGTTATTCAGAAGTACTCTATTAAAATAAAAAGTTAATCCTGAGTTCATTCGTGTGATCCTTTAGGGACGTAAACAGAATCATAAACACTCACCAACTTGTTTCTGGATCTCATTAGCCACGCTGGGGACCTTGTAGAGAAGACCTATTGACTGATTCATTCTCTCATCAATCACACGGAGGTGGGTCAGAACCTAAAGGTCAAAGTTCCAGGTCAAATTATCACCTACATAAAATCTGAAATAACACCCAATAAAGTGGTTTTTAAGATGCTCTGAGGTTTTGACGGTCCGTGTTTTAGTACCTGAGGTCGGATCTGAGCTGCCTTCTTAGGATCGACGGTGCGAACATGCTCGTAGTGTTTCAGTGTGTGCTGCCTGTCCTTCTGCTCTGCACGAACGTACTTCTTCAGCAGGCTCAGCACCTGTCGGGGCTGGTGTTGACAGAATTATAACTAGAGTTATTATCATAAAAATGCCTCTCACAAATATTGGCAACACTTTTCTCAGTTACATAATGTGCAGAAGTGTTTGTACCCGTGGAGGATTGGCCTGAAGAGCGCTGAGGCAATTTTCCAGAGCCACGCGTCTGCGACTGTTGAGCAGAGCCTCCACCCGGGCCATGTGGGTCTCCACCAGCTGCTGCCGCTCCTCTGCTGCCTCCTGCTCCAGAGCCTCCACCTTCACCTGGAAGTGCTGCAGATTCAACAAACGTCAAGTTTAAATTCTAGGAAGAAATCTACTCCCTATCCCATTTCACTGAAACACCAGAATACAGTTACATTTACAGAAGATGGCGTTTCCTACCTGGATGACAGCTTTTTTGTCAGCACGAGGAAGATTCTTGGACTGTCTCTCTGCTTCCTCCCACTCCCTCATGACCTGAATATTAAAGCAGTCGTGTGAAACACAAATCCTTTCTTTAGCGTTCCAGTAGAAGCAGGTGTTCACAAGTACCTGGGACATTTTCTCACGATGTTTGGCCTCCAGGCTTTCTTTGGCCCTCCTGAAATCTGTGTGTTCATTGTCGTCACCGGGAGATTCCAGGTACTGATCCACGGCATCTGGAGGGCTGGGGGCTACGGTGGGTACTGAGGGGAAAAAGAAGATAATAAGTTAAGAGGCTGAACAAAAAGAAAGAATCCGTGTTAAACATAACTCATTCTTAATAAGCAACACCAAAGTTCTGACATAAACAAGTGGGTTAATCACACAAAGGAGGTTAAAAACAAAATACACACAAAGACAGTGCTGAGTGTTACAGGATAAGAGAGCATGAGTGTGCTGCTTAATGTGGGATTCTGGAGATAAGAAGCAATGTATGAGGTCAGCACCCCCCCCCCCCCACACACACACACACACAATGAAAAAACACAGATACCGACCCAGCGTCAGTTCATATTACAACAAAGCTGCAGAACATTAGACCTGCATGCAGAAACACATGCTGACACACAGGTTCAGAGGTCACGCTGCTTCATCTTCATGCTGTAAAAGTTAAGGTAAACAGCTTCTTCCTGAGCTAAAATAAACAGTGCAGAACAGAATTAATTTAACCGTCTAAAGCTGGATAAAATAATTGGTCAAATTCCACTAATTAAGCTGCATTAAGTAAGTGCATTTCTTACTGCACAAACTACAAGTTGAACTTCTTTCTGTTTTAGTCACCTAACAGGCTGCAGCTGCTGTTTCAACTTCTGCAAACGTACATGAATCTTTTCATCTAACTGTCAACAAATTGTGAAATATGTGTTAAGTGGTCTGTGTTTATAATTACAATGAAAAAACTGAAAGGCATTAGCGTTTTGTCACAGAGATCACACCGCAACGATTAGAGCATAAAAACTATTTGGATCTTGTTACATCATCTTAACCAGCTGATCTCAGGATCAGCACCAAAGTTGTTCTCATCCTGTACAGAAACGTCATTTGTGGGTGTAAAAATAAAAATGTTTAAGCAAGACGAATAGTTTAGTGGCTCTCATGCTCAACAGAATAAACACAGGTGATGCACAAACATCAGAGTTTCAAAACTGCAAGAGGCAGAAAAAGTTTCTGAGATGAGAAGCAGTCAGCAGGAGGCTGAGGACAGGAGTCAGGCTGGTTAGATGGACACGTCACAGGCTGGCTCCGGTCCAGAGACTTACACGAGCTGCTACAGACAGCAAGGCAGTACTCCAACGACTCAAAGTTATTCCTGTTGCCCGCGCAGCCCCCGAATAAGAAGGGAGCACAGCTGCCCTTCTCAGGCATGAAGTACCAGCGCTGCAGCATGGCGTGACACGGGCCCGACTCAGCAGGAGCCCAACACACCGCTGAGGTCACGTAAACACACACAGGTACATTTGAATTAAACGTCAACGCATATAGATAAGCGTTCAGAAAGGAGAACCTAAAACACCAGAACAAAAACAGTCAGCAGAATGAATACATGTTTTACCTCGCACAACCTCCTCAACAGATTCAGTAGTGGTGGTGGTAGTGGTCGTCATGGCAATGTTAGCGTTGCGCTCATCAATGCTATCGCGTTCGTCGATCACATCAATGTCCTCATCAGCATCTTCCTCGCCATCTCCGTTGTCATCCCGCTCAAAGTTTTCCTCCTCTTGATCCACGTCTTCGTTGTCCTCTGTGGTGGCCGGTTCAGCGTCTGCTGGACGGGTCATGCTGTAAAAACAGAGCATCCAGTTGGGTCTATGTACCGACAGATGTGTGTGTAGCTGGACACAAACGCCCCCGAGATGCGATACCTGTTGTCGGCGTATTCAGCATCAGCCCCGCCCCACCAGACATCAGACTCCTCCCCTTCTTGTTCTGTGTTGTCCGTTACACGCTCCGCCTCCGCTGGGCAGCATACAAACTCCACCCCTCGGAAACGGTCAATTCCACATGGCAACAGCATCCCGTAGTCATGGAGATTCATTGAACGGTCTCCACAAGACTAGTTGAAAAATAAGAGAAAGCCACTGATTTCCACTGATGCATGTTTTTTTAATAAAATTGGTTAAATTCACAAGTAAATTACAGAAAATTGCTTTTTGGAAATGACTGCACTGAAAAGGACAGATAAAAAGAACAAGTATCAGAGAAAAGTGTCAGAAAAATCTCACAGGAGATGTAATAAATACGAGGAGTGTTGAGTCATTTAGTGGAGAGCAGTCAGAAAAAAACAGCACTAACAGAGTGAGGCATTGTCCATCCTCACCTCTTTGGCTACAGTGTGCCAGTGCAGGTGACTCTCACACTGATCCATCCTCTCCTGGTGCAGGAACTTACACTTATCAGGAACAAGCAGAGCATCGCTGACAAACTCTCCAACTGTAAACGTGGTAAAGCGTGTAAATGCATTTATAACTCCCATAATCACTCCATCACACTCATAACAGAACAAATTCTTACCCAGGCAGCGGTAGGGCACCACGATGTGTGTATGACTGCGGCACTGCTTGCGGCTTTTCTTGCACCAGTTTGGAATGCTGATAGGTTGGTTGGCCTCTACGACGTTTGTGATCTGTAGCTCTGGGTACACCTGTAGGAAAGAAAAAGTTGTGGTTTCATGTTTTCTATCACATTATGGATTTCTTCCTGTTTCTTTGCATCTGAATTGCTGTTTAGCTCTGCTTTAGCACCTCCTGGCAGTACTGCAGGATGCCCTCCTTGGTGCCGATGCAGCTCTTGGAGCCTGAGGGGTCAGACTCCCATTTCCCAGTCTGTACATTGATGTGCATGTTGAGCTTCCCACAGAACATGGCCACCTGCGGCTCAGTTAGCAAACCCACCGAGTCATCTACAGGCACCTGCAGCAGAAACAAAGACACAGATGAAGGCTTTATGGCTAAAACTGCCTCAAAAGCTCAATTATAAATAAATTCTTGTGAAGCTTATATGTATTTAGCCCATTTGAGTTCATTCTACAACAAGGCGTCCTTAACTTACTTGAAAATTAAGTTTTTTTATCTTTAGAAGCCCAGACAGAACAGAAATAAGGAAGTACACCACCAAGTCTGTCGTTTCTTCCATACTGAGAGAGTTAATAGACCACATTGCAAACCTTGTGCATTTATTTTGTATTTGTGGAAACAATTTAAAAATGTCTAACTCTGTATTTAAATGAAAAATTCTGTGTTTGATTAGAAATGTCTGAGTAACATCTGGTGTTTTCCCTATCTGACCCAACTGGACACTTACATCACGCTATACGTCTGTTATTCATATGTGCTGCTCAGTTTCTCTCAAGTGTCTCACATCATGTTCAATTTGAGAAACAAGATGATCTGTAGTTATGACCACTGAAACCCAACTGAATGAACAAGTGAAAGAGCAACATGTGTGACAGACAAGAGAGAGAAAACTAAATATTAAATTGAACCAGCGCACCTGCTACAATCCAAATAAGTCCATACAAGTCAGTTTATGACACATACCACTAGTTAAAAAGCAATTTCAAGTAATAATCCTTTAAGCTGCATCTAAGCCACAGTCTCTACATCTAATATTAACACATGTCTATCCTTTAATATTGACACAATAATATACACACAGCTGAAACATATCTGACCTGATTTTATAACAGCAAAAGTCAAAGAAATCAAGTCTGGCAAGAGTGGCAAAATAATTCACCAGTTTCAACAAGCTCTGGGCTGATGAGCTTTTATAGAAAGTAGAAACCCTTTCAAACACAGTGCATGAGAATAACATGTAAAAACAAAACACCTCCCTAAGGCTAGACCGTGAAGCTTAAAAGATGATTTAAAAAATATTTAAGATGTTAAAAACAGATTAACAGGATATGGATTGTTGCAAAAATATCTACAAGCACGCAATGGATCCCAAAGTAGGGGTCAAGCCCCCACTTGAGTTTAGGTTTACTTTTAGCATATTTTAAACAGATTTATGACACTATTAGGTATTGACAGAATCAGTAAAAATGGTTATTGAGGCTATTTGCCTTTTATCATGCTTTTGATTAACTGGCATACTAGATTTTTAATAACAATAATGTTAATAAGGATTTAATAGTATTTAAAAGGTGAGAACCACTACTGTATGTTTATATTTTAAAATCACTTAACTCAAAATTGTGCATGAAACACAGTTTATATATGAAGTAAAGAAGGTCACTAGTTGACAAAAACCTTTCAATGTTTCTATCATAAAGGCAACATTCTGAATGCATCTTAGCTTCACTTTGTTACAACCCAAATGAGCTTTACGAAGGAAAATGTTTCTGCACATTTTTGCAGCGCAGCGACGTTTGATTTGACTGCAGCAACACAGATTGCCGCTGTTACTTTCAGTAGCAGTACACCGTGCCTACAGCACTTAATTATTTAATTTACTGCCAAGTGGAAAATAGCACCCCAATAAATGTAAACTGCTGTGTAATTTCTCCTAAGCAGCATTCCTAGTCCACCACATCAGAAGCGCCGAGCTACAGGCGCCATCTTGCTTTGTGGAGCTAATCGGGCTCCATCCTTTTTTCCATCCTCCTCAGCAGTTTCACCACCAGCAGCTAGCTGCTGCTGGAGCTCCGCTCCGACAGGCCACGAAGCGACACTTCAACAAAGCTAAAACCCGCTTTAGCATCGTTAATACCAAGCTGGGTGCTTCCTAATAAAGTGAAGGCTGTAAACACAACACGCACGCCAGCTTTACACCAACAATGTCAATGTTAGCTAGTCGGTCGTGAAGCAATTTTCCTACCAAAAGCTAGCAAATGTTAGCCATCATAGTCCACACTGGCTTTGTTTGGCTGATAAATGTATGATAATGACGTTATTACGACAGGAAAACGGTAAGAAGGGATATAAAAATATCCAGAGGCAAACAAAAACATCCAACACGGCAGAAGCAAAGCCGTCAATCACTGACATCTAATGGTAGGCCCTAAACACTGCTGACATCCCTGTTTGTTCTGCGCAGTAAATCTGTTTACATCACAAGTTTGGGATAAAGATAGACTCATTAAGAAAAAGTGTTTAAAATATTAAACAAAATGTTTTATAGAGACTCGGGGACACAGAATATACTGGCAAATCTCAGCCATCGTCATTTTTAACCGTTTTGGTAACTGCTGGTATTTAATTGCGTCATTTTTCCGATTTAGCGCTGTGATTTGCGCCGTCAGATTACCCTCGAGGCGACAGGCCTGCCACAGCCAGCCGGAGCCTGGGAACCACTGGCCCACACCCCGCTATAGGCTGCGGTTTCTCCGCGGTACTCACCTCAGATGAAAGCGTCAAGGTCGCCACCAGTAACAGCAGAAACGCCGTGTGCTCCCCCATACCGACCTCCTAAAACACAACACCGCCGTTATGTTCACGAGGGGGTTGTCGTTTGCAAAAAAGGAGAGAATCGTTCAAAGGGATTTTGTCGACAAAAGCGTCAGTCGAGGCGCTGCTGATCCCGGTGATCCTATCCCTGTTTTCTCCCGGCGGTGGCGGTGTGTGTGGCTGGAGAATGTTGGGATTGAGGCTGGGAGGAGGAGGGGGGGTCACCCTCCCCCCGCACGTGCGCGTTCTGCGCGCGAATGTCAAATAAACACTTGTTCATTTTTATTTAACCAGTTTTATAATAAGTTTCAACTCAGTTTAACCATTTGAAACCTGATTCATTAAATAATTAGATATTTTTCAAAAGATTAATCTATTTATATGTCAATAAGACAAAATTATACAACTGGAAATTGTATAATTCTTTTTTAAATCATAATTGAAATCGTTTATAGTTAAACTTTCTAAATTATAACAGCAATTTAAACAAATTTAATTAATTAAAAGATAGCAACATAAAAACTAAAATTGGCACTCATGTCCTGCAGTACCTAGGTCCTTCACAAGGAGGCAGAAGACTTGAACAGAATTCAAAGGAGCTGAGGAATGTACTAATCCTGTTAAAGACATAGATACCTAAAAATGTGTAGCAAAAAGGATTCATTTAGATTAAAGGGTTAACATAGTCATGAGATTATCTCACATTCATATCCATAAAGTCACAGGCATTTATAACTAATGATAGATCCCAGAAGGGGGGCAGAAGAGCAAAAGGAAAAGCCACAACCTACTTTAATGTTTCCTTTTCTCCTCCCATTGAGTTAAAATAAACTGACGGTTAGTCCTTTGGCAGAGGTTGATCTGAACACACACAGAGGAATGTAATACCATTTCAGAGAAAACATGAGAACTTTACAAGGATTCTTAGTGCTGTTGGTGGTGTTGATTGTCTCAGGTAAGTCATGAAGAACTCAAGCTGCAATACAATCATCTAGATATTTATCTAAATAAACTTATATCACTATGTAAAAATAATCTTTGCATAAAAAAGCACTGTGTTGTGTCACCAGCAGCTTTTAAACCATAATAACTTGCCTTCGCCCTTCGGGCTGTATTTATGCAAACAGTAATTTCATCGTTTTTAATTTTTAAAGCTCCTATTTGTTGTTCTCAATGTTATCTGACTTATGACCTTTAAGAAAAAAATTAGGTCACGAAGGAGATGCAACAGTTTCAAAATGAAAGATGATTTTAGTTTTTGTTGCTCAAAACCTCCATAGCAATTATTAAGTGTTTTTTACTTATAGTTTCTCTGGATTTCTGTGGATTTTGACCACCTTTTCTCTTATTTTAAGTCTAAATAAATTGACAAGTGTACACTTCAACAACAAATGAACCGTATCTGAAAATCATACAGATAAGAAAGCAAAAATCCAGCAAATACTCGGGATTTGAGCAACGTGTCCTCCTTCCACTTACGCCAAGGTTTAAATTAATAATCACCATCTGTCCAGAATGAAAATGCTATTTTATAAACTGGCATGGTTTATTAAAAATAATGGGTACAAATTTTGTCTTTTTGTCACACTGTTGGTAATAAATGGATAAAGGACCAGATAGGAGTCAACGTAAACTGAAAGTGACGGAAACACAGCAAAAGTGAGGGGTGCCCTAAAAGTCTTTGTGCAATATTAAATCAATGGTTACAATCTGAACATATAATTATGTTACATAAGTAAGTCTGTTGATCCAGAAAACTATTACAAGTTTAAACAGGGAGCAGCTAAGTCCAGGTGTTTTTATATGTTTGTTTTATGTTTATATTTATTTGAATGTGATGTTTACTCCATTGAATGTTAGATTTTTGATACAATTTTAACACATTTAGGGTCAATTTATGATTTTTTTTTCTACTTAGTTCATATTTATTGCAGGAATAACCGTTAGATTAAAATAAAGTCGTCTGATTCAGTGAAAAAAACACAGAAATGTTATGTTTGATTTAAACTTTTACTTGTTAGATGCCAGTGACTCAAAACAAAACTTTATCATCTGCAGCTTTTTTACTTTCATTTCCTTCTTGCTGCTCCTGAAAGCAAACAAAAAATGTGTTTCTCATTTACAACGATGAGTGGTTGTGAAATCCATTCACCAAGAGAAACTGAAGGTCTATGTCACCTTGGCAGAAAAAAGCCTGCGTGCAGCCAAAAGTTAAACGGATATGTTTAATAGGATGGTGTAGCCATCGGGTGTAGCTGACAAGTAGAGGAAGAAAACATGTGGAGATGTAATCTCATGATGATCCAAGAGGTTCCAAAGAACTCACAGTTGATTTTCCTGATTTCTGCTTTGTCTTCAGTAGAAGACTCATGCAGAAAAAATTCCTGAACTTTAAGCTTGTTGAGATGCTGATGATTATTTTATTGTTTTTATCTGGCAGCAAAACATTGTTCCTTCCAATAAAATCCTTTCACAGGGACACACCCATCTTTACTTGTAAAATTTCCTAAATAATTAAAACATATTTGATAAGTTTGTCACATCATTCTTGGACGTGAGATCTTTCTGCCACCCTGGAGACTTGCTTTGGTTTAAGTCTGCCGCATATATGTTATCATATTAGCTGGTTTTTAGATTTGAGCGTCACCTAGTTAGGTTTATGTAATTAAAAATAAACTACGGTCTGGCTGTAAGGAAACGTGATCTGCTCCGTGGGCATCCATCAGCCATGAGTGGAAGGAAACATTTCCACTTATCTGGAGCCTGATGTGATTAACTATTGAGCCCCGCCCCCTCTCAGCTGTAGTCCCGTTTCATCAATAATGTTCACACCACTCACTCTTAAAAACATCAACTAAACGTTAGCAATGCCCTCAGAAATGTGTGTTTTCTCTCTCCCTCCTATAGCTTGATGACGTGTGGTACAGCTCGGACTGATCCTGTCATCTATTCTGTTCTAGGTGAAGATGAGTTGGTTAACGTAATAGCAGGCGTAAAAGAAGATGTCCTGTTGAAGTGCAGCTGTGAGGGGAGAAATTCCAACGAGGAGTTTAAGTGGCAGAAGGAAAACGTTGGGTTGGTTTGGCGAAAAGAGAAAGGATCAAACACTTATGTAGGCAGAGTTGAAACATTTCTGAACAACAGCAACAACTGTTCATTACTTCTGAAGAACATCACAGAGGCTGACAACGGGACATATGGATGCCGTTTTTATATCGGTTCACAGTACATGAAAAAATTTGTAGTTCTAACTGTTTATGGTGAGTCACTTATGTCCTCATCATGAACAATTATTATTATTGTCATTATTTATTATTAGAATATTTCATCATTTTGACCTATTATTTCTCTCCAGAGCTGAACAAACCTTCTCAGCGAAGTTTCAACCTATCCAATGGTGCAACGCAGATTGAGTGTGATGTAAAATCCCGTGGCGATATTGAATTGCAGTGGACTTTGGATGGAAAGATTCTTGAAAATTCCTCTTCAAATATATTCAGAAACCACAAAGAGCAGGATGGCATCTTTCATATTACCAGCACTCTTCAGATGAATCAGTCTGAGTCCAGCTCCATATCAAAGCTCTTGTGTGATGTCCAACTGCCCCAGGCTGGTAAGCTGATGGGTCTCCATTGGTGTTAAAATCATTTGCAATTTTGTATAAAAACAAAGCAGTACACATAGGACATATCATAAGATACAACACGTCATACCTAATATGTTTTAAATTATTTTGTAGATGTCATTAAGAAGACTTATATTTCATTTTCTTTCTTGTTTGTTTGGGTGGGTTTCATTTAGGTTTTGTGATAGTCAACCCCACAGAACGCCCCATGACAGTCCCCTCCAGGAGTAGGAGTAGTCACTACTTAGTGATTCCAGTGCTTGGATTTTCCTTGACCTTATGTGTCCTTTATGCAAATTCAAAGTGAGTATTTTGCATCACGTCATTGTCTATTTAATCTGTTTTTGTTTTGTGTACTATTATCCTGTGAGCAGAAGGTAAATAATGTGTAGACTCAGGGACTGGCCCTGCAGCTTGCCAGCACGGTGCTAAGGCTAGTCCAGTTTGTCTGTTCCTCACCCATTTTCTTTGCTAACAGCTTTTTTTCTGACTGGCCATGTCTTATACAAGTAAACATACTTTCCTTTGCATGTAAAAGTGGTCAAAATGTGTATAGATTAATTTAAAATATCACTATCTAATTAGTCGAAGAATGATACTTGGACAAACAGCTGTTGTTCGTCCAGGTATCATTACCATCAAGTACACCTGATGAAAAACAATAAAAACCCAAACTCACATGTGAAACATGCTTTGGTCAATCACAACAAATGTGCTCTAACTCGATGGTTTTTCCTGAGACTGCCCTCTTGTCTTATCAACATGCAGAGATGTGTGCAGGCGTAAACCCTAACAACAGTCAGAAAGAGGCTGTCTGACTGTCTGGCTGTGTATGAATCCTTCATGATTAAGATTTTAACAAACCACTCATAAATGTTCTTTAATCTTCTGACTGTTGTTGCCAAGCATATCGCTACTGTAGTGTTTACTTTTGATCTGAGATTAATTAAAGTGGTCCATCGGGTTCTGCCAGGATGAAAATACACTCAAGTATGGTTGATCAGTAGCCTGGCAAGCCTTAAACTTTGCAAGGCAAGTATTTGGTCTAGTTCACTATAGGTTAGGTGATCAGATTATTTCAGGAGAAATATTAATGCTATTCACCCACAGACCTAAACAGTTAAACTTAATCAGATAGTAACTCAAGATTTTTGACTTTTGCCATAATCTACTGTACATAAGACAATAACTCAAAGAAATGTTTTTGGACTTTGAATCCTAATTTTTCATAAGATGTGAATAAAAGATCTGAGTATTAAACAGTCGTGTCACAGCAACATTTTGTTTGCTTAGGTGAAGAACATTGGTATGTGTAGATGGACTTGTTAATATAAACTTGGCTTTACAATGTTCTACCACAAAAAAAGTCTGTTTTATGAGATATTCTCATTAAAATAACGTTTTCTGAAACATTTTCTAGGTATTATGTAAATATTTTAAGGTTTTTGATAAGCAGATAAAGGAAAGAGAAACATTTCAGGGAGATAGGTCGATCTGTGCTGTAGAGGGGAGGGGTTAGATAGTACTAAAACAAACTCTGAAGGGTAAATAGAATAGAATAGAATAGAATAGAATAGAATAGAATAGAATAGAATAGACTTTATTGATCCCACAGTGGGGAAATTCACTTGTCACAGCAGCACCATCACTCAAAAGGTAATTAGAAGAAGATAAAAAAAACAAGGATACATCTATATACACATAGGCAGTGATCTACTATTATAATCCTAAAACCTATAATCCTATAAACGGCCATAATTCCTTAAATTGTCAACGGTTGAAGGGCTGACTTGCTCAACACTTGGCAGCAGTTGTGCAAGGTTGATGTCACTTGTACTTGAGTTGGTTCATACCTCTTATACGGTATATACAGTCTTTGGTTCATACCTGTTATTCTTTCCATGACTATCAGAGAGAGTGTTTTTATCAGATATATTTCTGTCTTTAGCAGGAGGAAAAACCAGGGTGACGTCGGTGTTCCAGATACACCCTGATGAATGGAAGATTTCCATCAAGTGTTTTCTTTTTATTTCAACGAAAAACACTTCTCTGATACATTTACCGTCTCTTATAGCTTCACCATCCCTGCTCAAAACATTAAAGAGGACATTTTATAACTTTTTCCTAAGTCATAAAAGTTCTATAGTCGATACAAAAATGTTTATGAAGTTCTTTACAAAAAATTCCTCTCTCATGAAACAATTTCAGCAGTTTAATTCTTGACATTTTCAGTACCTTCAGGACTTTGTCACTTTAAGAACGCAAGCTGGAGCTGGCCACGCCCACCCATCTCCCGCTGAGGCTGGCAAAAGGTGAGAAGCTTTGATATCTGGGAGAGGTTAAGAGTAGAGCTGCTGCTCTTCCAACAGCAGCTCTCTTGCTCATGAGAGGTGGTTTTATTCGAAATTCCCTGTTTGTGACATCACAAACGGGGACTTTTTAAAACATCCTATTTTAAGCACATAATTCCTAAACCCAAACAGAGACAGAAAACTTATGGATGAGTTTTTTTTTTCATGTTTGGAGTTTTATAGAGACCACCTGGCAGCAAAAACAGATGCAACGTGTTAGCTTTGCATAGTATGTCCCCTTTCAAACATCTGATCTCTGAGGTGAACATCATTCATCAGCTCAAGAAGTGAAAGTCTCTGCATGTGTAAATATGTTTTATGACCTTTATTTTATTATTATGAATTTGTAAAGTTTCAGTGTCGTGTTTTTGTACCAGTATCTGCAGTTGTTGCTGTAAATGTTTTTGTTTTAACACATTTTTCTGTGAAAAGTTTGTTTTTATCTTCATGTCCATAATATATCGTTTATTCAGATTTATGTTGAAATTATGTGAGAAATCTGTGGTTTAGAAGAGGTTTGACACAGTAGAAGTGATGCATGAATGATAATTGATGCCAAAGAAAAACATTTAGAATTTTTTTTATTATTTGATTTTTATTTTGCAGCTGATACAGAAAAAAAATGTGAAAGTGAAAGAAATGTGAAAGTGGAAATTTTTCAAGGTCAACAAAATAAAAAAAAAATGCACAATGCTCCTCAGGAAGAAGCAAAGAGAGCCTCTGCCTCCTGAAATAGTTAAAGTTAAAGTCCCAAGTCATCGTCACACACTGGTGAAATTACATCTCCGCATTTGACCCATCCCCGTGGTGGGGAGCGGTGAGCTGCAGCTGTGGCCGCACTCGGGAACTATTTGGTGGTTTAAAAATAGTAACTATTGTCTTTTGTTTTTGTGTGATACTTTTTTTATTTGTGTCTGTTATATGTGAAAACTTTTGATTCTTTATACATTCTGTGAAACCTGACAAGACTCAGGTGTGTGTGTGTGTGTGTGTGTGTGTGTGTGTGTGTGTGTGTGTGTGTGTGTGTGTGTGTGTGTGTGTGTGTGCGCGCGTGTGTGTGTGGACAAATGCAACTAAGTAAAATACAGAACATGGAAAAATATATTTTTTACAAGCCTAAAACAGTTGGAAGTTTAATCTTCAGCATTTTACTAATAAATTCTAAGGGAAAATGTCTGGTGATCGTTTAATTTCCCTTGTTTCTTTACTGAGCCAAACCAACTTGTTTGGTTATCATTTATCAGCTTATGAGCAGGTCCTATACCATAGTGGATGATGCTAGTTGAACAATATAGGATTTCATGGCTAACCATAACCAAACACCATGAACTTTCACACTCAAATATTTTGAGTCTTTACTGCACTTCAATACAAAAGAGAACACAAAGGGTTCATGATTTATTCAATATCAGATCTCACAAGAAGATTAAATTAAAAGTAATTGAAATTGCATCACTTTTAGGAGGTATGCACATTTTAACTATAGTTTACTGTCATTGTAATCACCAAAACAACATTCTGTTCGACAAGATTCTCTAGAAACATCCAAAGGTTTCACTTTTAAAAGCATAAAATTCCCCTGACTTCTAAAGTAATTTCACACGTTAAAAATAAACGGTGACTTCTCATTTTATGAGTAATTTTGTCTGTATGCAGATCTACAGGGATCTATTTGAAAAAAAGCTGTATTTTTAATATAAGTTCTTTATATGGATATCTGGAGTTGGACAAAGGCTATGAGATGTAAAGGAAGCTTGTAATAAGCAGACTTTTCCTGACCTCTGTTCCAAAATAAATCTTAGATGTCTTGAATGAAATTTAAACAAGGATAACTGGATTACAGGTAGTTTTCAATCTTGATTTTACATTTTTAAATGGAACATAAACATTTTCAAAATATGTTAATTTAGTGTAACCAGGTAGGCTGAAGGTTTTCCTGGTGGTTTATGCTTAGAAAATATTATTATAGTGATCATTGTTTCAGTTCTAACGAGTGAAAATATGATGCAGCCAAAATTGCACGTCTATATATGTAAATGTCATATTTTGAGCATGGACAGCACAAAAATCATTTGAAAACTTGCTGTCTCCCTAAACATTTCTAACATTTTCTCTAATTTTAGGAGGTAAATTTGTTTGAGCAATCTGGAATTTTGTATTCATGATATATTCAACATGTATTTTGTTCTTCCTTTTTATTCATTGTGTTTTTCCACCTTGTTTTTCGATTTTTAATGCCAACTTGATGTTTTTTTGTTGTTGTTAATAAAGTTTTTATTTTCTTGAGAGCGCGTGCTCCTTGCGTGTGACGTAGAGAATCAACAGGAAGTGCTACCGGCGGCTAATCTGCTAGCACAGAGCTACGGAGTTGATATGAATCTTCAACAAAACCAGAGCTGTTTTTGTTTTCATCGACAAGAACAAGACTGACATTAATGTTCACGGTAAGGTAGCTGTAACTTTAAACAAGAATAGGATGTTTTCTTGCCAGTAAGTGAAAAATAATGGGTTTAATAAAAACAGACGTGAGTTAGTCATTCAAAATCATCTCTGAGTTACATTTTTTTAGTCACAAGTTTGTCTCGATAAGCTACGGTGCCTGTCAGGTACATTATCCTAAACGGGCGACTCAATAATGTGAATAAAGTATGCTCACTTTAGAAACAACCTTAAACCCTTTTAAACACAGAGAAAGCCACACACACCCTCCATCGGGTGTAGATGATGTTCAGTGTAATTATAATCTGGATGTAGCGCGGACTACCTGTTATTTATGTAATTATAATCTATAATAAATAGTGTGAAGTATCATGGAACTAGCTGTTTTTATTGTTGTATTGTAGATTACTGCTATTAAGTGTTTGTTTTATCAATAGAGGTTAAGAAAAATAATGATCACAGTGAGTTTTGAGAAAATTAGCTCAATATTATGCTATATATTAAGGAAAAGTGTAGTTTAAATCCCAGAGATAAATTTGACACAGTTAAATATAAATTGAAAGATTAATTAAATAAGTTTGATTTTTATTGTAGTTTATTTTTATTGGCATGTCTTGCTTTTATGTAATTTGTTACATTAATTGACACCATAAATGATTTCAGCTCTGATTGATTGGACAGCCACAGGAGGTCTCACGATGGGCCAGCGAAGGAAAGCGGGAGTGGTGAAAACGCCGTCGTCTCAAAGAGACTCTGCAGATGCTGCCAGAATCTGCAACAGGAAGCACAACATCTGCATGGTGTCTGACTTTTTCTATCCAAACATGGGAGGAGTAGAAAGCCACATTTATCAACTTTCTCAGTGTCTGATTGAAAAGGGACACAAGGTGGTAATTGCCACCCACGCCTACGGCAGGAGGAGGGGTGTGAGGTATTTAACCAATGGACTGAAGGTTTACTACCTGCCCCTGCAGGTGATGTACAACCAGTCCACAGCCACCACCTGCTTCCACAGTCTCCCACTGCTGCGCTCTGTGTTTGTCAGGGAGCAGATCACAGTGGTACACGCACACAGCTCATTTTCTGCCATGGCCCACGATGCACTGTTCCACGCCAAAACCATGGGCCTCAACACTGTACGTGGCTCTAAACCATTTATGTCTCCCTTATTAATAACACACAATTCATTGATGTAAATATTTCCTTTTATTTCCAGGTGTTTACTGACCACTCGCTTTTTGGTTTTGCTGACCTCAGCTCCGTGCTGACCAACAAACTTCTGACTATCACGCTGTGTGACACCAACCACATTGTGTGCGTTTCCTACACCAGTAAGGAGAATACGGTGCTCCGGGCTGTGCTCAACCCAGAGATCGTGTCTGTCATTCCCAACGCCGTTGACCCCACAGATTTCACCCCTGACCCGTCCCTGCGCCCAGATGACAGGATCACAATAGTTGTCATCAGCCGACTCGTCTACCGCAAAGGTACACAGACCCTGCTTGTTGATCATCTTAAAATTTTTGTTTATGGTTATAGTCAAATATATTGCCTGCCATCTCAGTATTTCTGTTAGATTTGTCACATCACTTTTTCAGGGAATTTTTGCTCATCTGGAGCGTCTAACAAGAGCTGGCACTAAATGGACCAGCTAGTATGGAAGAAGGTTGACTCATTCATCGTGCAAACACTGTCAATAAAGAGAAGGAACAACAAATATTACCTGATGGTTTTATAAACAAAAATCAAACAAAAAAAACGCCAAAGCATGGAAACTCCCAACAATTTAACTTTACCTCCTGGGCTCACGATGCCCTTTGTATCGTTTGTCTGCAACACAAAGAAACAGAAAGTGTAGCACTGTGGTTAATCCCCCTGACTGTATGGAATAATGATATTCAGATGATTTCAGGATGTCTACTTTAAAATCTGAACCCTACTAATTAAAGTGTGGGTCATAGGGTAGGAACCAGAAAGCTGGATTTCTCTCAGGTGTCTGTTAGTGGTTTCAAAGCGGGACAATAAACAAACTGTACTTCAAAAGGTTATTCCTAACAAAGCCTCGTGGGGTCACCTCCAGACATTTAAAGGAAACAAAGAGTGAAAAGAGTATTGAGGTGGAAAAAAACAGGAAGGGATTGATGGAATAAAAATGCTTGTTTTCCTTTTTTACTAATTTCAACTAAATATATGCTACCAGTGCGTTTTGTGACTGAACATCATTTATAGAGAAGAATAAAAGGCTGCATTACTTTAACTGTAAAAACAAACATTTATTTATCGCCGTCTCTGTTTAGGCATTGATCTTCTGGGTGGGATCATCCCGGAGCTTTGCCTCAAGCATCCTGATCTTCATTTCCTAATTGGCGGAGAGGGACCAAAGAGGCTTGTGCTGGAGGAAGTGAGAGAGAAATACCAGCTACACGATCGGTACGGCTGGATGGATGTAGTTCCTGAGATCAGTATAGAAAAACTGTCAGAACATGACAACTAAGAATGTTGTACATGTTTTTAGCATGACTGGAATGACATTTCGTTGTTTTATATTTAGAACCAATGTTTCGGCATTGGTGGTGATTTTTATGGAAATCCTTTAAGTTTGTCTGGTGAAATCAATCAGATCTGATTCAAGTTTAAAAGTGTTTTTCTATTAATGAGTCTAAAATCTTTTTTTCTGTTCGCTGAAGGGTTCGTTTGCTCGGAGCTCTGGAGCATAAAGACGTCCGCGGCGTTTTGGTTCAGGGTCACATCTTCCTCAACACGTCGCTGACCGAAGCCTTCTGTATGGCCATCGTAGAAGGAGCCAGCTGTGGGCTGCAGGTCTGTTCTGATTCAGAGAATTAGCAGAAGTTTAGTTGAAAAAAAAAATCAGATCATTTAGTAACTATCTTAAAGGTAAGTTGTTTACTTATGTTTTGAGGTAAATTAAAAGAAAACTTTCAACTCTGAAAAATTCTTGCATGATATCAGATAACTTGTTTGGCTGCACATGTCCTCACACGCAGTCACACAAGTGTTTTTTCAGTGATCCGTGTAACGTGTCGGCTCCTGTTTGCAGTTGGTTGAGTTTAAACACAAACAAAAGTTTCTACTTGATCTCTTTTAACATCTCTTACATGGGTTTTGGTTTCTATGTGTAAATAAACTAATCTGACCTAAATCTTTCATGTAATTCATGATGCTTGTGTAGCTTTATCATTAATGGCTATAAGCTAGTAGCAGAATAAATCTAAACACTCACACATGAAAGTGTAAGGAAATACCCTCATTAGTAAAATTAGTTTAAATGAAATATTTTTATTTAATTAAAATAAAATAATTAGATTTCTATGGTAAGAGCTGGAGACTTACACCGAGTATTTAGGGACCAACTGGTTTTTGAGTATCTTTGTTACGTTTGTACGGTGTTGGTTATCCAATGTCACTCTCATTGTACAGAGAGTGATAAGGGTTTGTTGTTACCTTTGCTGACACGTTTCGACGTTCACTGCCACCTTCGTCAGAGCAAACACCGGATGTTGGTGGCGTCACTTCCTTTTATCCTTGCCAACTCAGCACACAAAAAATAGAACATAGAAAAGAGTGCGAGAAGGAAACAAGTCGACACACGAGCAACAAAGCAAGAGGCAGAAAGCACAATAAAAAAATCAGCCATAACAGACCACTGTACAAGAGAAAATGATATAATGGACTGGGATAACACACGGATCATAAACACAGAGCAACAAAAATTCAAAAGATGGATCAAAGAAGCAATTGAGATAAGGAGACGTGGACCCAGGACCATGAACGGGACGAAGGAGTTTACACTCTGGATCACTCACGGGACATCCTCTGCTGCCCGCGGATAAAAGGAAGTGATGCCACCAACATCTGGCATTTGCTCTGACGAAGGCGGCAGTGAACGTCGAAACGTGTCAGAAAAGGTAACAACAAACCCTTATCACTCTGTACAACGAAGAACTAAAGAAAATGAAATTGGTCTTTGATGATTTGATTTCTCGTGTATCTGGATCACTAAATAATGAGTTTAGTTTAAAGTATTGTGAATACTCTTTTCTGTTTGCTTTCACACATTAATTTTATTCTGCATCTATTTTTTAAATAAAGGAGTTTGTCTTCAGAAACACTCCATATCTTTAGAACAGTAATGTGGAATTTAAAATCAGTCTCACTGTTTTATCTAAAACAAACATTTGAGGTAATAAAAATCAGATTCTGACTGATCTTTAGTCAGCTGTAGTGAAAAAAATCTGATTTTCATCTTCCTTCCTGTTAGGTCGTCAGCACTCGTGTCGGTGGCATTCCTGAGGTGTTGCCGGATGACTTGATAACCCTGTGTGAACCTACTGTGCGGTCGCTGTGCGATGGTTTGGAAAAAGTCATCACCAAGCAACGATCTGGTTCTTTTCCCTCCCCCGCTTCAATCCACGCTCGTGTTAGAAACCTGTACACTTGGAAAAATGTCGCAGAGAGGACGGAAAAGGTACCATAGGATAACTTGAAGGATAGGAGGGTGACATCATTACAGATCTGATGTAGATAATGAGTTATTGTAGCTCCTCATCATATGTTTTTCCTCCCAGGTGTACGACAGAGTAGTTGGAGAAGAGGTCCTCCCTCTGGCCAAGAGGTTGCGGAGACTCCGCTCTCACTGCGGCTCCGTGGCCGGATACATCTTTGCCTTTGTTGCTGTGCTGGACTTCCTGTTCCTGCTGCTTCTGCAGTGGTTGGTGCCAGATCGGGTCATGGACGTGGCTGTCGATGCCACCGGTCTACACGGACTGTGGAGGCAGAAAACAAGCAGAAAAAAGTTAAACTGATTCCAAACTTGCCACTAAATGAGAAACCTTCAGCCATCAGACTGTCTGTACTCGATCAAATGCTCAACATTGTTTACATTTTTCTAAACAAAAGGAACTTTGTGTGGAGGAGTTTTATCAGTGGCACTTCTGGGTTAATAAGCACTTTTTAATATTTCTTACACTCCCTGTTGCTCTGAACTAAAGGAGTGAAAACACTGGTTACAGTAAAGCTGCAGCATCTTCTCCTAATAAAAAATAACTGTTGGTTTGAGAAACTATTAGAGCACAAGTTTATATTTATTTATGGAAATCCATTTCTTTATCATTTTTTAACACAACCTTGGAGCTTTTTCCCCAGATGATTGTAAACCTTCTGGATCAGGGGCCTGCAACCCCTGTTTTTTTGTTTGTTTTTTTTTTTTTTTTTTTTTTGGAATTATTGCATTAAATGTCAACAACAGAAAGACATCTAAACTGTATAACTAATATTTTGACATCTATTTGGGTGTTTTGTTTTTATAGAATTTTCCACAAATATCAACATCTCGTTAAAAAAATCTGTACTCTTTTTTTTTTCTTTTTCTTCTATATTTAAACAGCCAATAGAAACAAAATGGTTTTTCAAAACTGAAAACAAATCTCTAATATTTATGAAGGGAAAAAAATCTGACATTCCCAAAGTTGTGACTTTTTTCTCTGAATCCTCGTGTTATTTTCAGAAATCTAAAGTGGCCCTCATCCTCTTCCATAGATATTTTAAAATAATTGTAACAGTTGTGGCTCTACGGTTTTATTTTTGTGTCTGAAGGGATAAAACAGCTCTTTGGATTGTAAAGGTTGCATGCCCCTGGTCTAGATCTGTAAAATAAAGCAGATATTCTAATCTATATAAAAAATTGTTTCTTTATTCATGTTTCAAACTGAAGTTTCTTCCAAAACAAACAGAAACCGTCTGTTCCTGAGAATTTGTTTGGGGAAAATCTTTGTCAGGAAGGAGCATTTGCCAGATTTAACAAAGTAGCTGTTAAACAGGAAGTGGTGATAAGAGACTAACAGTTGAGATTTATAGGTTCAAACGTGGCAGAAAACCCTGTTTTCATTTAAGTAAAACTAAGATAAAAAATAAAATGTTTTGCATGCGCTGGTTTCGAGCTTTTTGCAGATGTTACCACAGCTTTTTTGTAACATGCATGCAGACGTTTTACGAGAAGGTGTGACTCCTAGCTCCTCTTTTATCATTCAAACTTTGTGCAAAACTCACCCACTCCTGCAGCTCTGCAGTTCCCACTCACATTTTAAATGTTTTGTCTGAAAGGTGCTGAGGAGCATTCCAGCTGCTATTGTGATGCACATGCAGAGAGGGGGGCAGTAATGTGGGGGTGGTGACCAAGGACCCTGATAAGAGGCCAGCTACAGGTTTGTGATCTGCCCTCTCATTTCTACAGTCACTGGATCTGCCTCTGTTTCATTTCCACCATGGCTGCAGGTCAAACTCCAGTCTCCATGAGGTCACAGCCGTTTCACATCTACGGAGGTCTGCCGTGTAACTCTCTGATGGCCGGTGAGTTCAGTTTTTGTAGTTTTGGATGCGAGAGAAATGTGGCGTCTGCTGGATTGGATTCGATTAGAATGCTTTGCTATTCAAGTTTGGCCAGCTCTGCAGGCCAACTAAAACATGGGTGTGTTGCTGTTTATCAGGTTCCATCTTAAGATATAAAAAATCCACTAAATCAAGAAGAACAATGATTCACTTTCCATTTCCAGAGAAGTCAGTGTTTTTGTTTTTCTTGGCTCAGACACCTGGTCAGACAGGACCCCCCTCCACGAATCAGCCTATCAGGGCAGACTCCTGCACATCAAGACTCTCATCGCTCAGGTGATCAGAATAAACATCCATCATGAGATTTATATCAGTCATGCCTGTTTTAGAACGAAAACCAGGCAGATTTTATCCTCCATATCGTCTCCAGGGCTTCCACGTGGACATACTCACCATAGACAGAGTCTCTCCTCTGCATGAAGCCTGTCTCGGAGGTCATTATGCTTGTGCCAAGTTCCTGCTGGACAATGGTGCAAATGTGAGAACACTTACATAAAAGTTTATTAAAATGCACAATCGTTCTGAATTTGAGGCGTCCATGCAGAGAGTTCTTCTCAAGTTTAGCCTTTCTTTTCTTTTAATGTGAAAATACAGTATTTAATATATAGTTTTATGGTATTTGTGTTACTTTATTTGAGCTTTTATCATTTATTGAAAGCTTAGAATGAGTTTTAGGCTTCTACACTGCAAAAACAGATTTTCAAGAAATTAAAAAAATTTTGATTTTAGACATTCTATCTTGTTTTTGGTCTAACTGTATCTGCAAAACAGCACAATTGGAAATAATGGACATATTCTTGTTTTGAGTAAAAAGAAATCTGCCAATGTGGTGAGCAAAAGTTGCAAGGTTGGAAATAAATCTAACATTAGCTAGTTTTAAGAATTCTAGCCAAGCAACTTTTGCTCACCACATTGGCAGATTTTTTTCCCCTTATTAAATTGTGCTTTTTTTGCAGATAAGAAGTCTATTTTTTCTTTTTAACACTGAAAATAAGGAAAACAAGGCCTTTTTACTTTCTTGAAAATCGATTTTTACAGTGCAGGAAGCTTTTATTTTCAAAGTTACAACAGAAATTGCTTAAATGACCCCTGATTTGAACAAATTTACATTTTACCCATCATAAAAAGCACACTTCCACTGATATTCAAAAGCCCAAACTTCATGGAATTTAAACATCTGGTTTTTTTTTTTAATAAAAACATTTTTTTAAAGTCACATGTTTAATTAAACTGCAGGCAGAGGCAGTTTCAGCAGATGGCGCCACACCTCTCTTTAACTCCTGCAGAAGTGGAAGTGCTGCATGTGTCAGACTCCTCTCACAGCATGGAGCATCCACCCATACCACCGACCAGCTGGCTTCACCCATCCATGAGGCTGCATCAAAAGGTGCACGTGTGTCATAATGATGCAGTTTAAAGGCTACAGCGCAGGTTTGTTGACGTGTGTGTGACACCAGATCACAGAGAGTGTCTGGAGCTGCTGCTGTCCCGTGGAGCTCCGGTTGATGTGGAGCTGCCAGAGGTGGGGTCACCGCTGTACTGCGCCTGTAAGGCGGGGGCGACAGCGAGTGTGGCGCTGCTGCTACGATCAGGTAAAGATCTGGACCAAAACACTCACAGCGAATATAATCCACACAAGATGAAGAATTAAAATTAAAATAAACGTAACAAATAAATCATTACAGCCTCACAGTTTATTTTTTACAGAATAAAAGAAGGAATACACAAAACATTGAAAAATCTACTAAATCTGCACCTGATGAAACTTTACTGAATTGCATTCATGCAGAAACAGCCCTTTGCAGCTTTTCTTCCTGAGTGATTTTATTGCTATGCTGTCTTTCCATGGAAACAGAAGCTGTGCTTCACAGTAGCAGCACATGCGTTCTACAGCTTTTCTAGTCCGTCTCATTTCTAGAGCTGTCAAATGTGGCTGCTAATCATTTAGTTTTAATTATAGCTGTAAGTTTTCATCCTTTAACTTTTTCATTAGTTGCTGGATTTAGTTTTCTAGCCAGAGACGGATGGGGAGAGAACGTGTGACGGGTTTTGGTCATTTTGTGCTGTGTTTATTTTCATATTTAGGTGCAGATGTTTTTGTTGGATGTGGGCGGGACAGTCCTTTACACGCTGCGGTTCGAGGTGGGAAATCAGACGTGGTCGAGGTTCTGCTGGACTTTGGAGCTGACAGGTTTTCCAGAAACACAGATGGGGAATCTCCATTAGATCTTTCAGCACCAGACAGTTCAGTTAGACTTGTGCTGCAGAAAAGAGGTGTGTTTTTTATGACTAACTGACCTGCACACCCTCTTGCTTCAGAGGTGATTCTGCCTGATTATTGGTATTAACATCTGCATCCTCTCTCCTCCGCCCAGGTCTCGGCTCTCTGTCTCAGCTGTGTCGCTTCTCCATTCGTCGAAGTCTTGGTCGGAGTCGTCTGCACCGAGCCTCCAGCCTCTCCCTCCCTCAAAGCATCGAGGACTTTCTCCTCTACCATTAAGGCGTGTGAGGCTTTCTGTGTGCCTCATGCACCGTTTCATCCGTCTCATTTGTTTTTTGTTACTGACCTACAGAGAACACATGCACCAAACACATTTTCATTCAGAGAATGGAGTGTTTCCATCTATTTCAGGTTGCTTTTAAGAAGACATTTAAGACAGAAATAACTAACCACATGAGGTTTTTGTGTGTTTTGTACTTTAATTAAAGCCGTCCATTCAGTAGCGGAGCATTTGACATCACTTTTTGCATGCTTTCAAAAGCACAGCCAGATCAGTGTTTTTATTGTTCTTTTTTCTATAAGTGTGCTAAACCTTTGGCGCTCCACAGGGAGCTGCTTGAATGTCACCTGAATGGAGGTCTCTTGGGGTTGAAAATAACAAAACTAAAAAAAAAAGGACAAAGATGATTTTTGTTGCAGGAGTTAAATGAAGGGAAACCTTTGGATCCTTGTTTGTTTCTGCAGTTTCTGTTTTGTTTTTATTTAAACAACCTCAGAAAGCTGAATTCATGTTGAAGCGGTGAGAAATGACAAATTATTATCAAGTTATCATGAAAAACTGCAGGCAGGTGATAATTAACTTAAAGTTCTTTCCATCCTGAGCAAAGAAATTCAATAAGAATGTGTAAAATGGCTCGAAATGATTAAAAAAACAGTAAACTTTGGTAAAAATATTTATAAAATGTCAGAAAAAAGCCATAAAAAGTGCGTAATGCTGATGAAAAGTAAAGGGTGGACACATTCTGTCTGAAAGGTAAAAGCAAGAGAAGGAAAAAGAGCCTTTCAGTGTGAAACCGCTGACCCAAAAGGTTCAGTCACCTTTGGTTCTGAAGTGTGAATAACGAACTGAAAGTGGGGTTAACTCAGAGCTTGACCATGAAAGATTTAAAAAAATAATAATGAAAAACCTAAAAATAAATTCCTCTCCTCCAGATCTGCTCTTTTATGTCTTTGTGCTAGTTTAAACTCCTGCAGCATGCGCCATTTTGGAGAAAATGAGGCTGCATTTAGAGAAATGTTTGCTTTTAAATAAAGTTCATTAGTCAGGTTGATTTAATAATGCATGTTGCACAAATCGGTGCCTCATTACTGTTCAGATCTGCAGTTTAGTCAATGCAGAGATACCTGATGTAAAACAATTATATGTCCACACAGTTGCAGGAAAAGAGCAACAGGAGTAAAGGCTGGAGAACTGACGGATGGACTGTATTTGGGGGCCGGTGCTGCTGAAGGGGAATTAATTTCCAAATGCCACCCTGAAAGGTCACCTCTGCAGAGACCTGGAAAATGTTGTTTGGACAGATTTAAATTGACATCTCTTCAGCTAAACAGCAAAGAAGAACCTCAGCCTTCAGAAAAATGAAGACATGTTCATGTTTTCCTGCAACTGAACAAAATTATACAATTTAAATCAAAAAGTGCATTTAGAGTTCATGGAGAGGTTACAGCGAGGAGGCAGGTTGTGATCAGTCAATGGATCTCATTCTGATCCTTCTTTGTCAGCTGGGTTCAGACGTGCTGCTCTGAGGGAAAAGGCAGAGCAGGATGAGGAAACGGTTTTATAGTGAAAATTAAATTATCTAAAAGGTTTTTATCGGTGCATCTGCTTTTGAAAGAGCATCACTCAAAAAGAAGTAGCAGAGGACTTACCTGCATCCAGTAATGTTTATTTTTGCAGAATTGTACAGAATATTTAAGAACTAAAGCAACAAGTACAATTTTACCCAAAGTGCTGAGCATTCAGAGTTTTCATACTCAAACTCTCAGGGTGGTTTTACGTTTTCTGATTCATTTTGACACTCATTAGCGTTTTCATTTATAAACACGCTGATATGTAATTAAAACGACACATTTTTAAACCTTGTGATCAGAGATGTCTGGAAATAAACTACAATAAGAATTTGTAATTTCAATTAATTGTCCAGCAGGTATAAAAATTAAAAATAAGATCATATTTTTAGGATTTAGTTTATATCTTTGAACAACCTCAGTTAGGAGAAATTGACTACATTCAATGAGCTACAGGCTGTTTTATTTCACAGCATTTTATATGAAAGATGTTTTATAATCCGTTACATCACCATCAGTTATTTCATGGTTGTTTCAGATAAAACGTGTGTTTGTGGGCAGCAGGAGCTAGCTGTAGCACTTCCTGCAGGAACAACCTGCTAATGTGAAAATGAAGCAGTCACTCCAGCAGGAAAGGCCTTAAAGCAGTGGTGCCCCCATAAATATTTAATGAGGGGGCCAATGAAAATTTTGGGGTAGCACAACATACTGGTCCCTGTGGTAACTCTGAGTTTAGCCCAGCTGCAAGCAAGCAATCTTTATTTGTATAGCACCTTTCACAGGCAAACGCCACAAAGTGCTTCACAGCATAGTAAAAATATTGAACAATAAATAATTAGTACTAAAAACAGGGAATAAAACAGCATAAAACATAGCATAAAAGGCCAAGACCACATAGAAATCATAACTACCAACAAATGGCTAGTTGAAAGCCTGAACAAATAGATGGGTCTTAAGTTCGCTCTTAAAAATGTCAACTGAATCAATAAAACGCAAGGAGAGGGGTAAATCATTCCAAAACCTAGGAGCTACAGCTTGTAGTGCGGAAATAAGTGCGAGGAACTTTCAGCAACTTTTGATCCATACACCTCAGAGCCCGCGCGGGGGTGTATGGGTAGATCAGATCACTAATGTAGCTGTAGCTGTGCGTTACATTGCTCATTTATTCTTTTTCATTTCAACACATTTACTTCAAATTAGAGAAACGCAAACATTTCAGAAAAAAAAGACAAAAGTTCAAATAATTATTTTCAAATTTGACTGTTTTAGAATTTAAAACAGTTTGCTGTTTCAACCAAAACATCCACAAAACCATTGGGATTTATACATTTTTTAACAGTGACCCTCAGTGACATACCTGTATACTTAAATTGTGATTTATTAAATAAATTAATCATTAAAAATGATTAAAATTGCTGTTTTTTTATTGGCTTGAACATTTATGTTTCGATCAAAGAAGATGAATGTATAGTTTGTGTGAACATGAAGGTGATTTGTTAAAGGGCTTTGGGGGAGTGGTATTCTTGGTGGGGCATTTTCTTCTAGGGGTGCCCCCCCTGGCCACCTCCTGAGGGCGCCACTGCTTAGAAGGTGAACAGATTTTGCATTTTTTGAGGTGATTTTTCTATTTGGGGATTTTTACAAGACTTTATTTTTATGAATAATTTGGACTTCATATTCAACCTGAAGCAAAACTTACTTTAGAATCCATTTATTGAGAAATAACTTATACCTACAGCAAAGCCTAAATCACAAACATGTAATAAAATTACATTTTTAATTACTGTAACATGTTAAAATAATTCATCACAAATGTACAGTTTACAAAGGACAAGACAGCTGAATATTTTACATCCGTCAAACATTTTAAGGTCAGAGGGAAACTTCGCTCCACTCTAAGCTTTTAAATAATTACTGCTATAGAGGAGGAAACAAAAACGCACAAAAAGCTAACGCCTGTCTGCTTCTAATGGCAGCTGAGATTTCAGTTTCACATAAAACATCTAATAACACATAATTGCTACGTCTAAATGGCTTTAGGTTTACCACCATGACATGACTTTTTTATACATTACATTTAGATGTCAGATATGAACACAACAGAAAAAAGAGCATTTCCACCAGAGAAAAGGTTTTGTAGCAGGTTTTATGAGAAGTATCTTAAAACCTGCAGAGAACAAACTCAACCACAGTTACCATCAAGGCTCCTTCAGACGGTGGTCACGTTGGTGCTGGCGCTGTTTTGGCTGTAGAGCCGTCTGGGAGAGCTGCAGCACATCAGCTGGTGTCTGAAGTGTTTGCTGAAGCTTTTGCTCATCAGGTAGAGAGCAAACGGGTTCACGCAGGAGTTGGTGAAGGCCAAGATGCGAGCGCTCACGCTGGCGATGAAATGAGCCAGGGATGTGTCCACCTGAGCGTAGTGGTAGGAGCGGTACAGGTAGATCACATGACTGGGGAGCCAGCAGACTGCAAACAAACCCACAAACACCAGCACGGTCTTGGCCACACGCTTCCTGGACTTGATCTGACAGAGAAGGAGACATTTATCAATCTGCTGTCATTTTAATTTGTATGTTTTTCTTCCTTATTTAAGTTTTGATTTATTGTCTTTCACTTTTTGGACTTTGGCTGTTTTCATTCCACTAAGTTTATAGATTTTTTTGTTGTTGAGCTGCTTGACTCAGACATAACAACACCTCCTAACTCAAGGGATGAGCCATTGTTGTGTTAGCAGCTAAAGACGGCTTTAGCTCTGTTGAGATTAACTCAATTATTCTAGTCATTTTTTTCTGTTTGTTTCTTTTTATGAGCTTTTTCCATTTATCAGTGCTAAAACTGCCTAACACCTTGCTAGTTTTATTAGCAACTTGTCAAAAAAAATTCAATTTCTTCTATTTATTTAGCCGAATTTGTGGAAAAATCATCAAACATAAGACAGTTCGTCATAAATAAAATCTTTTTTTACTGTTAGCTGAAAACTTGTCATAAAATTGATTATCAATCACTTTTTTTGTCTATAAAAACTATTCTCAGATTTTCCCATCAGCTGCAGACATTTTAATCCTCAGCTACAGCCAGGGTCAAAGGGTCAAAGTTCAACGACATAATAGAACTGTTAGAAACATTGTGAGATAGTCTGGCTGCTTGGAAGTAAAATAGATTTAAATTAATTGCAAATTAAAACTATTTTAGCAGATGTTTGTCTTGTTTGGCCGTGCAACGTTTCTCCTTATTTTTTTGCTTTGATCTTTTAGAACATTTTGCAGCTCAGATTAAAGAGTAAAGAGTTTAAAACTGGCTTTGCATAAACAGAATAAAGATCTGTGACAAATGTCCTCCGAGTGCCGAGGTAAAGGTGTCACGCAGATTTTTAACTTAAACATTTCTGACATGCGACAATCAGCAGCACATTCGAGCTGAGCTGAAGCTGCTTCACCTGAAAAAGACACAACTTAAGGTCACCTGTTACAGCTCCTCACTGCACTTAAAAACATTACAGCTCTTTCCTTTAATCCATACAGAATAAAGAGTGTAAAGAGCCATTTGCAGTTTCACTCTGACTCTTTTGGGGCTGGGAGAAGTTGCCGGGCAACTAGAAGATTTAAAACACCGGGGCAATGATAATCTTGGGCCACAAAATGCTTTTTGTCACTGAAATGTTGGCAGAGCTCCAGTCATCAGTTATTTTTAACATGAATTATTATTTCAATTATAACAACTGATATTTGTGCATGCTCTGAACACTTCATAAATGCTGCTTTTATCCAGGAAATATTCATAAATCCAAAGAAAAAATAAAAACGGTGCAGATTAATTATTTAGAAGACGGTCTAAATTGTGCTTTTGGCATCTTGCTGTAAAATGATTTTTATCTATCAAATTGTTGCTATTAGGGTGTCCGCTTGCTAAAAGTGGACATTTATGGGTTATTTTTGTCAAGGGTCAGTCTAGCTTTTCTTTCTTTTTTTATTGCAGCTGGAGGAAAAAAAGTCAAACAATGTTGGTTCTGTTTTAACCTCCCGTCACACGCCTGCTGCCTGCTCTAGCGTGGAGGGAGGCGGTGGTGCATGAGGAAGCAGACGACCATGACGGCAACTTCAAAACAGCTTTAGTTACTGTCGTGTCATTTATTTGTTTCACTGGTCCTTCAGCCTGATTTACATCCGATTGCAATCAGATCATATTTAAAGAAGAGCAAAATCTCTGCACAACTTTTTCTTTGTCTCATGTCTTTGAGGACAGGATGCTGCAACAATCTTACCTTTGCAGAGTGATATGATGAACATTCCAACTGCACACAAAATCTCTGCAAGATTTTCCCAAAACATTCTGGTTTGATCTTTTTTGCATACAATTTTTGTATTGATTTTGTCTGTTAGAAAAATATCTCAAAATCCACAAAATGACCATTCTATGTTCACCTGCAACTGCTCAGCTCTTGGAGTCGTTAAAGCTGCTACAGCGAATCGTCAATGAAGCTAGGTTTTGAACTCAAACACGGTAACACTCAAGCCTCCCCTCGGGTATCGTTCCTGAGCTGCTTCTGCTGGAACTGGAAACCCGCGTTACCAGAGGAATTATGAGAGCGCTAAACACCAGTTGCCGTTTTCTACGTCCAAACGTCTTTTGTTGTCCGTGACTTCAAATGGTGTTTTTCTTTTTGGGACTCTGGTAGTTTGTCCTAAAGTTGAAGTGGTAGCAGCCGGCTGGTTCTCCTTCTCTGATGTTATTGATCAGAGAACCTCTCACACCAGTGGTGTTCTGTTGATAAATACGTGAGTGTGTAATGAGTGGAGGACCCAGTGAAGTGTGGAAGTGCGGAAGTGCGGCGGTTTGGCAAGACCGACAACCGGATGGTCCAGTAGTTGCTTTTGGTCTGAAACGTGTTATTGGTGGAGTTTTTTAGACAACTGCAAGAGAACCACTTTATTAGTTTTTTTATATCTCCACAACATATTTATAGCTATAGTACGTTAGAATGTTAAGGGGCATGAAACATTTGTTTTCCAAATTTGCTCTTGCAGCCTAGATGGCTGACCTGTGCAGACACAAAAATGTCTATAACTCAGCCATATTTGCAGATATTGAGCAACAATTTCATGTGGCAGTAGCTGAAAGTCATCTCATCAGAGTGCTAACAGATCATGCAATATCTTGCAATGCTGCAGGTAATCTTTTCAATTGCTGTGTCCTTATTAGCTGTCTTGTGGGACTTTAAAATGAGCAAAAATGAAAAGTAACAGACTGCTGACTGATCTGTTTTAGTTCTCAGGTTGGTTTCTAAATTTCTTTGGCATTAAAGGAAGACTTGGAAGTTTTGCTTGCTTTTAGCACTCCCTGGTGTCGATTATTAGCTATCTGTGGTAAAAGCAAAAGTGAAACATATCTTTGCTGTGCGTTCGTCTTTTTAACACCTTAATCAGCTGAAATGTCTCCTCAGCCTTCATTAGTGTCTACAGGAGCGGTTCATCACTAAATCAAACAAATCAGCTGTGTTCATGATCTAAAACATGCAGGAAACATGCTGGAAGCAGACTGCAGCACCAGGTACGTAAGCAGAATTTTTTTCTAAGTTCAAGAGACCGGACCGGCACTCTGAAGTTGCAAATGCGGTATTCTGGCCACATGGGGCGGTGGGGGTTTGAGTGACATTTCATTAACTCTGTAAAGGGTCATTTTAGCACATACTGGCTCAAGAAAATGATTTAAAAATATGAAAAAGTTGCAAAGTATCCCTTTAAAGCGAACATGAAATGTTTTTTTTAGCACTTTGAGATTTCAGTGAAATGTAAATTGCATTACAAATAAAATTTATTATTATTATTTTCTTGCAGTTTGGCTTCAAAAAAGTTTACTTTGACTAACATTGAATGTGCAACTTAATTATTTTCGATTATATTCTCATTGTGTCTCATTATAAGTTTTTAGATCTAATTCAACACAACAAATTTGAAGAACTTGAGGACATGTTAGCATGTGTACTGGAGCAGGAAAACAACTAAAACATGCAGGATTGTGTACATCAATAAAAACAAGTAACCCAGATTTACAAACCTGTTTCTGGAGGTGCAGGTGTCCCTCTGCAGAGATGTCTGCAGAGCTGCTGATCAGACTTCGAGCTATGAAGCAGTAGTAAACTGAGATGATGAGCAGCGGGATGACGTAGAAGATGAGGAAGGAGGCGGTGGAGTGAATCTTTGGATGTAGCTCCCCAGCATGGGGGTAAGGCGCACAGGTCACAAACGTCTCGTTGGTGTGGCTGGTGGTGAAGGCGTGCAGGTCGGAGAAGACGGCTTCAGGAATGGCGAGAGTCACAGAGAGCAGCCAGATGGCCCCGACACGTAGACCGATGCTGAGCGTGGCGTTGGGTCTGTGGATGTCCAGAGGCTTGACGATAGCTTTGTACCTGAAGGTGGAAACATCATTTATAGACTGGAAGGAGCTCATCAGAGGTCTTTTATGTAATCAGAGCAAACCACAGGAGGATGTTCATTTAAAATCAGCATCTAATTCGAACAATGATAAAAAAAAATCACAACAGAGAAAATCAATGTGGGCTCTGATTCAAAGAAAACAGAAGGTGATCTAATCTGCTTGTGGTGACAGTCGGATTAATCACAACGGCTGTTAGAGCTGACACAAATCTGCTTCAGCTGTTTAGTTTTCTCCTTAAAGATGTCAAATACTCAAGGTCTCTGAGTTACTGGACATGTTTTAGGCATTTTTCTCCACAGAAAGCTCCTTCTGGATCATCTCTGTCCAACAGAGAAGAAAACATGTAAATATTAAACTTTATGAAATATTCTCTCCACCAGCTGCATCGATCTCACCCAACCCTTGGTCCGTGGCTCCAATGAGCAAATTTTGATAGTTTCGTTTTATTTCCACCAACATTAAAATTAATTTCCTGAAGTTCTTTTCTTCTGATTTTTCTTGCGTCATTTGAACTCATGGATTTCATATTTCCAGAAGAGCCTGCTTTTTAGTGCTTTTGATTCAAACCAGAACTTTATTCGTCATTGTCATGGAAACACATCAAACCCTGGTTGGTTGTGCCCTTGTTGCTGATTGTGAGAAAAACAGGAGATGGAACATTCATCCTAAGATTACAAAGCTCAGGCTCTCTGTGAGTTTTATTTATCAAAGTCATTCAGAACAAAGCACAGCTCTATTTTTAAAAAGAAAATATCAGACCTATTGTAGCCTGCGGGATGGTGGAGCTATTGTGTGAAGAATATTTTTAGGCAGGAAAAACAAGATTTACAGCAATGATCCTGCAAGAATAGAGGTGGTTTTGAGCTGATATTAAAATAAAAATGTAGAAGCTATTGTGCATTCATGCTGTTTGTAGTTTTTCTTGAATTTTTATTCAAAAGAGAAGATTATTGTTGATTTTTGTAATAAATTTAATTAAAATTCAAGTTTTTAAACAACTTTATTCAGAGAACAGTAATTTGGATCATAATTATGTTATTAATTGTATTAAAACATTAAAACTGACTCATTCAGACAAGAAAACAAAGAGCAACTTTAGACATTTTCCTAAAACATAATTTAATTTTGAACTCAATAAGTTAATACAATAGGTTGTTTTAAGCATCATCGAGATGAAATCCCAATTTGAGAGCATTTTTGTGTTGTTTCTGAGGTTTTGATTTAAGGGCTGTTTCACAAAGACAGCAAAGTGAAAGCAGGTCTGAGATCAGCCTGAGTTGTACCGGTCAGCGGAGAGCGCCGTGAGGGTGAACACCGACACTCCCACTGAGGTCAGCTGGATGAACGGGATGAGTTTGCAGCCGACGCGGCCGAAGAGCCACTCGTCCAGCAGGTACCGGCTGGCGTCCACCGGGGCGCAGGTGACCAGCAGCAGCAGGTCCCCCACCGCCAGGCTGGACAGGAACAAGTTTGGCACCGTGCGCATCGACTTCACCAGCAGACACGTCTTCATCAAAGTCACGTTCCCCACAAGACCCACGATGATGATGACCCCGTAGACGGCAGCGATCCCGATGCCAGGGATCCAGAGGATGTACTGGTGCTGCTCCATGGATGGATCCCAGAACATGGAGACGTTGAGGGGGGAGCTGTCCTCTGGGGTCCAAACCACCTGATCCTGCTGAGACATCACAGCTCAGGACTGGGGGACACTGGCGCGTCCTTCCTGCGTTCTGGCTGATTTATAAACTCTCCCTGCCCTCCTACACGCGCGTGCGTCACGAGGCTGAAGAGATGGAGCTGATGTACACGTCCAGGTAAAAATCACATCATTCTAGTCAAACATAAATCTGCTCATCAGTTTTGCACATGATGCAAAACTGTGTAAATCTGAGAAATCCTAGTGGGAATTATGTTTGACAGAAACAGCAGGAGCTGAAAACAAAGTGCCTTAATTTACTGTTTCAGTTCATAATTAAACAGTTTTATGGTAACCAGATAACAAGCATTAAAATTCGTGTAAAAATGATGAATTTTGTTACTTAAATCCAGCAGTTATAATTTAGATTTTTACATAAAAATTCAAAAACACATATGCTGTAATTTATAATAAATCTGTTTAAAACAATCCACTGAAAAGCAAAGAAACAACATTTTAAAAGTTTAAGAGGTTTACAGATTTTGAAAGATTTAAATTTCCATGTTTCCATTATGGATAATAAACGAATCTGCTCTTTATAGAGCATTTTATCTGAGCGGTGAGGGAATTTTTATCATCCTTTATTTATCATATCTGCTCATTTTTTAAAGAAAATCTAATTTAAAAACATTTCGATGATTTAACTGATGAACTGGTACTGGTTCAGCTGGAAAATTCAATCCCAAATCCTCTATTTCTTTGGACAGGATTTCAGCAGGCGGTAACATCTTCAGCGTCACCGTGGAACATTTTAAAAGATGTCATTTGCATCTTTGCCTTTGTCCACGCGTCGTCTCTTGACTGAGTTTCATGGACTTGTGCCTGCTAGACGTCCTTGTCATTTTCTATTAAATCAGTTTGTCTCTTTAGAAAACGTTCACAAGTGAGCCAAGCTCCAGATGCCTTCACTAGCTCCAGATCTGCTTTAGAGCACATCTTAACCCTGAAAAAAAAACCACTCAAGTTAAAAAGAAAATGGTTTACAGTTTTCTGAATATAAAATGTCAATAATGTTTCTTCAACCACCTCCTTTTAGTCACTTGTACACATTATAGCTGCGGTTTCTGGTTCCATCAAACAGAAAAGCTTTGCATCAACTGCTTCCATACAATTCTCTGCCGTTTCATAACATTCTCATTTGCATCTGTCAAGTCAGTCAAAATGAACAGACTCATGAATTCTGAAAAGTCATTTCATGTAAAACTAATAATCATCATTTCATTGCTTGAGTCTTTATATATGAAACAACTTTTGCAGGTTAACTATGGTTTTGCAGCTGTAACAGCTGTTTTGCTTTTGTGTAAATGTTAATAGTGATGTGACTAAAGCACAAAAGGCACTAGAAAAAAACTAACACATAAAAATCTTTGTTTACTAATAGAGGAATAAAAAAAACTCATTCAGAATATGTTTGTAAGGAAATCATCTCCGAATTTGTGATAGTTCAGTTCTTAAGACAATAAATCAGCTAATTGTAATAGAAAACTATAATTTCTTTTGTTCCAGTTCCAATCGTCTGACAACAATGCAGCTGGATTAGAATGAAAGATATCTATGATGTTATAATAACACGATCAGAATAAAAATCCAAAATGACTAAATTAATAATAAACCCAGAGAATCTTTTGTGACAACACAAGAAGACAATACAGTGGAAATACACTGGAAGACCATAACATTACAGCAATGCAGAACAATTTAATAAAACAGATGATGTTAAATGTCATGACATGTTACTCCACAATGCAGCAGAATCCAAGGACACATTTTTGGCACATTCGGAACCCCATATCACTCACCTTTTTATGGTAAATGGTCTGTATTTGTATACCACCACCACCACCAAGGCGCTTCACAACACAATCAGTCATCCACCCATTCACACGCTGGTGATGATGAGCTACATTGTAACCACAGCTGCCCTGGGGCGCACTGACTGGTGCCACTGGTTCCTCTGACCACCACCAGCAGGCAAGGCGGGTTAAGTGTTTTGACCAAGAACACAACAGCAGCATTCTCTGGTGGGAGCCGGGATCAAACCTGCTGCCTACTGGACAACCCGCTCTACCTCCTGAGCTACTGCTGCTAGTTTTCATTCTAGTTTTATAGTAAAAGAAGGTTGATATTGTGCTTTTCTGTGAGTAAATCCTTTTTGTTTAGTTGATTTCACAGCTCCAGGTTTACCACAACTCTCTGAATGACCTTTATAAAACCATTTCTAAACCGCTGACTGTTTGGTCTGACAGCTGCTGTGTGGGGGTCACATTCCCTGTCAATCATCCAGCTGCAGGAGCTCATAATGTTCTGCAAAGACTTTTTAACTACATATAAAAATATTTCAATCAAAAATGAAAACTAGAATGTGTTACATAATTGCTTCTTTTATGTAATCTAAAAAGTTTTGCTAACCTAATACATTTGTGATTTTTCTTCCCCATAAAACAAACATTCTCCAAGTTTAGTAACATTTTCTACATAATACAACTAAAAAGCAAAAGGCCTTAACTTTTCACCGCCATATTATTCAAACATCTCTCTCATAAAGGAGCTTTATTTTCCCTGGCATCAGATGGGACCAAAATCATCTCCTCATATAAATGCAAATGGAGGTTTTGTGCATCACTGCAGCAGATAAGACCAATGAAAACGGCTTCTCTGAGCATGACTCCAACCATTTTAATTTTCCACAGCTCTTCTGTTGTCCACGTCTGAGAACTTCACTCCAAACTGCCCAGAAGTGTTTTCAAAGATGATAAAATCCCATCAGCGTTCCTAATTCCTAATCCCACCTGTAAAGAATCTGAGCAGTCATCACAGACTACTAGTAGAAGTGGACTATCTAAATTCACACACACGAACACACCCCAGAAACTGATGCTGCTTCTTATAATAACTAGAAACAGAGCTCTGAGCTTAGCCTCATCCCCTCTCTTGATGTTAGGACGTCTTCCTCTTCCTCATCTCACTCACTCACACACACTCTCACTATAAATACTCAGAAAATCTCTGGCTGTCTTCAAATTCATTTACTTCAGTTTGGAGCAGAGAAACTACATTTAATGGTGAAAATTTAATCAATTATTCATACACAAAATGACCTTTACCAACTCTCCTATCATCGTGGCATTCAGCCTTTTTTTTATTTAATTTCCACATTTAGAGATAACTGCGTGGATCATTTTGGAAAGGCCAAAGAGAAAGATGAAACTTTAATGAACACAGGTGGTATCTGCCACATACAGTGAGTCAGAATGTGTGATGTTTCTGTTTGAATTCAGTAAATTTCAGGTTATTGCTAAACCCTTCACCAGTGTTGATGCCTCGATGGAGCGAAAGTGTAGAAAATGTGAGAAATACACATAAAGAAGGCAGCACATTTATCATAACATTTTTTATTATTTATTTCAGACCAGTATCTGTCCAACTAAACAAAACGGCTCCTCATCAATGCAAGGAGCAGTTTATCATCTAATGGCATAATTGTGTGTTTTTGCAGTATGGGTCTCTCAGTGCTTTTATTACAATTCTCATCCAAGCATGAGACAAAACAAATACATCAAATTCAAGATTTTTTTGTTCTTTGAGATGAATTTGAACATAATTCAGAGTGTGCCCCAAAGATCAAGAGAGCGTCTGTTTTATAGACAAACTCAAATTAAAAAAGTCCCCCAAAGAAAGTTTTTTTCTTCTCAAAGTTTTAATAACATCTGCTCCAAATGTTCCCAGATGGCAGCAGCAGTGATCAGGCTGTTTAAGATTTCAGTTCTGCACCTGTAGCTTGGTGATGCATCAACTCCGCTTCTGTTATTTTTAACCGCAGCACAAATTCAGAACACGTACTTTCTAGTTCCCTATAAACTATAAAGCATAAAAAGGTTGTTGTGCATTAGTTCTATTCTGTTTTGCATTTGTTTACTGCTTACACAATCTTTGTGAGTTTGGGGAACTTCATCATTTCATTGCTCAGAATAATTTAGGGTAAGAACAACTTGAGAAGAAACTAAGAATAACTTAAAATAAATCATAATGATATATAATTGAATGAATAAAAAAACAACATCCAATTTGGGCTTAAGATAATCCATTTTAAACAGCGTGCATAACTCTTTTGAAGTAGGCTGAATATATGAGTGAAACAGGAAAAATTAGAATATTGTGCAAAAGTTCGTTTATGTCAGTAATTCAACTTAAAATGTGAAACTAACATATGAGCTAGACTCATCAGATGCAAAACGAGATATTTCCAGCCTCCATTTGTTAGAATTGTGATGATTATGGCTTACAGCTGATGAAAATCCCACATTCAAAATGTCAGACAATTAGAATATTACATGAAATAAAAAAAACAAGTATTTTAAATAGAGAAATGTCAGACATCTGAAAACTTATACTGATGCATAGGTACTCAGTAGTTGCTTTGAGTCCCTTTTGCTTTTAGGGAAATAAATGAACGTTTGCAGGATATTCTAGAGTTTTTTTATTTCACCTGTATGTCCAAAATAATGTTGTGAAATGGGTCTTTTGTTGAAGTTTTCTCAGGTTCCTTTTGGGTCTTTTTCATATTTATTTTCCTCTGTTATTAGCTATTTTGTGTCTTTGAGTCGGTGTTTAACTTTTTGTAAAAACTTTGTCTCTAGGTATATTGTGTTTTTTTCATGGGTTTGTATGTTTATCTTAAACCATACATTTGTGTTAAATAAACACATTAAAAGTAATCCTCTGATCACCTCTGACCACCAGGCCCTTTTAGTGACCCACCCTCACCTCCTCTGACAGCAGCAGCCTTTCAGCACCATGGACAGCACCAGACCAACCCGGCAGGCTTCTGTCGCCCCCTGCTGGTAAATATTATACTACAACTCTGAACTCTGAACTCTGAAGTGGCCAGTCGAGTATGTGAGCATCTAAACACTAATGATCTGTTTGAGGAATTTCAGTCAGGTTTTAGAGAGTATCACAGCACTGAAACCGCATTAGTGAAAGTTACAAATGATATTCTCACGGCCTCAGATAAGAATCTTGTGTCTGTTCTGGTCTTGTTGGACCTCAGTGCTGCTTTTGACACAGTCGATCACAATATTCTCTTAGAAAGGCTTGAACATGTTGTAGGGATCAAAGGAACAGCGCTAGGCTGGTTTAAATCTTATTTATCTGACAGATTTCAGTTTGTTCATGTACATGAGAAATCTTCTTCATACTCTAGAGTTACTTGTGGAGTACCACAGGGTTCAGTACTTGGACCAATTCTTTTCACTATATATATGCTTCCAATTGGTAAAATCATTAGACAACATGGGATAAACTTCCACTGTTATGCTGATGATACTCAGTTATATTTATCCATAAACCCTGATGAACCTAATCAGTTAGGTAGATTACAGGCTTGTCTTGAAGACATAAAAATCTGGATGACTCTAAACTTTCTGCTGTTAAATCCAGACAAGACTGAAGTTATCATCTTTGGACCAGAACCTCAGAAAAGGAAACTGCTTAGTCAATCACCTAATCTAAACGGTATTAAATTAGCCTCCGAGAACAAAGTAAAGAACCTCGGTGTAATCTTTGACCAGGACATGTCATTCAAATCCCACGTTAAACAGGTTTGTAGGATTTCCTTTTTCCACCTTCGGAATATTGCTAAGATTAGAAGCATCCTTTCCAGGAGTGATGCTGAAAAACTGGTTCATGCATTCATTACCTCAAGGTTGGATTACTGCAATTCATTACTATCAGGAGGTCCACAGAATGTAGTCAAAAGTCTTCAGCTGGTCCAAAATGCTGCAGCTAGAGTTCTGATGAGAATTAAAAAGAGAGACCACATCTCTCCTGTTTTAGCTTCCCTACATTGGCTGCCTGTTAAATTCAGAATAGATTTTAAGATCCTCCTTCTCACATATAAAGCTCTTAATAATCAAGCTCCATCATACATCAGTGATCTGATTGTTCCATATGTTCCTAACAGAGCACTTCGCTCTCAGACTGCAGGTTTACTGGTGGTTCCTAGAATATCTAAAAGTAGGATGGGAGGCAGATCTTTTAGCTATCAGGCTCCTCTACTGTGGAACCAGCTCCCAGCATTAGTGCGTGAGGCAGACACCTTGTCTACTTTTAAGACTAGGCTCAAAACTTTTCTATTTGATAGGGCTTATGGTTAAATTCTGATGTTAGCCCAGGTTTAGACGAGTGGGGAGCAGAGGGAGGTGGAGTGTACAGAGGGGACTACTGTCGTTAAAGACTTCTCCCTGGCCCTGCCTCCCACATGCCTCCATCTAAAAGGCTAGGTTATCCTGAGTTATCTCTGTAGTTATGCTGCTATAGGCTTAGACTGCTGGAGGACATACTGACCACTTTCCACACTCTGCTACTCTCTTCTACCACCACTCTCTAACTGCATTATTTCCTGTTATTCCAGCTGTTAACTTTATTTTCTCTCTAAGTGTTTTTCTCCCCAGAAGAAGCTACACTGGCGTTCTGCTGAGCTGTGGTGGCCTCATGGAGGGGGCCATCGGCTGGCACACTGCTGCCAACCACCTAACATTCTCCCTTTCCTGATATTACATCTTACTTTCTTTAACATAGAATGTGCTACTATTAGTTCACCTATTGAATTAATTATAGATTCACTCAGATAAAGACAATAAAGTTTCTCTTACTCTTACTAAATAGAACTTCTACTAAGAAATCACAGTGTAGCCATAGAAACACTACTTGATATATGTGGTGTGTGTGTGTGTGTGTGTGTGTGTGTGTGTGTGTGTGGGTGCGGGGTGTGCCTGTGCCTGCTCTGTCTTCTCAACCCCCAGTGAGCCGTAGCGGATGGCTGCTCATACTGAGCCAGGATCCTCTGGAGGTTTCTTCCTGTTAAAAGGGAGTTTTCCTTCCCACTGTCGCTAAATGCTTGCTTAGTATGAGGATTGTACCAACACAATGACACTAGTCAGTGTCTTGATGCAATCTGCTGGGTCCCTTATATAGGAAACTTTTTTACTGATTGGCTTATGAACTGAACTGTATTGGAATGTTTACTTTGTGAAGTGCCTTGAGACGACTCTTGTCGTGATCTGGCGCTATATAAATAAACTGAATTGAATTGAATTGAACAAAAAACAAAGATAAAGCAAGTTCCAAGACACACACACACACACACACACACACACACACACACACACACACTAAAAGAACAAATAAATAAATAACTCAATAAATATTTGTAATTTTGCAGCTGGTTGATGTTGGACTTTTTGTTGCCACGGAAACAAACTTCTTTCATTAAGAGGATTTATTTTTTTCTCAAGTGCTGTGGTTTCCATCATGATTCTAAACCTAATGGAGTGTGAGTCACTTGCAGGGAAGGAAGACACACTGAACTAAACACTTTTCAAAACTTACAAAGGGACTCAAAAGCAACAGAGTTTGGTTAATGATGACTTAATTATAGTGAGATTAGGAGTAATTTTGACAAATATTAAAAATTATACTAATTACATCGTTGATGACAGCAGCAAACAAAAGGCAGGCATGTGGATAGATGGAGAATACAGCAGCCAAGGTTAATGAACAGGTGTCGGTTGGAAACGACAAACAAACAGAATCATAACATTTAAGATATTTTAAACCTGTTAATATTATTCATGTAGTTTAGCTGCTTTCAGAGCTGATCGATAACTAATGTCACACTAGTTGTTACTATTTTATTACAGTTATGAGTTCAACAGCCGTGCAGCTCTGTGTCCCTATAGGAAGTTTACATTTTTAGGTCATTTTATTATAAATCGCCTAATGTAATTAAGCTGCAACATAAATGATGGAACCAGCGCGTGTGATGAATGATGCAGCCGATGGAGGCTGACAGGATGCAGGTCTCATCGTCTTTCCATCACCATCTCGCATCCAATCAGCTGCGGGCTGAGAGGACCTGTTGAGCAATCAGCGTTGCTCCTCTCATCCTTGGGTACCACACGACTTTGGCGTGGCTCCGCACATTGCGCTGCTCCTGATCGGTGATGGAAAACACCCGCTGCTTCACCAACCGCTTCTCCGACTACAAAGGTGTGCTGCTCCCGGGCCAGAGCTCCGAAGCCATCGTTCCTGCCGTCGTCGCGAAAATCGACAAGATCCTGAAGAAAGTCCCCATCACCGACATCAGCTATTGCGATGGAGGGCTGTACGATGGCTCGGCCGGTGTGGCTTACATGCTGTATCACGTCAGCGAGTGTCAGCTGTTCTCCGAGCACCGGGAGGTGTACCTGAAGACGGCCAAGCAGATCATCGACGTGTCAGTGCGGTACGCGGACGCGGAGCCGGACAAGAACATGCGCGCCGCTTTCCTGCTCGGCGGGGCGGGCATCTACGCGGTGGCCGCGATGATCTACAAATCCCTGGGCTTGGCGGATGTCGTGAAGCCGCTGACCAAGTTTCGGAACCTGTGGGAGGTGTGCGCGCCTATCAGCTTCCTGGAGTGCGGCTCGGATGAGCTGTTTGTGGGGCGCGCTGGCTACCTGTGCGCCGCCCTGGTGCTCCAACAGAAACTGGGCATCGAGGTGAGCTCCTAACCAGGATGGCGCAGCTTTAAATGATGAAAATAAACTTTAAGTTTGTCCTAATAAACATTTTCCACCAGTTTCTCCAAAATACTTGTTTACATCAGTTTTGTTTATGAGGGCAGAGCCACATTCCTGGGTAGTGTCTGTAATTTTCCACAGTCGGATGTGAAATCATCAGATGACCTATTTAAATGTGAGACAGCAAAAACTGTTTTGTTGTTTTTTATTGTTGATTCTTTCATCTAAATGGCAGACATTGTGAAAACGGCCCACATTCAACAAAGAATTGGGACTGATCATTTAATCATTACAAAAGATGGAGATATTCCATCTGATCCTCATTTTTAACACATAAAAGAAAAAATCATTTTATTCTAAGACAGTTTGACATTTTTATTCTGTCTGATTTTTAAAGGAGTTTGCGTTTTTTCATATTTTGCAGCCCAAGTTCTTTATTTCCTACTTTTCAGTTTAACTAATGCCAGAACTCACGCTGTGGCTTCATAGAGGAAAAACGAGCTGTCTCCAGGTGTAACTTAAAACAAATGTCAAAATGATGCTGATGTGTAGTAGATCACACTGCTGCTCCTGCACCATCACTGACAGATGCAGGCTGTTTGTGGTTGTTGTGTGAGTGAGTGAAAAGTTTAATTTGGTTCAGATTGCTTGAATAATTAATGCTGCAGGGCCTCAAAGAGGCACCGGGAGGATGTATTGATCATCTGATTCTATGGTGCATTAATGCTTACGGCAAATACGCCAACATCTCCACCGCCTCCATGAGCTGAGAGCTTATCGAGCTTTAAATCTGAATGGCCAGATGAGTTAGGCACCGTAAATAAAAATTAAGTTTGTAATAATTCATTGGGGTATTTTTTCCATTTGTTAATGCTTATTTTACTTTATGACCATAAAGGTTTTTGGGTTAATATTACCCCAACCCCCAGTGAGTCGTGGCGGATGGCTGCTCATACTGAGCCAGCATCCTCTGGAGGTTTCCTGTTAAAAGGGAGTTTTTCTCTCCACAGTCGCTACATGCTTGCTTATGAGGGTTGCTCAAAAGACACGGACACAACAAGTCAGTGACTCAATGCAATCTGCTGGGTTGACTAACCGGCATAATGAACTGAACTCATTTGGAATGTTTACTTTGTGAAGTGCCTTGAGACGACGCTTGTCGTGATTTGGTGCTATATACATAAACTGAAACTGAATTATTAGCAAACAAACTAAATGAAATAATAAGTTAAACTATTCAAAGCAGCAAGTACATAGTTCTAGTCAACCCTAATCATTCTAAAATATGATCTGATGGAAATTTGGCCCCTTCCATTAAAAATAAATCAAGATAAATGTTCTTTATAATTTTATAAATATAACAACATTCTGGTCAGTTTGCAGTGGATGACAGTTTAGTTGTTTAGAGAAAAAGTGGGAAAATGTTTAATACAATGTTTGATCGGAAATTATTTCAATAAAACGATCAAAAGTGTATTTTCTGATGTCATAACCTCAGTGTTTTCTTTATTCTCCAGATTCTGAGCAAAGACCAAATCAAATCCATTTGCCAGGCCATCATTGAGTCGGGGAAACAGTACGCCAGGAGGAAGAGGAAACCCTTCCCTTTGATGTATTCATATTATGGAACTGAGTATCTGGGTAAGAAGACCATTTTCATCCAGTCGTAAGCTTCCTTCTGGATTATTCCGAGCTTAATTCTTCTGCAGACATCATTAACTCAGAATAGTGTCCGATAAGTTTTAAGCTAACTTTTCTTCTCTTGATTGCATCGGATGAAGAGAACCTTCAGGGTTGGAGACTCTCAGTAACTTTCAGACCAACACAGAGTTCAGAGTAAGCTCTGCATGGACGCAGCATCGTGGTTGATGAAGGAGTAAAACAAAATAAACACTCTGAGACTTTTAGCTTTATAAACATATTTTAAGATCTGCATGTTGTTCTAAAGGATTTGCACATGTCATCTGATTTGCTCAGATCTGAAGGAACTCAGACACTAGAAGGTTTGCCTCAGAGAGCCATGGTTGTCCTGCATGACTTAATTTGTATTTCTCTCTCTTTTTTTTTTTTTTTTTTAACAATTTATTTGCATCTATTTGCAATTAGAGGAAAAATATCCAGTCAGTGAGTGAACTAGAACACTAAAACTCTAAAGCTACCTGTTTTCTTGTTTTTGACTGAACCTGCTCCTCTGAGAAACAGTCGATACCCTCCACTGTGTCTGAGAGTAGACCTGCTCTGTGTGGAGCAGCAACGGGTTGCAGACGAGGGAAACAGAATACAGATGAGATGTGAGCAGCTTGTTCAGATGTGCATCTCCAGACTTCAAAACAGGAGGTTTGGGGTGAAAATGACTAAATCTGTAAGTGCACCTGCTTTAGCTCATTGATTTAATCTTGTTGAAAACAAATAATTGAAACAGAATGAAAAAGTTGTGATTCAGCTGTTGGAGATACTTTTTCCTATTACTAACTTAAATTAAAGGAGTTGTTGTTTTGCACTGATAATGTTTAAGCATGATAGGATAAATGTAATGTTGGCAACCTAAAAGGATTTAGTTTTTCTTTTTTTATAAGAGGGTGACAAAGCAATGATAAATGTATCGGTATATTGGATATCGGTAAAAAAAAGGCCAATATCGAGCATCCCTAAATGTAAAACATTACCTTTTATAAATGCTGTATCTTTTTTGCTATGTTTTAAGGGAACTGAGCTCTGGAGAATGTTTATGTGCTTATTATTATTTCTCAAAGGTCTACCGGGGCATGCAAGGTTCTTTGTGCATTTTGGAGTGTGCTTGTTTACGTGCCTGGCATGGTGTTTCCCTGCATGCCTGCTTTGGTGGATGCAGGTGTGACCACCCTCTCTCCACCCTTCACCCCATCAGGTGCAGCCCACGGCCTCTCATCGGTGCTGCAGATGCTGCTGAGCTACCAGGACATGCTCAGCGGGGCGGAGAGGGACCTGGTGTGGCAGAGCGTGGACTTCCTCATGAGTCAGGAGCAGAACTGTAACTGGCCTGCAGAGCTGGGTGCCATCATCGAGAGGGAAAACGAGCTGGTGCACTGGTGCCATGGGGCTCCAGGTAGATCCTGATGCAAAGTTGCTTACGGTATCTCCGTTATGATACCCTCGCACATCTTTTCTCTTGCAGGTGTGGCGTATCTTTTTGCAAAAGCCTATCTGATCAATAAGAAGCCTCAGTATCTGGACACGTGCATCCGCAGTGGAGAGCTGGTGTGGCAGAAAGGCCTCCTGAAGAAAGGACCTGGGATTTGTCACGGAGTCGCTGGCAGCGCTTACGTTTTCCTGCTGCTCTATCGGCTCACAGGAAACTCAAAATACCTGTACCGTGCCCAGAGGTGAGAAATAATTTTCCTGTTTCCCACATGACTGAATTTCACATAAAGATTTCTACAAACACCTCTCGTCTCCACTGCTGCATTTTGGGATTGGATATTGAAGCAACTGAGACATTTTTTTATTCTGAAAATATCTGGAAGTGTTGGAATATTACTTATTGCATTTTAAAATTATTCTAGTCTGAAATGGATAAGTCATGCAAACATGTTAGAAACACATACATCTGCTTCTCTTTGTTCTTCATCCTACCTTCAGGTTTGCAGAGTTCATCTTCACTGAAGAGTTTAAGACGGGCTCGCTCTCCGTCACCAGCATCTACAGCCTGTTCGAAGGCCTGTCAGGGACCGTCTGCTTCCTGGTGGACCTGCTGCAGCCAGACCAATCAGAGTTCCCTTTGTTCAGCATCTTTGTGTGATCAAATGCTTCTGATAACAAAAACCCTCCAGAGTCATAGACTGTAAATCCATGACAGATTACTGTCATTGCTGCAGTGGATCAGTGCATTGTGTTCATAAAAATGATACTTACGATCTTGTTTTGTGTGGATGGCAGCTTCGAGGCTTTTAATACTCATTGTACTCAGTGTAATGTTCATTTCAGCATTCAGGCACAAAGATGTGAACCTGAGATCTTTACTAACATGTTTTAGAAGAGATCAGATAAGAAGTTCAGAAGGCAGCACCATGATTTAAAACCCAGCTTAAAGATCTGAGATGCTGTTCTCAGGTCAGAAACAAACACATCCGCTAGGAAACAGAATCACAACCATTAAAAAAGAAAATTCACATAATGCCTTTAAGGTTTTCTATCGCTTCACCAGCTAAGCATCACAATGCAGGCCTCTCAAATTACTGTTGTAGAAACAACCGAGGGATCATCTCAGAATCATCGGTGTGTGTTGTTGTTTCTCCTCACACCTCTTTGACTCCTCTGTCTCGTGTGTTTCAGCTGTTTCTTGATGTTTCCAGCTGTGTTAGAGAGTCTGTTAAGACTTTACACTCGTCATACGTTGTGATTTGTTTGAACTTGTGCAAAAATAATTTTAAAAGAGACGTTAAACTGTGATGAAAGAGAACAAAAGATGTGTTATGTATGTGAGAAATTCAGTTCTTCCCTTCCAAGTTAATTAAAGAGGTGATTTTTCGGGAAAAAAACAACCATTCAATCAGTGATCAATGTCTTTATAAATGTGATAATGTGGCCTTACGAAGAAAAATGCGAATCATCACGTCTCTGGAGAAACTTTGGCTCATGAGTGAGGTGGTTAAAAGACCTGTGAGCAACATCAAACCAAAGCAGTTTCCTGATGCTATCTGTGCCTGGTGTGTGTGTGTGTGCGTGCGTGTGAAAATAAATATAAATAAAACATGGATGTATTGTTTTACTTTGAAGAGACTTGTAGATCCTTGTTTATAATAAAATATGAATTTCACACAATATACAGGGTTCCCGCGGGGTCTTAAAAAGTCTTAAAAAGCATTGAATTTATGAATTTGAAAATAAGGCCTTGAAAAGCCTTAAAAAGTCTTGAATTTTGATATCAGGGTCTTAAAAAGTTTTGCTGTATTTTACTTCAACGCATTTCTCTACAAAAGGTTTAATTTTCTACTATGACTATTTTGAATAAATAACGCAGCCTAAATAAAGAGTGGCGGAACCAATAATTGAGAATGCACAGCCCGGGATCAAAATACTCCGAACATGTCACTGAAGTTCATGCGCTACAGCACCTAAACAAGAGACGCGTCGCATACGGTAAACGTTAGTTAGCTAGCTAGCTCATTTCATGCTGGGGTTATGGGGAAATGTAAATTTAACGAAGCATGGCTGGCTAAAATTTCTTTTCGTGACTGGTTAAAACCGGTGGAAAACAATGTTTTTGAAGCTTTTTGCACCGTATGCAGAAAAAGGATTCAGCTAGCTACAATGGGTGTGAAGGCGTTAGATTCTCATGCCAAGTCGAACAAGCACATGAACTCTCTTAAAGGAAAAGAAGAAACTCCTTCCATCGCCGCTGTGTTTCAACCTGCTAACGTTCGCCAGCTAGTTACAAATGTGCCTGACGACGCAGCAGCAGCTAGTGTTATCCCGCTAGCTGCTAGTGCTGCAGCCCCTCCAGCTGCGAGTAGAGTGGATTTGCACACAGTTTTTGGGTCCACATCAACGATTAAAGCAGAGGTGTTGTGGACTCTAAACACCATCGCCAAACACCAGTCCTACAATGGAAATGAAGGTATCTCAGAGCTTTTCAAGTGCATGTTCCCAGACTCCAACATTGCTAGCACCTTTACTTGTGGTCCCGATAAAACCGCTTACATCGCCAAGTTTGGTTTAGCTGTTTATATCAAAGAGGAACTGGTGTCCAGAGTCAACAAATCGCCATTCGTTCTGATGTTTGATGAGAGCCTCAACAAGACTTTAAAAAACAAACAGCTGGATTTGCATGTCCGCTTCTGGGATGAGGGACGGGTTCACTCCAGATATCTGGGTTCCCAGTTTATGGGACATTCCACTGCACAAGACATGCTGTTACATCTCAAAGTAAGGATAACCATTTTCTACTTTAAATATGTATCAGTTTATATTGATATACTCAACATTAATACACACACTGTTATTTAACTGCAAATTTTCATGATCAATTAGGTACTTCTCTTAACAATATATACTTATTCAGTCCTCTTATCTTAAGTAATCAAATGCAACCCCTTTTTCAGGAATGTATGGATGGACTGAACCTCAGGGACCTGGTGTCCATCTCAATGGATGGGCCCAGTGTAAATTGGAAACTCTTTGACCTTTTCCAGAAAGATCAAGCTGAGCAGTACGGAGGTGAGGAGTTTATAATGCTATTAATGTGTGTTGTGATTGTGTATCTGATCCATTAATAAGTATAATAATGCATTTTACTTGTAGTGCTTTTTATATTTTATAAACAATCTCAAAGTGCTACAGAGCTAAAATGGATTCATGAGTGCAACATATACAGTTTAAAACAATCTCCATATGATACAGTATATGAATTTGATTAATATAAAGTTTTATCAAACTTTCAGGTATTCAGCTCATTTGTGTGGGGAGCTGTGGCCTACACACACTACACAACGCATTCAAGTGTGGGTTCACTGAATGGCAGCTGGACAAGTTACTGAGAGCGATGCACACATTGTTCCACAATGTGCCCGCCAGGCGAGAGGATTACATCACAGTAACCAAGTCCAGTGTGTTCCCACTGTCTTTTTGTGCCCATCGTTGGGTGGAAAACCTTCCGGTTGTGGAGAGAGCCCTGGCGGTCTGGCCATCACTGCTCCTGTACATGGAAGCTGTGAAAACAAAGAAACTCTCAAACCCTGGAACAGGTGACCTACCCTTTTTTAAAATGCTGTGAACAGGTCTGTGACTGTGCCCTAACCCTGGTGGTGGTGTGGCTTTGTCATAGTTTTTGTAATATGTTATAAGTTGAAATGTCCTGCCTCTCTGTCTGTCTCTCTCAGCATCCTATGATACAGTTGCAGCTGCCATGAAGGATCCACTCATCTTGGCCAAATTTCAGTTCTATGCAGCACTTGCCAGGACCTTCACTCCCTTCCTGAAAAAATATCAGACAGATGAGCCTGTTCTTCCTTTCCTCTCCAAGGACCTGAATGAGTTGATGACGGTAACATTTTCTTATTATAATTACCACTGGTTTGGCTTAATTGACAGTGTGGGGTTTGTGGTTAGTATTTGTAAAAAAAACTAATTGTGGCTATATTGTGCATCTAAATCAGACAGTTTGATGTTGGTGATAAATGTGTTGCACCGGACATTTTTGTGTTTGTTGACAGAGTCTACTTAGACGCTTCATAAAGAAAGAAATCCTCCATGATATCACTGCCCTGCAGCTGACCAAACTGGATGTCACAGACAAGACCATCTGGCTCAGCCCACAAGACATCAACATTGGTCTAGGTGCAGAGACAGTCCTTAAGGTAGTGTGGTGTTTTAAAATTATCATTTTACAAATGGTTAGGTTGAACCAGTTCATTTAAGACATGTTCTTTATTTATGGCTAATTTTCCTCTCTCTAGAGCATCAAAGGTGCAGAGCTCAGGGTGCTAGAATTCAGGAGAGAGTGCATGCAGGGACTGTGTAACATCATCAGTAAAATGCAGGACAAGAGCCCCCTCAAGTATCTGACTGTTAGGCAGATGGTGTGCCTGGATCCATCAGTAATGTACAGAGACCCAGAAAGATGCAGGAATTACATGAAAGGGCTGGTTCAGAGGTTTCTCCAGGACAAACGGTTAACTGATACCTCTGCGGGTAGGAATAAAGGCAAATTACAAGCTACATATACATTTATTCTCAATCTAATTGGCTGCCAATGCCCAATGATATATTTTTTCCTATACTTTCTCATCTGTTTCGTCATAGGGGATGTCATACTGCAGCAGTTTGACAGTTTCTTGTTCCTGGAGAGCCGGAGTGAGAACTTCCTCTCTTTTCCTCCCATGCAGAGGAGGCTGGACATTTTCCTGAGCAGTGTCATGGAGCCTTATCCAGAGCTTTGGGACTTTTGCAAGAAGCTGCTCATTCTTTCCCACGGCCAGGCTACGGTTGAACGTGGATTCTCCATCAATAAAGAGGTGGAGTCAGACAACATGCAAGAGGACACTGTGGTTGCGCGGAGGCTGGTGTGTGACTACATCATAGAACACGGAGGTGTTACCCAGGTAAGAGTGACCCCTGCCTGGACTAGTAAAATGATGTTGATTTAAAAGTTGACAATCAACATATGTGACCTATTGAGTATGTCATTGACTGTGGTTATCTTTTCCCAACCCTATACCCAGGTTCCTCTCAGTAAAGCGCTACTGGCAAGCGTAGCAAAAGCTAGGACCAGATATCGTGTCCATCTTGAGACCGAGAGAAAGAAAAGGGAGGCAAAATCCCAGGCTCTTAAGAGGAAGGAGACAGAGGACTGTCTTCAGGAGCTAAAGGTGAAGAGGAAATGCGTACAAGAGGTATGCGGGGGTCTGGCTAGGGATGCAGACAGGCTGGCTGAGGAGGCTGAAGGGAAGGCAGGGAGCAAGATGGCTGACTTGATCTCCAGGTCCAACCTCCTGCGGAGAGGCCATAAGGAGAAGTTGGCAGAACTGGCTGCCCTTGATAAAGAGGTCGCTGCCTTGAGTCAAGAGCTAAGAAGTTGACTTTTAATTCTTGAGTTCAGATTATTGTTCAAGACAATAACAAAACAATGTTAAAATGGTAACATTATGTTAAAATGTTAGAAATAAAAACTTTGTTGGGCAAACTTTCTTGTGGTCTGCTGAAATGTTCTTTGATTTGATCACACCTCTGCTTGTCTTGCCATGCTTTACAGATTCCTTTAAAAAATATATGAAGACAAGTTCTAGAATTTAGTTTTTGTTAACTGGTAGGGCTGTGAAATAGGTATTAAATTTTTATATAAATGGTCTTAAAAAGGTCTTAAAAAGTCTTGAATTTAGTTTGAAGAAACCTGTAGGAACCCTGAATATATATATTTTACTCCTCTTGCTTTAAACATCTTTTTTGTTTATTTACATATTTTCTAGCTCAGCTGGCTAGACTGAAGGACAGCCACAGCCAAGGCCGGATTATCCAATGGGTATTATGGGCACTGGCCCAAGGGCCCACGCCCACTAGGGGCCCATCTGAGCAGCCCAAGGAAGGGGAATAAGAGAGGTCTAACAGAAAAACCCCAGGGAGTCATTTATTATACTGTAACTGACTCAGCTACCGGGCACAACACACACACCGCAAAGATAATCAATTAAAAGACTTTATTTATGGAGTTACTCCACCCTTTTTTTCCCAAGTCTGTGCGCCTCTCTTGCGCTCGCTCCAGCGTCTCCTCAGGTACGGAGAGCACCGATTGTTCATGCGCTCCAGATGCTTCTTGTTGACCTGCGCACAGCCCCTAGCCTAGTGAACTAGACCAAATTCTAGCTTTGCAGAGTTTGGTCTAGGCACGCTTCATAGGAACCCTCGCAGCCTGTGGCTGTCCAATCACAGCTCGCTATAGTTTTGGTTGGGCCAATCACAGCGCTCTATATTTTGGGCCAATCACAGAGCGGGAGTAGCCGATGACGTCAGCGCTGCGGCCGCGAACCCAAGCAACATGGCGGCAACGCAGGAACCACATTCGTTTGAAACGACTTTGTCATCAACATTGGATTATTTAGACTCCAACGTGCGTAAGTCTGTCGGCTATACTTAGCGGCTTCTTATTTTTATCAAACAAAGTAGTGCGATGTCCCAGTACACCTGATATTCACGTGTTTTTCATACAAAAACGACAGAAATCATTGATGCTAGACGCCTTTAATGCCTCCCTCTTTTCCATCGCTGTGATTACGTCACGTTGTTCGTTACTCTGATTGGTCCTAGCGCTATCCAATTGCGTGCTGACATTTTGAAAGACAACCGTAGATCCCGCCTCACGACTGAGAGCCGTCAATGGTTCGTGGCCAGACTATATATTCACATATATAGGATGGCTTGCCAGGCTACACAGCCCCAGTAACATTCTTAAAGTCACAAAGGAAAATCATTAACACGACTGACGCGCTCTGCCTCAGCAGAGCTCAGAATATTTTACTCGGTAATTCAGTTTCAGTTTATTTATATAGCGCCAAATCACGACAAGAGTCGTCTCAAGGCACTTCACAAAGTAAACATTCCAATACAGTTCAGTTCATAAGCCAATCAGTAAAAAAGTTTCCTATATAAGGGACCCAGCAGATTGCATCAAGACACTGACTAGTGTCATTGTGTTGGTACAATCCTCATACTAAGCAAGCATTTAGCGACAGTGGGAAGGAAAACTCCCTTTTAACAGGAAGAAACCTCCAGAGGATCCTGGCTCAGTATGAGCAGCCATCTGCTACGGCTCACTGGGGATTGAGAAGACAGAGCAGGCACAGGCACNTTTTTGAGTTTTAGTCGACTAAACCTGACAAACCTTTTTGAGTTTTAGTCGACTAAACCTGACAAACCTTTTTGAGTTTTAGTCGACTAAACCTGACTAAAGTGCATTTTTGAGTTTTAGTCGACTAAACCTGACTAAAGTGCATTTTTGAGTTTTAGTCGACTAAACCTGACAAACCTTTTTGAGTTTTAGTCGACTAAACCTGACAAACCTTTTTGAGTTTTAGTCGACTAAACCTGACTAAAGTGCATTTTTGAGTAAGATTAGCACTAAAACTAAAATGCCTTCCAAAAAAACACTGTTAAAAGGTTTCTTTAAACCATTTGGTGGGCATTTCCTCATAGTCTGTTAAGTTTAAGCAACTTGCTCCCTGGACCTGAGAGGCAGGAGTTTGCGTTTGGAGTCTCATATACCCTCTTACGTTTGTTATTCTCAGAGTTTTCTGTTTTTGCAGGCCTTTTAACACCTTTTGCAAATTCAGGGGTAGACCTGTAGTTATGTAGAAACCTTTGGTCTCTTGTTTGTCGGGAAAACACTCTCTAAATCATCCTCAGCTTTCCTTTTCTTGGGACTTTTAGTTGGTGTCTGTGATTTGACAGCCACGTTTTCTCTCTGTGTGTAATTTGTAGAGAAATCCTCATTTAACTGGAAATTCTGGTTCTGAGCTATTTCCAGCTGAGAACGCAGTTCAGCCTCTCTCGTCTTAAATTCCTTCGCTTCCCTTTCTAATTTGCGAATGTATTTATGAACTCTTGACGTAGACAACTCGTACTGCAGCTGGGATTCATTTACCCTCTTTTGGTGCAAATTGTCTTCAAGGCTCTTCAAATATAACAGAAAATTATTTTTCTCAGTGTAGAAAATCTCCCGTTCTTGTTCTCTGTCAAACTTTTCTTCCACCAGTTCAGATTGGACCGTCAAAAGCTGATCTTCAGACAAACGCCATTTATTTTCCATAACTTCAGTCGCTTCAACTTGTTTGGAAAGTTTATCCTTTAGCGACTGAATTTCTAAACTCTGCTGGTCATCCGGAAGTTGTGAACTGGTTTTAGACGTGTCATGTCTCTGGGGAGAAGTTTCCCCACGAACACACACCTTTTTGGCTTTGCGTAGATTTACTCTCACTTTGCTCATTTTGAATAAAACAGTTGGTTACTGAAATATTTCAATAGGCAGATAGCTAAACGCTGGGTGAAGACAGCCAGATAAATGGTCTGTGTTCTCCTGAGAACGCAAGGTGAATGACTCTAAGCACTCCAGATCAGGTCAATACTATTTGCTCTTTGATGATATCATCAACTAAGCCCCTCCCCTTTGCAGCCTTCTTGTTGACTACTACTACTACTACTACTTGTTGACCTACTGCAATGCTGTTTTCCGTTTCCATGGAGACAAAATGCTTGTTTGGAATCTTCTGGAACCTGGCCAAAAGCAGTAGTAGCTCTACAGAAATCAGTGCTGCTAGTGATCATAATGGCCGTTTCTCAATACTCAAGGACGCTAGTACGTTCTTGTGTACTTTACAGGTGTGTTCTTGGCTAAGACACCAGAAAGTCCGTTCTGCCACGTACGGGAGGACGAGGACGGCATTTGGAAAAAGCGTACTCCTTTGCCTCACGGCAACAGCGCTGCTTGTTGCTACGGTAAAAAAAATGACCTGACATAAAAATAAAAGTCTAGTCTGTTCCTTAAATGACAAAAATAACAATGAAAACATATTATTAGGCCCCAGCAGCGAAAGCGCTGCGAAGGCCTCTTGTATCTGCTCCATTTATTATTATTCTGGTCATAAATGAATTGGCTCTTTGGAGGCCTTATCATACCCCAAAACTCACAATATTTTGCACACATGTCAGGCCTGGTGAAAAATTTTGTATTTTAAAGGTCCTGAAAAAATCCCCCCAAAAATGGCTGAACAGCGCCCCCTATAATGTGAAACATCCGCCCCCCAAAAATCTCCC
>SSNS01000011.1:3450839-3481228 GCA_006937985.1 Aphyosemion australe | reverse complement strand
CATGTTCAAGCCTTTCTAAGAGAATATTGTGATCGACTGTGTCAAAAGCAGCACTGAGGTCCAACAAGACCAGAACAGACACAAGATTCTTATCTGAGGCCGTGAGAATATCATTTGTAACTTTCACTAATGCGGTTTCAGTGCTGTGATGCTCTCTAAAACCTGACTGAAATTCCTCAAACAGATCATTAGTGTTTAGATGCTCACATACTCGATTGGCCACAATTTTCTCAAGGACTTTAGATAAAAATGGGAGATTAGATATTGGTCTATAATTCATTAGGTCATCTGGATCCAGAGAGGGTTTCTTAAGTAGAGGTTTAATTACAGCAACCTTAAACTCCTGCGGTACGTATCCATTTACTAAGGATAGGTTAATTATATCTGAAATGGGGGCAGTAACCAAAGGAAATGCTTCTTTAAATAATTTGGTTGGGATTGGGTCTAAAATACAAGTTGAAGGTTTAGATGAAGCTAATATTTTTGATAACTCTGAAAGCTCAACTGCATCAAAACAGTTCAAACACAGATGAGGTTCTACAGTTACCTCTGATGCTGCCTCACTTACTGAGGAAGAAGAAATCGTGTTGAGGAGGATGCTGATGATTTTGTTTCTAATAGAAACTATTTTATTAGTGAAGAATTCCATAAAGTCGTTGCTGCTGAAGGCTAAGGGAATAGCTGGCTCAGAGCTATGATTCTGTGTAAGTTTAGCAACTGTACTGAAAAGAAATTTAGGATTATTCTTATTCTCCTCAATTAATGACGAATAATATGCAGTTCTAGCTTGTCGAAGCTTATTTTTATAAAGCACTAGACTATTCTCTGTACAAATGTCAGAAACGCACATTACAACGCATTTTAACCAGGAATCAATTAGTGGATTTTCTTCGGGGTTCTGATTACGGGGGAGCCTGAAAAAAGGTCCAGTTTCAATATAACATTATTTATATGGACTCTAGCGCACCAGGACTTCTTTTGAGCAGAGAGGACAGAGTTGCTGATTGTCGCGTTCCAGGCTGCTTTCTGCGCGCACCGTGAGCACAAAGTCACGCCACCAAAAGAAAACAACACGAGATCGTTCATGTCCTCTCATAAATATTCTGGTACTTTCTCTTTTATTCATGCTTGACGCGCTCTGCCTCAGCGGAGTTCATCTGTGCCCCGGTGACATCACCTCACTGCTGCGGGCGCACAAGTGCGCATTTCGCTCTTTTTGCGGTGCAGATCCCTGAACTGCTGTGCTGCGGTTCACCTCTCTGCCTTGGCTGCTGCACTCACTTTCAGCTGCTTAGTTCATAGCGCATGAAGTGGAAAAACTCAAAAAGCCTGGAAGCGGTTTTTCTGGAGGATTTAGAGGAGATGCAGAAAGATCACATGACATTTACTTCCCATTTAGTATCTAATGCTTTAAAGATATTGGCCAGACTCAGCATGAAAATTGTAAAATATCAGTTTAACTACTTTAGCATGTATAAAAAAAATAAACTGGGTTCAGTTTTTCATTTTGTTCAGCAGTTTTGTCATAAATCATTATAGAAAATCAAAATTCTCTCCTCCAAACACTGAAAAGCGCTGGTTCTGCACACGTCACTCAAATACGTGTTAGGAGGCACTGCTCCTGCTGCTTACTAGGAGATTAGTTGTATTTTGCTCTACTTTTTGCTCTCAATGCTTACGGATAATCATGTTTACAGCTGCAGCAAAACGTCTGAGCCATATGTCAGAGTCCTACATGCATTTCTAACTAATGTAGCAACATTAAAGTCATTTACTGTTTGTGAGGAGAATCTTAGCGAGCTGTAAGCACAACGCTAGCTTCTGTCAGACCTGCGTGACCATTACAGCACAGCTGATGCAGACTGCAGGGGCTGGTCAGGGCTGCTCACTCAGAGGTTTGATCTAAAAATATAATCAACATATTCCAACTGTAAATCCATCTAGAACCGCTACCGGTCCTTCTGGACTCCAAGTCCCATTAGCATGATGGATGGCAGCCACATGGCTAAACGTGTTAGCTCCGGTAAGGAAAAAATAAGTCATTTGGGAACGCTACGACACACACAGGGGTCGAATCTAAAAAGACAGATCCTTCTGAGACCGGCAGAACCTTCGTGCCATCCTGGATTACAGCCAAAACAACAACGAGGGGTGGGGGGATGTTGTGGAGTAAAGAGAAGGGGGGCCTTTGGGCACTTTGTGCCCAGGGGCCCTTGCAATCATAATCCGGCCCTGGCCACAGCCGTGACAGAAGACTCACAATGTGTAAAGACGCCCCTTAGATCATCTAGTATCATAAATTACAATATTACAGGTTTTTATGATTTCAATAGAAACAAATGGAATCACCTAAATTTGGCTGCTTATTGAGTAAAAAACAAAGTTTTATTTACACCTAACTTTTAAAGCAATCAGTTTATATTTGAGTGTTTCATAGTGAGAAAAGGGGAAATCAACAAACATTGTTGCAACTTGAACTTTGTTCTTCCTCTTTTTAATTGAATTTCACAGATCAGAATCAAATTTGCAGGATTGGTGGAGACTTATCATGCATGCGCCATAATTTTCCAGTCAGTAAACATTTCATCAAAGCTATTATTGATGTGATCCGGGAGTATATGTAGTTTTTGCATAAGGAGATGTTGCAGAATGAGGAGCTTTTACAGATGTACCAATAACTCAGGTGTGTCAGGTCCAGGTCTTTCAGGGTCTCCTTCCCTGAATGCTCGCTCATCTCACCTGCACCTGCCGCGCTCACTGACGTTTGTTTTTGTTTTGATGGTTCGTGAGAGCGGGCACCTGTGTTAAAGCCCCGCCTCCTGTTTTGACAGCCACGGCTTTCTCCACAGTTTATGCAAGATTTAAAGTCGAAACGGGAGATTGTCAGTAATGCGGGACAAAGTATCAATTTGCGGGACGACTGAAAAGTAATGAAAATGCGCTTGTCCCGCACAAAGCAGAACAACAGGTCACCCTACCCTCCGGCGTCCGTCAGCACTGAGCTCCGGGAGGGAGGGGGGTTTAAGAGTTGGGGTTGCTAATAGCCGTTGCTGGGTCCATTCTAGCCGTTGCTATAGCAACCCCTAGCCGCCGCCCATGGAGCTTTGTCCGGATCACCACACCAAATCTGCCTTAATATCACTTTATTTATACTTTTAGAATTTATTTTACTCATCAAAGCACACTGGACCGTTTGGATCATACTAGTTAATTATTTAAACTAATAAAATTGTTTTTATTTTCCTCCCTTTTAATCCTAAGAAAGACTAACATGTTTTAAAAATCTTAAAGATCAGAAACCAAAATTTCCGAGAAACAAAGTACTTCAGACCCTAAAAAAGGAAAAGTGCTATGGTTTAAAAAACTTCTGCAGATGAGTTCATTAAAGTCAAACGTGTGATTACACATTTGTGATTACATATATGTGATCATATATATATAATTTTAGATGTTGAGGGGGAAATTAACAGATATCATATATATAATATCTATATATATGATATCTATGGAAATTAACGCCAATGTGATGACATCATCAATATGCAAATTATCGTGTGATGTCATCTGGCGACATCTGGGTGACTTTCTGGTTGAACCTCAGCTACATTCTGTCGAAGGCAGTTATTTGTGTTTACATTGTTTTAATGTATTTGAGACTTTTTAACATGGATGAATTTGTCCCTCATTCTCCTCCACCTCTTCGTACAGTTGGCACCTCTAAACCAAAGTGTCCCATCATTTCTATCCACAAATAAAACGCTTGCTCTGTATCTTTGTACTCCTTCAGTCACGGATGAATAAACTTTCATATTTTCGGACTTTTTCCGAGAGGCGTTCTTCAATCTGCTCCATGTCTGCCGCTAAATATCTTCAGCTCTTTTTAGTTTTTGAGTCAGCAATACACACACACACACACACATATATATATATATATATATATATGTGTGTGTGTGTGTGTGTGTGTAACGGGTACCAGGTGTGGAAACCGCTGTCACAAGTAGGTTACCTAAAAAGTGTATTTGGCAGCAGTTAATGTAATGTAAAATTTGACTGAAATCTGATGTACATATTTAGTTTAGGATCGTAATGCATAAATGTGGTAGAAAGCAACTTGAAATTGTCCATCTGAGTGTAAATTAATTTTCTCATATGATCCAAAGTGCCGAAATTAATTGGCATCAACAAATGCATAAGACATTTGTTGATGCCCCTTAATTTCATCACATTAGATATCTTTGCACCTTGGAAGTTGACTTCAGCCCCATTTTCTAGCAGAGGGCACAGACACTAATCCAAGCGTCTGCATTGAAACTCATTTTTTCAAATGGAATGGTGCATCTACTGTGATGCTTGTTTAGTTGGGATTTATTATTTTGTTTAGTCCTGGAATTGATTCTGGTTTAGCCATTTTGGTTTAAGTGACTGTCTTGTGTGTTGGTTTCAGTTAAATCAGTTTAGCCCATGGTTCAAATGAAGATAAAAGTACACTGGTGGGACATAATCCAACTATTTAGACATTGTTCAATTAGATTGTTTTCGAAACTCAGTTTGAATTGTGCACCCTTATTGCATGTGAGTTGTTAAATTTTTCTTCCTTTAACAGTATGCAATTGGACGAACGTCCCTACGCGGCGACCATCTTACCTCGGACAGCTGCCCCCTTTCGTAACATTGGTGTCAATGGTGCATGTACTATTTAAATAAGTCTAACTTGCTCAATTTTTAACCGAATTTCAAACGGTTTGGTTTGTTTTAAACGCCAGAGATGTGGCTGTAAAATATGATGGATTTGGCCCGTTAATTTAAAAATGTTAAGGCATTTAGTGATGTATATGATATCTATGGTCTGAGAGCCCTTGCGCTGACGCAAAATGGCGCTGCGTGTCTCCATACAGACGCAGAAGTATAAATTAGGCTTAAGGAAAGAAAAGCATAAATTTCTTTTGTGTGTGCACTAATCTGCATCATTAAATTATATACAGTTTAGTGACTATCAATAAAGTAAAAATAGAGATGATGCCAGTCTGGGGATTGTTGTTTTGCTGGACAAAAACTGGGACAGCTCAGATTGTATCCCATCACCTTTAGCCCTTAAATAATTAATGTTGGTATGAAACTCACTCCAGTATCTCAGAGTACATGTCTGACCTACATTCATTTGTTAAAGACTAAAACTCTGTTTAATTAATAAAACCTTTTTGAGTTTTAGTCGACTAAACCTGACAAACCTTTTTGAGTTTTAGTCAACTAAACCTGACAAACCTTTTTGAGTTTTAGTCGACTAAACCTGACAAACCTTTTTGAGCTTTAGTCGACTAAACCTGACTAAAACCTTTTTGAGCTTTAGTCGACTAAACCTGACTAAAGTGCATTTTTGAGTTTTAGTCGACTAAACCTGACTAAAGTGCATTTTTGAGTTTTAGTCGACTAAACCTGACTAAAGTGCATTTTTGAGTTTTAGTCGACTAAACCTGACTAAAGTGCATTTTTGAGTTTTAGTCGACTAAACCTGACAAACCTTTCTGAGTTTTAGTCGACTAAACCTGACAAACCTTTTTGAGCTTTAGTCGACTAAACCTGACTAAAACCTTTTTGAGTTTTAGTCGACTAAACCTGACAAACCTTTTTGAGTTTTAGTCGACTAAACCTGACAAACCTTTTTGAGTTTTAGTCGACTAAACCTGACAAACCTTTTTGAGTTTTAGTCGACTAAACCTGACTAAAGTGCATTTTTGAGTTTTAGTCGACTAAACCTGACTAAAGTGCATTTTTGAGTAAGATTAGCACTAAAACTAAAATGCCTTCCAAAAAAACACTGTTAAAAGGTTTCTTTAAACCATTTGGTGGGCATTTCCTCATAGTCTGTTAAGTTTAAGCAACTTGCTCCCTGGATCTGAGAGGCAGGAGTTGCGTTTGGAGTCTCATATACCCTCTTACGTTTGTTATTCTCAGAGTTTTCTGTTTTTGCAGGCCTTTTAACACCTTTTGCAAATTCAGGGGTAGACCTGTAGTTATGTAGAAACCTTTGGTCTCTTGTTTGTCGGGAAAACGCTCTCTAAATCATCCTCAGCTTTCCTTTTCTTGGGACTCTTAGTTTGTGTCTGTGATTTGACAGCCACGTTTTCTCTCTGTGTGTAATTTGTAGAGAAATCCTCATTTAACTGGAAATTCTGGTTCTGAGCTATTTCCAGCTGAGAACGCAGTTCAGCCTCTCTCGTCTTAAATTCCTTCGCTTCCCTTTCTAATTTGCGAATGTATTTATGAACTCTTGACGTAGACAACTCGTACTGCAGCTGGGATTCATTTACCCTCTTTTGGTGCAAATTGTCTTCAAGGCTCTTCAAATATAACATAAAATTATTTTTCTCAGTGTAGAAAATCTCTCGTTCTTGTTCTCTGTCAAACTTTTCTTCCACCAGTTCAGATTGGACCGTCAAAAGCTGATCTTCAGACAAACGCCATTTATTTTCCATAACTTCAGTCGCTTCAACTTGTTTGGAAAGTTTATCCTTTAGCGACTGAATTTCTAAACTCTGCTGGTCATCCGGAAGTTGTGAACTGGTTTTAGACGTGTCATGTCTCTGGGGAGAAGTTTCCCCACGAACACACACCTTTTTGGCTTTGCGTAGATTTACTCTCACTCTGCTCATTTTGAATAAAACAGTTGGTTACTGAAATATTTCAATAGGCAGATAGCTAAACGCTGGGTGAAGACAGCCAGATAAATGGTCTGTGTTCTCCTGAGAACGCAAGGTGAATGACTCTAAGCACTCCAGATCAGGTCAATACTATTTGCTCTTTGATGATATCATCAACTAAGCCCCTCCCCCTTGCAGCCTCCTTGTTGACTACTACTACTACTACTACTACTACTACAACCTGTTGACCTACTGCAATGCTGTTTTCCGTTTCCATGGAGACAAAATGCTTGTTTGGAATCTTCTGGAACCTGGCCAAAAGCAGTAGTAGCTCTACAGAAATCAGTGCTGCTAGTGATCATAATGGCCGTTTCTCAATACTCAAGGACGCTAGTACGTTCTTGTGTACTTTACAGGTGTGTTCTTGGCTAAGACACCAGAAAGTCCGTTCTGCCGAGTACGGGAGGACGAGGACGGCATTTGGAAAAAGCGTACTCCTTTGCCTCACGGCAACAGCGCTGCTTGTTGCTACGGTAAAAAAAATGACCTGACATAAAAATAAAAGTCTAGTCTGTTCCTTAAATGACAAAAATAACAATGAAAACATATTATTAGGCCCCAGCAGCGAAAGCGCTGCGAAGGCCTCTTGTATCTGCTCCATTTATTATTATTCTGGTCATAAATGAATTGGCTTTTTGGAGGCCTTATCATACCCCAAAACTCACAATATTTTGCACACATGTCAGGCCTGGTGAAAAATTTTGTATTTTAAAGGTCCTGAAAAAATCCCCCCAAAAATGGCTGAACAGCGCCCCCTATAATGTGAAACATCCGCCCCCCAAAAATCTCCCTTTCATTTAATCACCACAAAATTGTATCTGGTAACTGAAGACAAGTTGGGGTTGCATGGCGTCACTTTATGAGAGTTTTCCAAAGAGGGCGTGGCTGTGACGGTGCCGCGAAAGTCAGGCGTAACGCCGTGGCCATGTTTGCCTCCCATTTCGTCATTTCAAAAGATATCGGCACGAAGTTTTTTTTGACCGATCCTGGTCCACCCCCCAACCGAAGTTGACGTAGAAATCCGGTGAGCGTGGCCTAAATTTTGAAATAGCGCCCCCTAGGACCATTAAAACTGTCAGCCACAAGCCATGCTTTGATTGAGTATTACGAAACGTTGCATGCTGATGTAGTGTCTCAGGACCTACAAAAAAAGTCTCTTGAAGCCATGCTCTATATTGTACAGGAAGTCGGCCATTTTGGTTCTAGACTCCATTTTGTGATTTTTGCACACTTTCTATTGACGGTCACGCCCCCTTGGCCGTTTGACCTATCGCCTTCAAATTTTGGTTATATATTCTTAAGACCATGTGGAAAAAAGTGAAACTACGGATTTTACGAGAAATGTTTGGTTTGGGCGTGGCTAACCCTCAAACATTGGCCTGCCGCCACGCCATGCTTTACTGTCAAAGCAACCTATTTGACCCTTTTCACCTAATCAGCATCAATTTTAGCCAAATAGCAGTGGACATATTGGGATCACTTTGTGTCCAGTATTGCCAGGTTTCGAAAGAAGGTGGGGTTTGGGGGCCATGGCGAATTTTTGATGTTACGCCGTGCATTTACGTTAGCCTTTCATTTCCTCAATTTTCATGATATTGACACGAAACCCTGTGTGAGCGGTCCTAGTCCGACCCCCAATAGAAGTTGATGTGACAATCCGGTGGGCGTGGCCTAATTTTTGAAATAACGCCCCCTAGGACCATTTACAATGTCAGCCCCAACCCATGCTTTGACTGAGGATTACCAAATTTTGCACACCGATGTAGTGTCTCAGGACCTACAAAAAAGACTCTTGAAGCCATGCTCCATATCACACAGGAAGTCTGCCATTTTGGTTCCACACTCCATTTTGTTTTTTTTGCACACTTTCTATTGACGGTCACGCCCCCTTGGCCGTTTGACCCATCACCTTCAAATCTTGGTTATATACTATTACTTATTACTATGTGGAAAAAAGTCAACCTATGGATTTTACGAGAAATGTTCCGTTTGGCCGTGGCTAACCCTCAAACTTTGACCTTTCGCCATGATATTCCTTTGTGTAATAACTTCCATGCGCATAATCAGATCTATATCAAACTTTGTCTGTGTTATCTCAGACCACATCTCAAGATCATGACAGTGTTGATAGCTGACATCACCTAAGCCCCGCCCACTGAACACAGGAAGTGTATTATTTTATGTTGAAATGGCCATATTTTATCTCTATAATTTAGTCAAAGTGACACTGAGTACATGGTGGCGTAATGACCACATCAGTTCTGGCAGCTTTCCACAAATGGAGGAGCTTTGATGCCATGGCGAATTCTGGCGTGAAGCCGTGAACTTACGTTTGACTGTAACTTTCACCAACACCCTCCTATCAGCATGAAATTTAACACGGTGAGCAACAATCCACTCCCTCAACCAAACAGGTGCAAATGGTTGGTGAAGGTGGTCTTATTTTACCACAGCGCCCCCTTCATACCTTTAAACTGTAATAACTTCTACAGACAAGGTCACAACTGCACCAAACTTGCTTTGTGTCATCACACAAAAGTGCCCAACACATTCCTGTGGTCATTGGTTGATTTCACTTTAGCCCCACCCCCTCAGAGATTTTTGGCCCTCAGCAACACATGCATGGTGCAATTCACACCACACTGCACACAAATGATTGTTGTCAACCTACAAACTGCTCAATGGGATTTTAAATGCAATTTGGGACAGCGCCCCCTAGATAAAATAAAACTTTAATAACTTCTACAAACCAGTGGCCTAGTGGTAGTGTCCGCCCCGGGACTGGGAGATCGGGGTTCGATTCCCGGTCGGGTCATACCAAAGGCTTTGAAAAATGGGACCCAATGCCTCCTCGCTTGACACTCAGCATTAAGGGGTTCGATTGGGGGGTTAGACCACCAAATAGTTCCCGAGCGCGGCCACAGCTGCAGCTCACCGCTCCCCACCATGGGGATGGGTCAAATGCGGAGATGTATTTTCACTAATGTGTGATGAATACTTGGGACTTTAACTTTAAAAATGCTCAAAACTGTACCAAACATGGTGGGACTCATCACACCACTGCACTCAACAAATGTATGTGCTCATTGGTTCAAATCAATTTATCTCTGCCCCCTTTCAGCCCTTTGGCTCTAGATAACACATGCAACATCTGATTTTTCCCAAAAATACACAAAACCATCATTGTCAACCTAAGATGACCTCAATGGGATTTTAATGTAATCGCACACAGCGCCAACTACATAACTTCAAACTTTAAAGAACATGGTCAGAAATACATTAAACTTGGTTTGTGTCATAACACCACTGCACCAAACACATTTATGTGGTTGTTGGTTCAAATCCCTTTAGCTCCGCCTCTTGAAGCTGTTTGCTTCTAGATAATACACGCAACATTTGATTGATGCCAAACTAACACAGAATTATTTTTTTCAACTTATGATCAGCTACGTTTTAATGAATTTGATTTGAAAACATTGTATCCTATGATTTTCTAACCAGTTATATCTCGTTGATGCATAATCAGACTGACACCAAATTTGCTTGGCTTACACGTGGTTTACTGATTAACCCACTAGTGTGGTAAATTTAGAGCATCCCCTAGTGGTGAGATGCATCATTTATTGGCAGGCTCAGAGGACATGCCGAGTCGTGGTGAGGTGCGGATGAGCTGACGGTTTGCAGTTTCCGGGGTCGCGGGGGTTGACGTTTCTGTGGCGTGGTGGTGCTCTGGTCCCCCTGGGCTGCCACAATAGGCCGGAGCGGCGCTGAGCTGCGAGGGCTGAACGACGCTGCTTGCAGCTTTAATTTGTATTATATTTGGTCTACTTTTGATCAAAACGGACAAAATACCAGCATTTCCCGCTGTTAAATGAAGAAAAAAAAGTTTCTTTTTCATCAAAACAAAGCAATGATGCTTTTATTTTGATAGTGGGTTAGCTAATTAGCATTTTGATGGATCGTGAAGAGTCTGTAAGAAAAAAAACAACAAATACACAGCAAACTTTACAGGTTATACACAATTATTTACAATAACAGACAACTTTATATTTATTTATGTGCATTTCTGATATAAAACAACACAGTTATAAGATTTCTCCTCTGCCGTTCGGAGTATAACGGTTAGCGGTGCAATGCATTATGGGAAACTTTGCTGTCCCAAGTCCACATAAGGACGCAACAATGCATCCTTGATACAATGGGCGGAGCAAGAACATATCCGGGAACTTTGAGCGAACTTGCCATTATATGTACTTAGGATTGGAACAGTACTTGGACCATCGTTGATGACGTTTCATAAGGACGGGAGTACACAAGTACAGACAAGTTTGCATATTGACAAACGGCCAATGTTTTATTTATTTATTTATGCAGCTGGAACAGCAGTGTGCACCCTCACAAACATTACATCAAAACGACCGGCACGGCCGTGGGAAGTGTGGTACATCATGATTTTGGGGTGATCACTTTGACAATTTAACTCATTATCAGCTTCAGTTCAGTTCTTAGCAAGGTTTTAATAGTTTTGCATTTTTTATTAGTTTTTACATCTAATTTTTAATTCTATTTAGTTTTAATATGTTTTTACAACTTGTTTTTTAGTTTATTTTTTTTATTAGTTTTAGTTATAGTTTTAGTCTTTTTTTTGTAATATTAGTTACATAGCAGAGACAAGAATGAATAAAAGAATAGAAATTGTTGTGTGTAACAAAATCACAGAAAATCATAGTTTTTCAAAAATGTATTCAGTTAGAACAGGTGAGCTACCATACATTCCAGGTTAAGTATCAAAGATATGGCAGAGTAACAAAAAATCTTGGAAATTCTAACTTCCCAGTAGAAATAATGAACTGGAACCCCCCCCCCCCCCCCTAAGTCAGAGAATGTTTCTTAATCCAACTGCAAGATTCAACATAGCGGCTTCTTGTAATAACAATAGTAGCTGTGGTGGAAACATTTTTATTTTACAAGATAAACTTGTAAGGGTGCATCTAAAATCCATGTTATGTGCAGTTGTATGTTCTTCGAGGTAAACTGAACGCATCATGAGGTCCGACCTCCACAGCATAGACATTGAAGAGTAGATGCCACACCGACCACTAGACCCTGTGCACGATAGCAAACGCTAGTTCCGGTTGATGAACTCCGGAGGGCCGTGCTACTTTCCTGTCCCCTTCACAGTAATGTCAACATGGCAGTGAACTGCACTTTTCCAGATCTCTTGGGAATTTGCCGAAAATTTCAGTCGACGTTCATCGTATTGTCAACACTTTTTCATCTGCTCCACAAATCAAACGAGAAAAGGGATTCAAGTTGTACATTTCCCCCGTATGTGCACAACTATGACGGTGAGTACACAACGCGGCTGTGCTAACTAGTGCGAACTTGACTAAGAGGGGCATGACAAACATGTTGTATTATTATTAAACAGTAACTGCCGTTTTTGCTACCTGGACCTTATTTCTACTGTGCAATACGTTCATTTACTCACCCAGAGAACTTTGGTGCTATTTGGAGTTTGAGAAATATCCGTCTACAATCGACGTATATCCATAATGGGAGTTGTTGTAGCAGCGGTGCAGCCTCTAAATAAGGCACTATCTGCCACTAAAGTCCTTCATTTCACCAGTAATTTGGTATGACTCACTAGCACTATTCCCTGTTAGTTCGGAGCGTCTCGGACGTGCTTTGTTGTCCTTTACAGAAGTTTAGTGAAACTAGCCGGCGGCGATTGCAGTGACGTCACGGGCCGTTCGGCTTCATTGAGCAGAACTTTCACTTTGTTCTCTGTGACGGCAGTCGGTTAGACAGAACTTGCTACTGCAAATATCAACCTGGTTCGCATTTGCGTGCATTTCAGTTTCCAAATTTTCCAATAATTCCGTTGCTGACCGTCGTAGAACACAGAGTGAATGTTCTGCTCAGATCAGATGTGCTGCTATTCACCTGTTTTCTATCAGCGCTTTACTTTCATTTATTTTAATCGAGGGGGTGGGGAGTAGGTTGATGCACACATACCAACACAGACATGCCTATCAAAGCAACATTTTACAATTAAATATCTTAATTCATCCTCTCATTTACCACCTATTTTCAGTAGCATAATACTATCCGGAAATAACAAACCTATACTTCCGGTCGGAACCCGGAAATTAGCATTTCTTCGTGTACAGGGTCCATTCCCTATGGCAGCCAAAATTGTAGGGTCTACTTTGTATAAAGTCTATGTTTCACAGAGTGTTTTAGCTACTTTAGCTCCGTGGAGATTTGCAGCTCATGAACTACGAGGGAATGCTGTTCATATACCCGTTCACACACGCCAGAATGAGCACGCTCACTTTAACTTTCGTCAGGCAAAATACGAGCAAGTTCAGGTCACGTTCACCAAAAAAACAAACGAGTTCACAAATGATTGTTTAATAAACACATTCAGGTACAACACTGCCCGTCACTCCCTCCCAACTCTTGCCGACATGACGCTCGATGTTGACTGACGAGCCGTCTGTTGTGGCACGCGCACAAAAAAAAATAAGAATAAGACAAACACGAAAAGGAAGCTAATTGTCTCTATAAATTCCGTTAGTTTTGTTAACGCTCATTACAGTTTCAGTAAGTTTCAGGGTTTTTTTTTTCAAAAATTCGTTTTTATTTTTATTTCAGTTAATGAAAAATCTTTTTAATTCTAGTTTTCGTTAGTTTTTGTTTACGATAATAACCCTGGTTCTTAGGCATCTTCAGCTTTCAGTTTCAGAATTCAAACAGCATTTCTGCAAGAAATGCAAATCATCCAGCATTAGCCGTTGCTCCCCTGACTTGGGAGTTTTTACAGTGAAATCCACACCCATGTAGCTACTCTGGGAGTTTAATGCAGTGTTGATCACTGTTGTTTACGTCCTGCAAGCTAATAACATTAACTCAGGTCTGACTCAGTTACATAACACCATCTGCAGTCCAAAAGGATTCGATTGAAGTCAATTGGACTTTGAAAACGTTTTGCTTCTCATCCAAGGAGCTTCGTCAATAGAGCTTTCTACAGTAGCTAAAATAGATTGCCGCAAAGCACTCTGGGAAATACGGTCATACAAAAAAGCTACATTTTAGTATGGAATCCTATGGGACTGAGGCGCTCAGATCTAGCTAAAGTTATTTTTTCGTCTTCTAAAGATTTTCAAACAGCAAGGAACTTAACGCTGCTGCTGGGGGAGGTGCTAATCGGACTTTAGACGCCCAGATCGGATGTTGGAGAGGACTTTTTATCCCTTTTCCAAAGCCGGTAAAGTCAATAGTATACCGCTGCAGACCCGGAGACGCCAGTTTCGGGCCGACACCACGTGAAACAGCTGGAAAGCTACACGGGCTAAGCTAAAGACAGAAGAAGCAAAGCGGTGGTAGTTTTTAAGTTGGACGAGCGGATTTTAACTGTGTGGAGCAGATCAAGAAAAGCACGTATATTTGTTACTTACATCTTCCTGGAGGGGAAAGTCCTACATCCGAGAATGACCAGCCGCCAGTCGTAACGACGCTCTCAATCGTGGGGTTATCCAGGAGGAGCAGCGGAGGAGAATTAATGCAGGACGCAGCGTTGTTAACAGAGAGTGGAGGCAGCGTTGTTAACGGAGAGTGGAGGCAGCGTTGTTAACGGAGAGTGGAGGCAGCGTTGTTAACAGAGAGTGGAGGCAGCGGTGTTACCGGAGGTGAGTTAACAAGGAGGCAGCGGTCCAGCTGAACGTCTCGGCCAAACAGCATGTCCACCCAAACGTCCACGAAAAAGGCTTTTGACCAGAGGTGAGTGGAATATAAAAAGTAGGGACACAAATGATAACCTGACAGTTAAAAAACTACCTTGAAAAAATGTTACTTGAGCACTGAGAGTAATGAACTTATTTTTATATTACTCAAGAAGGAGCCGTGATGGGAATAATGGCATTTAAAACAACAGCGCTGCTAGCGAGGGTTAGTTTTTACTTTCACTTTCATTTGAGCTAGCGCTTCAGTTCTGGTGATCGATAATTAGCAGGGTCGCCATCAAGAAAAGCTCTCTGGAATGTTTTTTTTTTTGTCAAAACAACTTCCTCCATTTTATGCCTTCATATCGATGTCAAAGCGCTCTGAAACTGTATATTTTCTATTGTTAATGCGGCTTATCAGTATGACCCTTCCCAGAAGCCTTTGCGTGGCGACGTCAACTGTAGAATATCCTAATCTGACTAGAATATGGGAGAGTCGAGCTTATAAGCTGTATCTGTCTGTTGTTGCTTAATGAGCTGAAACTACCCATGAATACCCCCACACACCTCCTAGGGAGTTGATGTTGTTAGGTCTTATTGTGTTGGAATGGTTGTTTTTATAGATGCAGGAGGGTGTGACCTAGACTGAAACTGTTTTGGAATTAGGTTCAGAGCTAGGTGAAACCTGAGGCCTCCTCCTCTGTTTAATGAATGTTTTTCCCGTTTGACATAGACATTTGACATTTTTTAAAAGCTGCTTTTACCTAAATCTTTTGTGTTTTTCTTTTTTTTTTACTTGAATTTAAAATCATCTTTCATTTGTTTTATTATCTTTATGATCATTTTATAATTTCATGACTTTGTTTTCTGATTTTAGTTTATTTTATGATCTTTTGCTGTTTGGTTAATAAGGTCATTATGATTTTATGACTTTATGATTTGTTTTGTTTTGATCTCTGTGAAGCACTTTGTGATTCTCTTTGTGTGTTAGCTTCCTTCACTCCTCTTTCTAACCATCTATCTTCTCAGTACAGAATGTGTAAAGAGTGTCCCTTGTCTTTTGGTGTAAGTGGACTGCAGAGTCTTGACCTGAAGCGGTGACTCTCCTGTGTAGTTGTAGTTTAGTTTCCCCTAGTGTAAAGATCTGGACAGTCGTCACTGCATTGGCCTGCATAAACGACACAACTGAGCTTCTGTTTGGGGGGGTTTTAAAGCTTATTGAATGCTCATTATTTCTCACCTTTCTGCCGCATGAGACAAGAAAAGACTTGCATCCCATATATACTGTAGTACTGTCGCCTCCGTGGGAGAAATTTTAGTTTTAAATGTTTAATGCACTGGCTTTTCTGTGTGCATGTTTTCCTTTTGCATGTTTGCGCTTCCTTCATGTGCTCCGGTTCCATCCCTCAGTCCTAAACCTGCACACTAGATCACTCTGTAGAAGCTAAACTGATGTTGGGGTGAATGTGGGCCCTGTGATGAAGTGGTGACATGTTCAGGGTGTAACTCACCTCTCACCCACTATGCATCCCAAATGCAGAATACACACACCATCTGTCACTTTAGAACAGTAATTTGATGGTATAAGTCATTTTTGTAGACATTTCAAGTGTTTGATTTTCAAGTAAATATAATCATGTTTTAATTACAAAGGAATATAGAAGGGGGTGTTTCTGAATAATCTGAAAATTCTGAAAGATGGTTTACCAGAGCTCAAAATCAAACATGTGGCTAGCTTAGAGTTTCTCATTTTTGCATTTTTACTCAAAGCCAGGGCTATTCAGGTCAGGTCCTGGAGGGCTACACATTTTATTTGCTCTCCTGCTCCAACACACCTGATTCAATAACCTCTTCAGCGTCTCCTGTAGTTGTCTAGAAGACTGATTATCACTCATTGATAAAATACAAAACTACTTTGTTTGAATGAGCTGACATTTTTTTTAGAATAGATCAGTAACATAACCTTTTATTCACACAGGAACAGCTAACCTGCTCCTCTTCAGTCCCTGACCCTGTGTCCTGCCTGGAGCCTGTCAAGTTGCTTTCCAACCCCACTTGAAAGGGGCTCATCTAAAGGAGAATATAGGCAGGATTCCACTCAGGACTTCATAACTTCACTTTCATTTTCCTTTATTTCTTTCTTTTGAATAGGGGTCATACGGTGAAGCATGAGCAGTAAAGCCATACGAGCAGGTGAAAAACCTGAACAAAACACAATATGTACACTAAGAAACTGATATATATAAATATTCCACCACCAGAATTGTATATTTACAAACATTCAAACAACAAACACTCCCTTTGCAGTACATTTATACATGATTTAACATGAGTAGGCTACGCATGATTAATTATTGGACCGAATCTCATTTAATTCATAAAATAAGACGACCACGTTTAAAATCATGATCTCAATTAGTTAAGGTTAAATGCAAGCAACTAGCAGAAGCAACTAGCAAACCCATCAAGCATAAACATCAAGTTAATCATGAGACAAACATTTCTGATGCGCACCGACTCTCCGGGTCTGCTCTGAGCGGCGCTAAACAAACACGCGTCAGCCGATCGGCACCACAGGTAACGCGTTTCAATTAGATGTCTCTTACCGGCTGCCTCCCCTGTCTTTAGATGAGTTACATCGCCATTCCCTTGGAAGATCACTGCGTCGGTGCTTCCTCGGCTTTCTCAAAGAGCTGTAGAAAGATTTCCGTCCCTGGTGCGTCCTACATAAAACTTTTCCGGTGATGCGTGATGACGCGTGGAGATGCGTCCGCGAGTGTCAATCAGTTCCAGCTGTTTTCCACAACCTACCACTACGTGCTTATTCATTCATTTAGTTTATTTTTATTCTGTTTTCTCAATCTTCATGTTTATTGTTATTTTCTCTATTTTTATTATTTGAATGTCCATCTAAATCAGAACTCTGTATAAACCATAATTTGACCGCACAGAGCCTAAGCAGCAATATCAGTTGTTCATAGTGTTAAGCTGTTTAGTCAGAAATGAACAAATACTTCCAAAAATTATAGAATGACATAAATGTTCTTTAAATGTCATTTAATACAAAATCTTTCAAGTAATTATGTTGTGTTATGATTATTTTTCCAAACAATGCAACACAAAAATTCTCATAAAATGAATAAAGCTGAAGATATTTTAAATCAAATACAAGCTAAATGTGATGAAAACACAAAATTCTAAATAATTTGAACTGAAGTAAAAAAAAATATATAAAAACAGAAATAACAGTTTTGCATCACTAGTGAATAACTGCAGGTTAAATGATGCTTTGCTGTGTTTTTTGTTAACAAAATTAAAATAAGGTTGGAGGTTTGTCCTTTTTCTCTGCCTCTGGATCAGCTGATGCACGGGTATGATGGCTGTGCAGCACAGAGCAGAAAGAGAGCGAGAGCTTTCAAAACTGTATTTTATTAATAATGGGACAATCACCTGAAACAATTGAGGGAAATCTGTTGAAACTAAATCACAGGAGATGTCCAGAAAGTTTGGAAACGTGTGTTCATCATGTGTTAATAAACAAACGACATTTAATGTGCATTAACGAGCTTTTACCACAGCTAGGACTTTACTGTCACCCACCCAATATTTTACTCAGGATGTTTTTCTGCTCAACATCAGACTCCTGGAACCCAAACCAGGTCTTTATAACCGACGTCTTCTTTAGAAGCGCGTCTTCATCACCGCTCAGCTGGCATCTCTACTGGTAGCTCATGAGCGACGTTTTGGAGACCCCTGGATTGGAGTAACGTTTTCAGTTACATACTATTAAAGAATTTCCTTACAAATTCTGAAATTAGCTTCCTAAACCTTTATTAAAATGTCATATGCTGTACAAACCATTCACTTGCAATATTTTTTCATTTTACAGCCTGCTTCAAATCTCCAAAATCTTATTTTAGGGTTCAGATAATATTTGTCTGTCAGCTTTCATTGCCAATATTTTAAAGTTTATTTTCTGTTTCCTCTTCAGTTTTGGGGGTATTAAGGCCTCACGCTATCATCAAACACGCTTTGATTTTTAGCACAATGAGTTTAAACCAATTACATCAAGCTGCAAAGTTCATGCAAACCTCAGAGGAAAACACAACTCCTGAATCGGAGTTGTGTTGTGGTTGGATTGATCAACAACAGCCCACACTTTGATCCCTAAAAAGTATTTTTCATCTAAAAATTCAGCTCTTGTATATTTTTCATTTGCAAACTTTAGGTACAAAGGGTATTGTTGGCGATAGTGGATTCAAAGGAGAATTGGGTGACAGAGGATTTCCTGGAGAAAAAGGTAAATAAAAAAGTAAAATCCCATTTAAACTAAAACTCAGTTTTTATGTTGATTGATTATTTTTGAAATTGTTTAATTAAACTGTGTATAACAGGTAGTGAAGGCCCCCCTGGTCCGCCCGGCCCTCAGACCTTTATTAAAGGAGACCCTGGGTTCCCAGGGATTCAGGGCTTTCCGGGCCCCCAGGGGCCATCTGGTCTCCCTGGGCAGAAAGGACAGCAAGGTGAGCTACAGTATGTTTAAAACTGTTTCATGTAATATTTTTCTCTGCTCACCCATAGAAGTCGTTCCTCATGATAACTTTACATTATTTTGTCATTCAGGTGTGACAGGTATTCCAGGTCCAAAAGGTGATCATGGTCTCCCGGGGTTTAATGGTCAGCCAGGAGCCAAAGGAGAGCCTGGTATTCCTGGTCCACAAGGTGAGATGTTCACAGGAAAGGAGACGTATAGTTGTTTAGTTTTGTGCTTTTCAACTTATCCATCATTTCATGTGTTCAGGGCCCAGAGGAGATTCTGGTCCTCCAGGACCTGATGGGGTTCCAGGTCAAGTTGGCCCACCTGGTCCAGCGTCGATGGAACATGGCTTCCTGGTGACACGCCACAGCCAGACGGTGGATATTCCATTATGTCCGTACGGGACGAGAATCATATACGATGGCTACTCTTTACTTTATGTTCAAGGAAATGAACGCTCCCATGGACAAGACTTAGGTGAGAATCCATGACAGACGCGTCGAGCAGGAACTAAGCATTGAGGCAGAATTATACCTTGTTGATTTTTATGTTTTAGGTACGGCAGGCAGCTGTCTGAGAAAGTTCAGCCCCATGCCCTTCCTGTTCTGTAATATCAACAATGTGTGCAACTTTGCATCCCGTAATGATTATTCCTACTGGCTCACTTCACCGGAGCCGATGCCCATGAGCATGGCACCTATCACTGGGAATAGCATCAAACCCTTCATCAGCAGGTGTGTTAGCTGGATTTTGCCTTACATTGTGCCTTCAGGTGTGTGTGATACTTTAATGTGTGTTCTTCTCGTGTGTGTGTGTGTGGGCAGGTGTGTAGTGTGTGAAGCTCCAGCCATGGTGATAGCTGTTCACAGTCAGACCATCATGATCCCACCGTGTCCTGAAGGCTGGGACTCTTTGTGGATTGGCTACTCTTTCGTCATGGTGAGTTCAGCCGCTCCAGAGAACGAGTGGATTGTGGGTAGAGAGTGGATCAGATGTTCCTGCAGCTGATTAACATTCACAGCCAAACAAATTCAAGATGGCTTTGTATTCCAACTTTTTTTAGAAACAAGGTTGGATAGCTTTGCTCAAAGAATGCCAGAAACAGAATTTTTAGTAACAAAAACAGAAAATAAAGTTTTCGGTTTTTCGGTTGCAGCACACAAGTGCAGGTGCTGAGGGTTCGGGTCAGGCCTTGGCCTCTCCTGGTTCCTGTCAGGAGGAATTCCGCAGCGCTCCATTCATTGAGTGTCACGGCCGAGGAACTTGCAACTACTACGCCAACTCCTACAGCTTCTGGCTCGCCACCATTGAAGACGACGATATGTTCAAGTAAGTTGGACCGCTAAATCTCAGACTTGAGTTTAAATTCATGAGAGGCTAACCTTTCACCCTTGACCCATTTTCATGTCTGAAAATGTTTGATTTGTCATTTATTTTTTTATTTTTTATTTTTGTGTTAATGTTGAAATAATGGCAGTGAGTTCTTAAAAATAAAACTACACTTTCCAAACTGTTTTGTATTTTTTTTTTTTTTTGAGAAATGCTTGGTTTTCAATGCACCCATAGTCATATCGTATCGTATCGATATCGAGATATGAAATTTTGTCCATATCGTTCAGCCCTACCAGGAATCCATCGATACCAAGTTTGTCCTGATCCATGAGTGGGAAGGAGCTGAAATATCCACACAGAGAGAACCTGTTTTTACTGCGAGGTCCGCGAATTTATTGGCGGCGGCCGCGGTAATAATTCTAATAAATTATTAGCAAAGTAGTTCACCTGTTGGAAAGAAAGCAGTCAACAGCTGTCGCCCCTTTTCTTGCCTTCTTTCCTTTTCTTCTCTGTTTTTTTTTTCTGATGGCCTGATTGGTGCTTTTTGGGCAACATGATAATGCCTCGAGTCAAGCCTACTCTGGTCTGGCCGGCCTGTCTGGATCATGCACCTATAGATGGAAAAAAACCAAATAACACTTGTGGTAAATTAATAAGAAAATTCTACAAATCAATTTATTGCAAGAAATACACAATAAGAGATGGGAAAATTATATATTCTATTAGTTTATTACTTGCTTCCAAATGCTAGATTTTGACGTAAGGATTGCTCTAAAAGTGACAATAAAGCCAAGTTTGCTGTAAATGACAGAAGACGACTATTTCTGTCTTTTAAAGACACTGAATTTCTTTTATCTAAATGTGCCACCTTGCCATAATAATGCTTTGGGCTAGTCTTGATGCTAGATTTTAAAAAGTAACGTTTACAAACTGGAACTGTCACGTACATAAGAAAAACTGCAGGAGGTGCTAGTATACAGTATATACAGTACATGTGCATCTTATAGGATTAAAGATGAAAAAGTGAGGAAAAGATTTTCTCTTTTTTGGTTTTAGAAAAGGCAACAAGGGTGTGCAACAGTATATATGGAGACATTACAACTGACACACATTTTCAAAACCATTCAAATTCATATAATCTTCCTGGTAATCTCAGGAATGTGAAGCTGCCAGTGTCATCATGCTATACGAAAAACTGAATGCACCAGACCTCAAAAACGGTCTTGTTAATCCCAGATGATGATCTACTTTAACTCTATAAGGTAAAGCTGCCCACAGTGGAGGTAACTGACTTTAGGCCATAAATGATGGCCCATAATGAAAGTTGGAAAAGGGCATAGTCTAATTATTACATGAGCTCTTGTTGCAAGGTATGGAGAGCCAAAAGTGACACAATTCAATAAATAGCTAAAGCATTAATTAATTTTATAAATGTATCATTAAATATTTTAAATATTTAATTACATGAACCATAAAAATATTTAATTCATTAAAATACATTTATAGATATTTAATAATTTATTTCATTATTTCATGGTTTGTTCATCATGATTTTGTTTTATCTGTCAACCTTGCCGATCAAAATCAGTGAGCAAGGCTCAGGTTGATAACAAACATGGCAGCTTATATGTTAGAGGATTTTTATTGACCTGGTCAGAGATATTTTAAGCCTAGCAAATAAAACAGTTGCTGACTCAGAATCAGTGGAAAAACAGTACAAGAGGAATTTCAGGAGGAATTTCCTCACTGATAGAGATACTGACTACAGAATACCTGTAGAAGTACTCCTGCATGTGCTTGGTCAATATGGGGTGTTATGTACAGATGTGTTGCCCAGTGGACATTAAAAAAAACTTTTTTTTCTGTAGTTGAAGGTATAGTGTTTAAGGAAAATTACTAAAAAGAAGATCTTGTTTTTAAGGACACTGTAGCAGGTAAATGCATCTGAATGGCTCAATATCACTATTAAAGTTTCTATTGTGTTCACTGGAAGATATTTTTATTATTGTATGTTGATATTTTTATGCTTTATTAGGGAGAACACCCTGACGGCTGTAACTGTAGTATGATTTAGGGAAGTGGGGACAGTTTTGACGGTGTTACACATTTCTACATAACACCCTGTATTGATGAAGCACTACTGCTTTACCACAGATTCTGGGTCAGCAACTTCTGTTTTATCTGTTAGGTTTAAAATATCTCACCAACTTGAAATCTTTCATAAAGGGAGCTGCCATGTTTGTTATCAGAATTAGCTCCACCCACTGACTTTGATGGGTGAGGTTGACAGAAAAAAAATATTGACGAAGACCATGAAACAATAAACTAAATCATGAAATAATTATACATGATTTTTAAAATTAAATATTTTTATTGACACACAATCCATTAATTTTATATTTAAATAACTATTTAAGCACACTATTTTGGGCTTTATCTGTTTATTGAATTGTGCCACTTTTGCCTCTCCAGTTGAATCATATTTCATTTCTTTATATTTGATATTGAAAATGGACAATCTTATGATTTTATTGATAATGCAGGGATTATAAAATTTAGAGTACATTACATTCACAGACAGAACCTGGTTTATTTAATTTCATATGTATTTAACCTTTCATTATTAACAATATATATCAGTATTAGCAAAGCTTAACATCATGAACCCTTTAGATGCAGCAGCAGCAGGGCTCTCATTCTTTCCAGATAGCACTGAGATTTCACTTTAGTTATGCTGGCATTTGTATTTGCTCAATATAGAGGTTAAACTAAGATCACGTTTATTAACTTGTCTTATAGCATCATGACAAAAAATGTGCACAAGAGATCATGGACGAAATTTTGATTTCAGATGTGGGGGGGACACAGCAGGCTTGTGTGCATCTGGGGTGGGGGGTGTTATATAAAGTTACAGACCCCTTGATGCGTCACGTGCCCAAGCTCCCGCCCCCCAGCTTTTGACTTGGGGGCAAGAAGACGGTACAGCCCCACTGAGCACCATTGTTATTATCTGTCTGTCCCTAGACCAGACCTAAGGTGGGTCAGATGCAATAAAGTTCTGAAATCTGCATTTTTTGAACTGTCACAAATCAAATAAAGGTTTCACCAATCACAAACTGTTCTTTAAGGACTCTGCTATCAGTCTAATATAATCTAGTTAAGCTCTGAATAATCTAAGTGTTGTAGTTTTTAGCAGAGGCAGTTCTAATGTGGTCTACAGGTGAAACTCAGAAATGAGAATCTGGTGTAAAAGTCCACTTATGTCAGTAATCCAGCTCAGACTGAGAGACCATCTAAAGGCTCAGGAACCCTCTGCAGGTGTTCTGGATTCATCAGCTGATTAGAGTGTGACACTTTGAGTCTAGAATATTGAACCTTTTCACTATATTTTAATTGAGATTCTGAATCTGGTGTTTTCATCAGCTGTAGCCATAATCATCACAATTATAACAAATAAAGGCTGAAATATCTGGAATGAGTCTGTCTCATAGATTAGTTTCACCTTTTAGGTTCAGTTACTGCCACTCAGGTGTTCTTGTGCCTTTGATGAGCCTCAAGCTTAACTCAGCAGAAGCAGCTGGGTTAGGGTTAAGTTCAGACTTCAGCATCGGCCCTGTTATGACCAGAAATCTATCAGACAAGCAGATTAGGATTTGTTTTGCTCTCAGTGGGAAATTATCAAATGAAATTGGTGTAAATATGACTACAACAACTAATTATAGGATACTATTGGACTGAAAGGCTGTGAACCAGAGACAACAGGACAGAAGTGAAGGTTTGTGCATTTAACAAAACATTTAATAAATAATCAGAGCTGCTGTAAAATATTCTCCAGTCCATCCAGACAGAATCATCCTCTCTTCTGTCTTATGATCAGCAGCAGCTGGGATGTTTATGCTCACAAAGTTTTTCTTTTTTTTTATCAACATTCCCATTTTCAAGTGCAGCGCACTCCTCCTCTTGTTCTGACTTTTTTTCTTGTGCTTATTCTCATCCGTTTGGATGCATCTCCACCTCCATGTTTCCACCTGCCTGTCGGCGCATCTGACCACTGGTTGTTCAGATGCTGCTGCTGTCAATCATTGCGGGAGCGTGCACGGTGTCGGATACCTCGTCTTTGTTCTCTCCTCCTGCCTGGGCGAACGGTAGCTGACGGTGATGTGTGCGCGGCGCGCAACAGCGATGCGCCTTTGCGCATTTGGAGAGAATGTGTGCTCGTGCGCAAAACGAGGCCCCTCATGGAGCGCGTGTTCTGCGTATCGGGAGGGGCCCACTTAAAGCCCTGGATTTGCTCAAATAAGATGTTTGAGCTCAAAGAGGTTATAGTTCTCTTGTGGTACGAGCAGAGCGCGCTGGGAGTGCAGCTTGTAATGAGCGCGCGATTTTATCAGTTGGGAGGCGTGGAGCAGCTGGAGAAACATATCAATGATGGAACGTACGAGAATCTTTGACCTAACACCGGTGCGCAGAGGTGCCGGTTTCAGTGATCAACAGGAAAGGGAGGGGGAGAGGGGAAAACAGCGAGCGAAACACGGAGGGACCAGATTGTTAGTAACGTTTTGAGCAAAACTGTTGGAAAAGTGTGGGTGTTAAAACTCCTCATTAGAAAAAGCGTGGGTGTTAAAACACCCACATCCCCCACGGGTGCGACGCCCATGTGCTCAACCAAATCCATTTAATGGAGCTTAATATTGTTTTTGGATGGAAAAAAGTGCAGGGGACCAAAACTGCCTTTTGAAAAAGTGGGGGGGACATGTCCCCCCCGTCCCCCCCCCAAATTACGTCCCAGCAAGAGATATTAAACAAGTGAGCGTGGGGGCCCACCTAGATGGCTTGTACCTAGGGCCCAGAATTTGGTGCTACGCCCCTGCCTGAAGGTTTTATGTTTCTCCATCACACCTGATTTGAATCAGAGGGTGATTAACGGGTTTCTGATGAACAAGATGAGAATGAAAACATCTAAAACACGCGGGACACACACCACGTCAGTCTGCAGGGCGTCTTGTTGGAGGATGGCTGCGCCCCCTGCAGCCTCTCCTCGGTACAACACTGGGCTGTAAAGACCTCCTACCTGCCTCGGATCCCGGACGAGCCGCTGCTGCTGACTGAGAGGACCCAGCCCCGTCCCGTCCTACCGGACCCCTGACAGACGGCTCGGTGGCTCCGTTATGGCCGCGCGCCCCCCCGGAGCGAAGAGGCTCAGATCCATCCCCATCCCCAGATGGCGGAATGAGTGAGGATGCGATTCCCCAGTTCCATCTTGGTGTCGGTGTCTCTGTTCACGGCTGAGACCACGGCAGCGCTGTACCTCAGCTCCACGTACCGCTCCGACGGGGACCAGATCTGGCAGGGACTCACGCTGCTCTTCACGCTCGTGCCGTCCGTGCTCGTGCAGCTCACCCTCACCTTCATCCATCGGGACCTGAGCAGGGACAGACCGCTCATCCTGCTGCTGCACATCCTGCAGCTTGGTCCCATCGTCAGGTCGGTCCTTCATCCCTGAAGGAGATGTTTCCTTCATCTGTCCTCTCAGCCACACATGATGATTTGATTTTATTATGTTGTGTTTCAAAACCCCGCCGGCTGCTTATTGTGCATAATTGGCGCAAACCCACTGCGCACATGCTGTTGTTTTCATCCTGTGGCCCTTTGTCTGGTTGGGTGTTTACATGTTGCTGCTGTGTGTCACTCAGAGTCTTTCCGATCGGAGTTAATCAATAAACCATCAATATGTTCCCTTTTGCAGCTCCCAAGCTGTGCAGCACTTTAACTAAAACCTGCTCCCATGACTCCACACGGGCCTGATCTCAGACCAGTTGATGACATGAAGGACATGAAAACCACAGCCCGGACTGGAACATGAGACTAATCCACTAATTCACAGCCTCCCTGCGAACCTCCACCCACACAGCACTTATCAAACAGCAGTAGATCTGATGCACCCTTTAACACACACACACACACACACCTCCTGAAAGTGGCTGCACCTGCTGATTAGATCATTTGCAGGGATGGAAATCATTTGGGTCATCTGAGATTTTGCAGCTTTAAATTCTGTTAATGATTTAAATCAAATACATATTTTTATTTAGTAATAAGGCTTTTGATGGAGAGAAACAACAGATTATTTTGCAACTTTATTTTGAAAATGTTTTCATATATTTTCTTAAATGTTGTCTTTATGATTGCATCTGCTTTAAAACTTTTAAAAAGATGCATAATGACCCTCTGCAAAGGATGTTTATTTTTCAGAAGACTCATTTCTAAGACAGCCTCCCTGTGGTGTGACTCTTAAAATCTTCTTTGGCACCACTTTTTGAACAGAAGTGCAGCCTCTGCCTTGCAGTCAGAACCCTGGGCTTTAGAAGGATCTTTGCAGGCTGTTACAGACAAATTCATTAACATCTTACATTTGCAAAACTTGCCAATCTGGTTGGTAGTTTGGCACAAGTCAGATGATGAAAGTGCAGCTGCCTCAGGTTGCAGCATTTTAGAGCAGACGTTAAGGGAACACAGGCCTTAAAGAAACAGCAGCTAATTCAGAGTGTTCCATACAGAACGTTGAAAGGTGCTGCAGCAATGAACAGAATAAGGCAGAAATAATAAACCTTTTAGAATAAAATATGAATCTAGAAGTTGAAAAACTTTGAGAAATACTGTTTTTTGTTAACAGGTGAGGTTTTAAGATTCAACATGTGACGTGAGACCACAGTGAAATCATCCTGAGACATTATGACTCAGAGACATCTTGTATTTTTCCTCACATTGATTCCCTAGTCGTGTCCCTTTGACCTAAAACTGCCCATTTGCTCTCCAGCCCACGCTGACTGATCACTCCTCAGACTTGCACATCTCTCCTTGGTGAGGAGCAGCTCTAAGAATAGCACACGTCGCTGCAGGCTCCTTATCACCGACAACACAAGCTGAGAGGGGGACGTCCGTCCCCTGCTGCAGACAGCGAGGCAGCACTTCCTTGTCTTATCCGCTCACAGCAACACTTAAACAACCTTTATCATTCTGTGCAATGACACAGCTGATTGCTCTGAGCACACTCACCAACTTGTTTTTAGTGTTCGTGTTCATCATGAATCACTTAGCAGCCCTGCATTAGTCACAAATATTTGGTTTTGTAATTGTTCTGCGGCCTAACCCTTTAATGGCTGTACTATGAATCAAAATGTTAGATTTTGAAATTGAACCATTAAAGGAGCTAGAGGCAGGAAAAAAGAAACGATGCTCACGAGCGACGCGCCCGGCTCTGCGAGTAACTGCAGCCCAGCACGGGAGCGTGCACAGACGGCTATGTTACACAAACACAAAAATACCATTACCTGACCCTCTTCACACGCTCTCACGCCACACCTCCAATATCTCACGCTGAAAAGGCAACTCCCCGCCGCTCTCACGGACAATATTGCGGCGAAGCAATCCACGCTGCAGCCCTGATCACAGCTAATGCTACTGCTGTAGCATGATCACAGCTAATGCTACTACTGTAGCATGATCACAGCTAATGCTACTATCACAGCTAATGCTACTGCACGCTAGCTCTCTCTGAGTCATCGGTGAGGTCAGATCATTGTCATCATCTCTAACACAACCTATAATGTTTCTTACCTGCTCACTAGGAAATGAGCCATGGCAGCATCCTTTTTGAGTCCCAGATATAGTTGAAGCAGCCTCCATTCGTCAATCACGTATCCGGTATAGATTCAGGTCCCTGCCTGTCTTTTACCATATTTGGCTTTTGACTCACGAGATGCCGCTGAATAAACTTCCTTTGTGCCACGCTTGGTCGTTTGCTGGTTGCAGTAGAATCCATTCCCACAGTTCTTCTTTTGAAGTTTGGCGGTTGGCAAGCAACTTACGGTGCAATAGCGCCACCTACCGATCTGCAGTGTCGAACACATTTTCTTTCTGTTTTGAAGCTGTCGTGAACGCGCAAGCAGTGTCAATTGACGCCATATCCGTAGGGCAGCGCGGGAAATTCGTGACCGAACTGCAGCGCATTTTGCAGCAAACAGCCTGTTCAAGAAAATGGAACGATACATGGGTGGCCTCATTCTTTTAGGTTTATAACGCTTCATCACCCATTAGCTTTGAAAAAATGAACATACATGTTTAATTTTTTACAGATTTTTTAAAGATCCTGCCTCTAGTTCCTTTAAGTGCTAATAAAGCAACTACATAATCAGTTTTATTTAATCATATAAATAAATAATTTAACAGTAACGGTAAAATGGAGTTAAAGTTGTACACTGTAAAATCGAATCAGTTAACCTTTGTTGAAAAAATCATGCAGACTGATTACACTTAAAACAATAAGTACACAGAACAAAGCGTACAAAACAAAATGTGCTTACTATTACTAAGAAAATATACAAAGTACTTAGAAATTTGCTCACTGTTTACGACTCCTTAAAGACCAAGGTCACTAATTTTTTTCAATACATATGCAGTGGCCTCTAGTAGACAGTGCGATGCGAAAGTTTGGGCAGCCTTGTAATCTTTATGATTTACCTGTATAAATCATTGGTTGTTACAATAAAAAATGTCAGTTAAGTATATCATATAGGAGACACACTCAGTGATATTTGAGAAGTGAAACGAAGTTTATAGGATTTATAGAAAGTGTGCAATAAATGTTTAAACAAAATAAGGCAGGTGCATAAATTTGGGCACCACAAAAAAGAAATGAACTCAGTATTTAGTTTGCTCCTCCTTCTACAGAAATAACAGCCTCTAAATGTTTCCTATAGCTTCCAATGAGAGTCTGGGTTCTGCTTGAAGGTATTTTGGACCATTCTCCTTTACAAAACATCTCTAGTTCATTCAGGTATGATGGCTTCCGAGCATGGACGGCTCTCTTTAACTCAGACCACAGATGTTCAATAATATGCAGGTCTGGGGACTGAGATGGCCATTGTAGCATGTTGTACTTGTTCCTCTGCATGAATGCTTTAGTAGATGTTGAGCAGTGTTTAGGGTCGTTGTCTTGTTGAAAGATCCAGCCCCGGTGCAGCTTCAGCTTTGTCACTGATTCCTGGACATTGGTCTCCAGAATCTGCTGATATTGAGTAACAAGATTCCCAGTCCCTGCACTGGCCACATAGCACAGCATGATGGAACCACCACCAGATTTTACTGTAGGTAGCAGGCGTTTTTCTTGAATGCTGTGTTCTTTTTCCTCCATGCATAACGCCCCTTGTTATGTCCAAATAACTCGATTTTAGTGTCATCAGTCCACAGCACCTTATTCCAAAATGAAGCTGGCTTGTCCAAATGTGCTTTAGCACACCTCAAGTGGCTCTGTTTGTGCTGTGGGTGGAGAAAAGGCTTCCTCAGCATCACTCTAGCAGACAGCATCTCCTTGTGCAAAGTGCACCGAATAGTTGAACGATGCACAGTGACTCCATCTGCAGCAAGATGATGTTGTAGGTCTTTGGTCTGTGGGTTGACTCTGACTGTTTATCCGAGATTTTTTCTGGTCTCCCACTTCGAGCCTTAACTTGAACTGTGCCTGTGGTCTTCCATTGTATTCCATATTCCATGTATGTTCCTAACTGTGGAAACAGACAGCTGAAACCTCTGAGACAGCTTTCTGTATCCTTCCCCTGAACCATGATGGTGAACAATCTTTGTTTTCAGGTCATTTGAGAGTTGTTTTGAGACCCTCATGTTGCTTCTCTTCAGAGAATATTCAAAGAGGAGGGAAACTTACAATTAGCCTCCTTAAATACTCTTTCTCATAATTGGATTCACCTGTGTATGGAGGTCAAGGGTCACTGAGCTTACCAAACCAGTTTTGAGTTCCAATAATTACTTCTAAAGGTTTTGGAAGCACCTGCCTAATTTAATTTAAACAATTATTGCACACTTTCTGTAAATCCTATAAACTCAGTTTCACTTCTCAAATATCACTGTGTGTCAAAAACGTTCTGTGTAGTAATAGGACTACTATTCCCATGATGCTTTGCTGGTGTGCTGTTCCCACGAGGCTTAGCGGAAGTGAAGTTGATCTGAGTCCCGTGTCGTCATTATACATTCTGGTACCCCTGTTTCAGAAATTAGAAGGTAATTGGAGGAGAGGGGAGC
>SSNS01000011.1:3251429-3450815 GCA_006937985.1 Aphyosemion australe | reverse complement strand
CGGCAGCATTTGGAGTCTTACTCCTTTTTATTTCCTGTTATTCAGACATCTCGGCTCTGATTGGCTCACAGCAGCACAACTATACCACTGACTCTGTTTGCTCTGCAACGTTGATGTTTTATCTCCACAAATAACACAAGCCTGAAGAAGTTCTGCCATGTTGTGGAGTTGCTAATGCTAACGGTTAGCTTCTACTAGTCAAGACGCGCTCTGCTCTCTGGAGACGAAATCAACAGCAACCTTCCCCGTCATGAGCCAAGATTGGTGATGGATGATGTTGGTGAGTCCATTAAAGTGTGACGTAGAATCTGAGCATTTCCCTGTCTGATAATGCAGGAAACAGGAGTAGAAGACTATTTTCACATTCAGCCTGAATGTTAAACTCAGAGTGACCGATCATATTTAAAAAATAAAGTATAAAAAAACAGTTTCTCAGTGAACTTGCTCTTTAAGTATTTATAACTCAGAAATACAAGCTCAAGCACATTTCTAAGTAGTTATTGTAACTTGCATTTCAGAGTAAACTTCAACTATGTTAAAATTATGTGAGAATAAATAGTAACTTGTACATTTCAAATATTCAGTTACATTTTAATTGATCAAATCTTTTTAGTAGCTCATATTAGTATTGGTAACTTATCTAAAACAAGTCATGACAACTATTCAGTTTTACAGTATCAGCACATAAAACTATCTGATCATTTCCAGGCTCTAAAATCATCCAAATCTAACCTTAAATGTACAAAACCAACTATTCCAACATGCTGCTATTTATGAAACAGAAATGAAGCCAAAATGAAAAACATTCATCTGTTGCTGTGTTTGGGATCAATGTTCTGTTTTATGATCCAAACTTCATCTGTCAGACACATTAGTCTCTGGAATACTTTGTTCCACAGAGTTTAAGGTTGACAGAAAAACAAACCAAAATCACCAACCCTCCACCTCAGCTGGAATGATCTTTTTGTTCTCATATGTTTTATTTTTTTTGCCAAACACGGTGCCGTGCATTGTGGGTAAACACCTCTACGTTGGTCTTACATGTCCACATGACCTTGCTCCAGAAGTTTAGTGGCTCACTCAGATGAAACTTTGCAAACCCGAGTCATGCTGTCAGGTTCTTTTTAGTGATAATAAGTTTTCTCCTGCAACCCATCTAAGCAGTTGACCTTCATCTGTCTTTTTCTGATGATGTTGTTGCACTTTTTCACATTTTACCTGCTAACTGAGGCCTGTAGAGTCATGAGATGGAACCTTTGGGGTTTTTTTTTTTATTTCTCCAAGCATTAAATCAGGTGTAGGGAACCCTGGTCCTAGAGTGCTTCTATCCAGCTTGTTTTAGAGGTTTCCCTGCTTCAACACACCTGATTTTAATCAGCAGGTGATTAACAGGCTTCTGCAGAGCCTGCTGAGCTGCTGAACAGGTGAATCAACTGTGTTGAAGCAGGGAAACCTCTAAAACGTGCTGGATAGCAGCTCTCCAGGACCAGAGTTCCCTACCCCTGCATTAAATGGTCTGATCTTGGGATGAATTTCTATATTCTCTAGGGAACATTAGCAGCTGTCCTAAATCATATGGAAACAGTCTTTATCCGTTCCCAGATCAACGACCATTAACATTTACTTCTTTAAGACTCTTGCCTTTGATTTTTCCTCCTTGGCATCATGTTAACACACACACGTATGCTCCAGACCAACAAAATGCTCTTTTTTTCTTTTAAAGCGGTGGTCACACTGATCAGGTTAGGGTTTTTAAATCCTGCAGAAGCAACTTGTTTTCAAGTTTGGCTTCGTTTTTATTAAAAAGAATTGACATGATCAAATTTGTTGAGTGATACTTAAAACTGTAAGAGGATGGACTTTTTACCTTGGCTGTAGCGGCACCAGAGGATCACCTTCACATGCTGATTATAGAAACTCTGCATCAATAGTTTCTGTAGTGAAGTGACATTGTGCAGGAGGTCACTGCTAATCGTGATCCTGCCCAAAATAATCACCTGTCAGGTTCAGATCTTTATTTAGGCCATCATCAATTTTGAACGTTGCTGTCGACACCAGATAAGCCTGAGATTATTTTCTGGCCGCTATGTTTGAGTGGTTTGGAGCTCAGTGTGTTTCATTCTGTAAAAAAATCACTAAATGTTCCTGACTGCTGCTGCTCTTCAGTGAAAACACTGAGCTAAAAGCTTAAACACACACACTCTGAGTGTTTAACTGATCTTTATTTCCACACCCTCAGATCTGAAAACCCCCTGGAGTTTCACTCATACTGAATAATTCAGTGACGTGTTCTCTTTACGTGTCAGTCCACTTTATTTGGGCTGATGAACAGTTGGTCTCTCAGCACCTCTCAGGCTTTAATCCTGCTGCCATGTTGTTTTATTGGCTGTTCATCGGAGCTGCTCGACCTCTGCTCCTTTTTTCACTCCACACCGCAGCTTTTTAGCTCAGATAATGTACTGTCACCGTTGTCTCTTGTGGCATCCATAATGACTATCTGATCAATGCTGGATGGGAAAATTACCGCTGACTTCTTGAACATCTGCAGCCTCTCAGTAAATGTAGCTTTTTATTGTGTTTGCCACGACTAAATGTAACACAAAGATATTGAGACTTGAGGAAAAATACTTAAAATTTTGCCATTTTTGCAATTTTGCAGCAGATGTAGCTGCGGCTGCCTCTGAAGGTCTCTGCTCTCCGGATGTTTCAGGTGTCTGGAGGCGTTCTGTATCTATGGCAGCGTGGGCCGAGTGGAGGAGCCGTATGTCAGCATCACCAGGAAGAAGCAGCTCCCCCGCGGGGGGCAGTCTGAAGAGGTGGAGCGGCAGGTGGGACAGGCGGAGGGGAAACTCTTCACACACCGAGCGGCCTTCTCCAGGACCTCTGTGATCCAGGCCTTCCTTGGCTCGGCCCCCCAGCTCACCCTGCAGCTCTACATCTGTGTCCTGCGCCAGGGGGTGTCCATCGGGAGAGGTGAGCTGTGTGTGGGACTCTGGGTGTCACCGTAATGTGGGCTGATCTGTTTAGTGCCGTGTTAGAAACAAGAGGATGTTGAGTCCAAGTGATATTATGTAACTGCTGCTCTGATTCTGAGGACGGAACACGGTGGTTCGCTCTGCCACTCATTCCTAAATTTATCCCAAATTCAAAGTGGGACACGTGGTCTTTAAACTGGAGTAAAATGTGAGACGTTTCTGTCTTGTTTGAATAATTAAACAACATTAAACAGCTTTATAAACATGCAAATTTACACAATAAAAGGCAAATCCAAAGTTATTTAAATTGATCTGAAATCATCTGGTTTTTTTTCACTTTTGAAAAATTACATTTGGCTGAAACAGTGACATCCCCATCACTCACACAAGAAACACGTTACATCTTCATTATTACTCATGAGCAGGATGACATTCAGCAAAAGCTGCTGCATCGTGCATGTAGTCACACAGGAATCAGCCGGCGAACAAAAGAGACATTTAGCTACTTTTCAGACTCATCTGAAAATGGACTTGATTCATTTTTCTGTAATCTTCAGAGAAAAGCAGGTTTTTGGAGCATTTTGTTGTTTTTTATTATTAGAAACATAAAACAAATGTTGCTCTTACATTTGTCAACAGGCTTATTCCAGCTGAAATATAATGTAGTTTCTGCAGGACGTACCCCAGCCTGCAGCTGCTTTTTGTGACGCCCAAACGAGTTGTGTGTAAATAAGGTGATGCCAAATCTACATAAGTGTAAACATTCATAGTTTAGTGTTTGCATGAAGTGACGTTTTTGACATTAGAGGCATTTGGGGTTAGGGTTTTCGCCTAGTCCCACTTTGACTAGCCTTTAGCTGGTCAATCTCATGAGAAATAACCACTACTTCTCCAAACTGAGGTCACAGAACACCACTTCAAAAGAATCTGAGCTGTCTCTTTAAAATGTCCAACTGAAAAAATGTGAACTTGTCCTTTAAACATTTTTTTATTTTCTTGTGTCAGGCACACTGATGGTGATCTCCCTCCTGTCCATTGTGTACGGAGCGCTGCGCTGCAACATCCTAGCCATCAAGATCAAATACGATGACTACGAGGTGGACATCCAGCCTCTGGCTTATCTGGTTATATTCCTCTGGAGAAGCTTTGAGATCGCCACTCGTGTGGTGGTTCTTGTTCTGTTCAGCTCCGTGCTGCAGTTCTGGGTCCTGCCGGTGGTTTTCCTGAACTTCCTGGTCTTCTTCCTCTACCCCTGGATCCTGTTCTGGCAGAGCCACTCCCCATTTCCTGAAAACATCGAAAAAACTCTCACCAGAGTAGGAACTACCATCGTACTGTGCCTCCTCACCTTCCTCTACGCGGGCATCAACATGTTCTGCTGGTCGGCCGTGCAGGTGAAACTGAACGACCCAGACCTGATCAATAAGTCCCAGAACTGGTATCGCATGGCTGTGTACTACATGCTGCGTTTTGTGGAGAACGCCTCGCTGCTTCTGCTCTGGTACATCTTCAAAACAGACTTCTACAAGTTCATCTATGCTCCGCTGCTGCTGCTGCAGCTCCTAGTAGCCTACGCCATCGCCATCTTCTTCATGCTGATCTTCTACCAGTTCTGTCATCCGTGTCGGAAGCTCTTCTCCTCCAGCATGACGCAGGGCTTTTGGAATTGTTCTGCTTTCCTCTGCATCATGTGTACATCTGCTTCGCCTCCAAACAGACCAATTGGAAAGGCAGAGCTGGAGGAGTCCACGCGCAAAGAGCAGAGGAATGACCAAGCCAATGACACGGCCAGCGACAGCACAGACGACGTGCCCAATGACACAACCTATGACATGCTGAATGACACCATCTATGACATTCCCACTGAGGCAGCAAACAACACAGGAGGTGAAATCAACGGTGGGATAAGCCACAATGTGTCCTGCAACGTGTAGAGCATCACAGCCATTCAATAGACTCTTTTCTTTTAAGTGCCATGCACGTCCCTCTGTGAGCTGATTTTAGAGTCCTCTGATCTCATATATCAGCTTTTTTAAACGTTTAGGACTTGTTCTTTCTGCAAATACACAGAGGTGATGCTCACCTGTCTTATCAGCAGAGGCGGATTTATCAATTTGGCAAAAGAAAAACACACAATAGCCTTGGGCCTCAGAAAACCTGGGGTGCTGCAGATTTTAATTATTTATTTTCTTCTCTAAAAACTAAATCTGTCAAAATGCTAAATAGCTAAATGTGCTCTCCATCCTGCATGTTAGGATGTAGGACTCCTGAATAGTCTTGCTGCATTTGTTTAATATGGATTGGGGGAGGTTCTAGACAACATGGATTGGGGGGGGGGGGGGGGGGGGGGCAGCTGCTCTGTTAGAGAGGCACATTTGTAAGAAAACATGGCAAACATTGCCTTAAAGTATTTCAAATTTTATTGTGTAGTGTGTAATTACAATATAATAACAGTTCAGTTAGCACTGATTTAGACACAACTGAGTTTCAAAATGTAACTATTTTGCAAAAAAATAATTTGGCATCTTAGTTATCTATCTTAGCAACAGCATAGTATAAGCGTAGTATAAGTACATTTATATGCTTTACAGTTTTTGATTAGGCTTCGCCCTCAGCAGGGTGGCCACAAGGGGGTCCAAGCTTGTTGTCAGGGTGGCACTGGCCCACCCTGGACCCTTCCTAGAACCGCCCCTGTTAAAGTTGAAAATGTGTCCATTCTCCCATTACATGTGCTGAAAACGGGAAATAATCAGAAGTATGTCGATTATTTATTTATTTTTGTAAAATTACCAAAAATTTCAAGTTATTTTTATTTTAGCTGCAGACGACACAAACAACAGTGGTTAAAAGAAGATGCTGTATGCTAGAGCGCTTGCGTTAGCATTGCTAGTGGCTGCCAGTAACAGGTGTTTCACACAACAGAGAACCATGAGTAAAGCACCGTCACGGGGAGTGCATTTAAAAGCTGTTTCAGCTACAAACAAAGAGTTGTTTCTCTGTACCCTAGAATCAGCCATAAATATTTGATTGTGATGGATTTAGACGTGGGTTTTCTTTAACAGCCTAGGATATTGACTCCCAACCGTGAGCAAGAAATAATTAGAGCCATCTATCAGGAACTGTACTCTTTTTATTCTCTCCAATATGTTAAATGATGAAGTCAACAGTAAGAGGAAGAGTAAGCCTCGTGTTTAAATTAATTGCATATGTCAGCAAATGTAGCAACAAGCGGTGAGTTTATGACAAATCAGGATAGAGAAATAATATTGAAGAATTAAAGGTAGGGGGGAATGCTTTAACTTGGGCCCTAAAATGATTAAATCCGCCTCTGCTTCTCAGTCAACATGTTCGCCTTTATTACAAATAAAAACCCACGGACATCACCACATGCTGCATTACTGATCACAAGGAGCCGTGCGTTTAAAGCGATTGTATTTAGTGTCTATTTTTGGCATGAAGGTGTGCATGTAGTGAACCTGGGATCAGCTGAAAGTTATTGATAATCTTGCCAGTTTTATGGCTGCAAGCAATCATTTTTTACTCCTTGAGAAGAGCTTTATAATTACCACTCGCTGCTTTTGTGATGTGCTCATGCTTGAAGACCTGATGTTTTATCCCCATCAAACACGTTACTGTATTTAAAAAAAAGCACGGGCATTTCCAGTGAGAGTTGTGTATTTTGCACGTTTACAAAAAATATTTGAGTGTCTTCAGACTGCCAGCAACCATAGTGACGTGAGATGCTTTATTTGGGTGTATTTGCCTTCATGTTTGTTGCATCTGTGTCTGTACGTCTCATCAGGAACAAGATTTACAACAAGTGCACAAAAATGGCTTACAAGTAACTGAAAATTCATCAGATATTTGCTTGTTTTTAACTTTTAATGTGAAATTATATATGTGGGAGAGAAAGCTAGAGCGGTTGGTTTTGCACTAACTCCTTTGTGCAACGTACCTGCAAAGGAGCAGCGACTTCAAATATCACATGAATGCTTCTGTTTGTAGAAAAAAGCAACAACTGATGCCAAAAATAAAGACAGAAAAAATCATTAAACATGGCAACAATAAGTGTTTAGCTGATTAAAATGAACTGAAAATTCAAAATAAATCTATATTTATATGCAAAAGTTGTATGTTTTTTTATTACTGTATTATTAACCTGTGCTGACCTCTAGGGGACAATACCCCAAACTGCACAATAGTCATTCTATTTCATAACTAACTAAACCCATTATTTTTTAAAATGAAGATAAATATACCAAACTTCATATTGATAAATAAGTTTATTAATCAATTTCAGAAAGTTTTAACAGTTAAAATATGAAATAAGAAATAAGTTAACCACCAGAGGACACAACAAATTATTTAAAAGCCTAGAATAGTAGCAAATACACTTCATACAATTGGAATACTACTGTTTTTGAGAATTTTCTGAAGCATTTCAACTCGTTTTATTTTTAAATAAATCACGTTTAGCATTCAGAACTTCTTATAAAAATGGCACAGTGAAGGCAGACGGGAATGTCTTCATTGCTGCAGAAATGTAGCTGTAAATTAATTTAATTAACAAATTAAATTATGAAAAATCAAAACTACCAATGTGAAGCTCCCACTGGGGTGACAAGACATGAACTATCCTTTAAACTTTAATGCTAACAGAGCTAAAAGTAAACAAGAGTTAACCTGCTGGAAATGTTTGGATATGTAGGAAGTATTTAACATTTAATTCAAAGAACAGAAGTACTTCTTAAAAGACTTCATCAGCCTGGATCTCTAACATCTTTAATCCATTCGAACACACTCAGGCACACAACTGTTGCCTTTCTGGTCAGGATCTCTGTGCGATCCTGACGTTATTTCAAGCTCAGCTTCAAGACTGATGGCATTTCGGGGGAGAATAGATGAAGCCCAGCCTCGCCTTCAGATTGCCACCCCAAACACACTGACCACACAGTACATGGTGCGGTTCTCCCACCTGACTGTGCAGCTTCCTGAAACATACAAACCAAACCAGGTCCAACACATTATCAAAGATAAAATATCCTAATTTGTGAAGTCAACTATGATTACGATGAGACTGCAGCTAAACACTGGATTCCTACCATCTGTAGCAGTGTTCCAGTAGCAGGAGTTGGCTGCATGGAGACCTGCACCGGTTTTCTGCATGATCGCACAATTCACTGAAACAAATAGAAACCAGACTTACATTTCTTCAACCGAGCAAACAAAAAGCAAGCCACATGTGCACGAAGGAAAATATCAAAACGACAGGTCACCTATGTATTTGAACAGCCGTCCTTGTTTGGCCAGGCGAGCGAGTGAATGCTCCACTACATTCGCTGTCCACTGGTTCACTTTTCTTTGGTTATAATCTGTTCCACCGATGATCTCTTCGATACACTGACACAAAACACATAAAAAGATGTGAAGTGAAAAAGAAAGATTTTTGTTGTTTATGATGCTTACAGGAAACTAAAACTCACCTCTTTAACCAAGGAGCTCGTCTCATCAGCATTGAAGACAACCTGCAGGAACATAAAAAGACAACAATTAAAGGATCCTCTGTGCATAATCCACTCACAAATGGTGCTGCACAGCCAAAGAACGATGATGTAGAAACAGGAAAAGGCCAGAGCACTCAAAGTGAAAATATTTAATGGGTGCGCGCGCACAAGACTAACGCTTCGACCCAAATGGTGTCTTCGTCAGAGAAAAAGACAACAATTTGTGACAATATCCTAAATAAATCGATCTCTTGTACATTAGATAATTATTCGTTTAACGCAATTTCTATTTTAATTATCCTGTCTTAGATGTTTCATCACAAGTGTTAGCACAAGGTCTATCATTCTGTGCTCTTAAGAGGAGGTGCATTAACAGCTTTTATAACCTTTGAATAATTAAAAAACTTTAATACACTTTTACTGAACTTCTGTAATTGTCTTCCTGTTTCAGGGGTATTTTAAAAGCTTAAAATTAGCTTTGAAACCCAGTTTAATACTTTGTAGCACAAAGAAACTGGTTTCTTTTCAATTTGACAGTCTGAGAAAGTATTATTGCAAATGAAATACAGAAAACTGGAACAACACCCTGATTTGAATCAGCAGCTAATAAGCTAAGAGCTAACGTGCTAACAGGATGAGCTAACGGCTAACTAGCAGGGCTAACGGTTAAACAGCTAGCTGAACCAAGGCGGAATAAAAAATGTCCGCCGCTCAGTTTTACATAATATGTAATATGGTTTAAAAAGCTTTACATCCTCTCCAGAGTTGTAGTCATCCATGTTTGAAACCACCGGTAACACCGCCTCTGTTCTCTTTACGATCGCCGGCTTCTGTTGTTTTTGTTCCTGTTTAAAGTTCAGAGTCAAAGAGCGCAAAAAAGATTTTCTCATTGGTCTGAAACAAGGTGCTGCGTGATATTACGCTGCCCCCGCGTGGTTAGAAATGCACACTACAACATCTATGATCATAAACAGATTATTACCGTTTTATTGGGGCCCTGGGCACAAATGTAAATTAATAGCGTCAGCCTCCAGTGCTTCATGATGTCAATTTAGTCTCAAACCTTTTTTTTCATACTTTTATGTTTCTCTGTTTAAACTAATTTGGCATTTTGTTCATTTTGAATACCCTTTGATTATTTATTTTTTATCTTCTAGACTCATTATTATCTTGCACACATAAGAAAATACAATAATACCCGTAAAGACAATATGAAAATGAGTCATGCTTTTAGCTACACACAGACGGAATCAGCTTCCATAAAATGGGCCCCAAATCTACAAATGTTTGAATCAAAATTGAAACATTTTGATGATTTAATTTGACTTTAACTGATTGCTTCTTATGCTGCACCGTCTGCAGTGTAATTGCTCAGACTGTTAACTTTGTTCTTTTTGAAATGTTATTTAATCAGGCTATATATAAAATCCACTGTTTGACGTTTATTCATGCACCTGGAATGCACACTGAAATGCCTTTGTGTATGAAATGTGCTTCATACGTATGCCTTGACTTATGTACTGTAATAGTTTTCATTTGAGACCAAATTAAATGTCAGCAGTAAGAGATTCAGTATGATTTGTTATCAGAGTCCACAATTAGCCCCTCGAGATAATTTTAGATCACTTAACTAATGATAATAAACAGCTCTAAAACTGTGGAAACGGCAGCCATTGATTTTTATCTGTTGGCTCTCAGTAATTTAATATATGAGAAAACATTAAAATGTCTTGTATTACTTATATATTTAGATGTGGTTTCAAAGGTTGTTTACAGGTGTTTGCACTCAGAGTTTTCTTTTAGACTTTTAACATGATAAAAAAGCAGCCTTGGCTCAGTTGTTAAGAGAACATTTATATGAGGGGATTAAAAAAACCTGTATGAAAGATTCTGTGAGTTATGATGTGGACTGAGAAGCTTACAAGGTTGAAAGATAATTTAATTAGTACTAATGTTCACAACATCTAGTAAAATTGAGCTCTTAATGTACAAATATTATGTTTTTTTACAACTGTATACAGGTGTGTGTGTGTGTGTGTGTGTGTGTGTGTGTGTGTGTGTGTGTGTGTGTGTGTGTGTGTGTGTGTGTGTGTGTGTGTGTGTGTGCGTGTGTGTGTGTGTGTGTGTGTGTGATAAACAATAGATTCTATATAATATACAAGGGCATTACCACTGAAATAGTTAGACATTTATTTAGATGATAAAACAATTCCACATGTTATAATTAAACAAAACAATGACGAAGCCACTTTAACACATTGGGAAAACATTCAATATTTGAAAACAACAACAACAACAACAACAATAATAATACTATTGTATTCTGCTAACAACCAGATCAATATTCTGCTGTTTCTCCCAGCTCTGTTGATCCAAATTGACCAGCTCAAACATGGTTTCATCCAGACCATTAGATTCACTTCTGACAGCTCTTCCAGAGAAACAGGCTCCCAGAGGATGCCAGCAGGGAAATCCATGATACATAATGTAGGTTGTGACAGTGGGGAGTTTCCCTGCGCCTGTGTGGAGATGCTGCTGCACCGCAGAGATCAGCTGCTCCGGACGGGCTTGTCTGGATCTACACAACAGCTGTCGCATTGTCAGAAATAACCACATCTGTGAGGACTGCTTGTCCGACACACATGTGTGCACGCACGCACACACGCGCACATACACACACACCACGCCCCCTCCTATCGGGAACACCCTGGCAGTGGATCTCTGCCTTCAGACGGTGCTGAGGCGCACCGACAGACGCGCAGACGGACCGTGATCCCCGGACTGACTCCGCAGCCTCCCCCCGCCGGAGCCTCCCCGCTGCTCCCCCAGGTAAGGCTCCGCTCTGCGGGTCAGCCGACAAACCCACCAGGGACCAAACACCGCCGTGTGTTCTCAGGGAAATGGGAGCGCTGCAGTTGCTTTTGTTTTAGTCTTTTCCTTGTTTTGGGCTTTAGGAGGAGGGGAGGTGAAGGGAGAAGTGTCCGTCCATCATCGCGACCTCGGAGGAGGTCCCTGGGACCAGACAGCCCACTTCCTGCCCAAAGTTAGGCGTATTTAGCAGGTGCAATGCAGCAAAAACCTCCTTTTCCTCCTCACTCGCCTCCGCTGGGTCGACAGCTTTATTACCTGCAGATAAATCCAACATGTTGGGGTGTTTAACTTCTGATCAAACCCGGCTTGTGTGCGCGTTTAGGTGTCATGACCGACGACAGTGAGTGGTGTTCCTTTAACAGGTGTCTCCTTGTTAAACGCTGACCTTGTTGGTGGCTTCACCAGGAAATCCCAGGGATGCTGCTGGGTGTCTGCACGGTTTAATGACACAATGACCAGTGCGCAGGAGGCAGGCTGACCTCATTCCACTTCAGGAGAGGGTTTTTTTTCATCATTTTTTCCATCAAATGTTGATGAGAGTTGTTTGATATGAAGCCACAGCTCACAGGCATGCCTCACGAGGGAATACAGCTAATTAGTGATGCTGTAGATCACAGAGGGTCCAGTCAGCCGAATCCTTGGACGTAAAAAATGAGCAGAGTTGCAAATGCATGTGAATAAAACTGTCCTAATTTTTGAAGTTTTGGTTTGCTTTTTGTTGCTTTATTTGACTAAACATAATTAATTTCATTTCAAATGCTGCAGTTTTCCCTAAATGATATCATTGTTAATAGAATTATTGTTCCTGGATGCAAAATTTCTGCTATTTTTCTTTTGTTTAGTGAAGTTTTTGGCCATTAATTGAACATTTCAGTAACTACCCAATACACCAAATTTCTTAATTGTCTGTCAACAACAAGTCTGTGTTCATTCATCACAAAAAGAGGAAGTGACAAGTGTTTTACTTAAATATGTAAATATGTGTTACAAAATTAACAATCCAGTGGATATGCTAAATAACATGCCACAAAGCTGTGCAAGACATCCCATCATAGTGTAATCTGTCATAGTGACGCTGTGTAGATTGATTCATTTGGCTCCTTCGCCATCTCTGCTGAGGCTTTTTTTTATTACAGTCACAAGAATGGCTCCCTAATGATAACCGAGCCTTTACGCAGCGATCACGCTGGAGGCAAGAGGGGGAACAAATGGGCGACTAAAGTAGACGAGAAGCCAGCGAATGCAGGGATTCCCTGATTTTCTACACGCAGGCAGCCGGGCTCATTCAGCAGAGCAGAAAGAAGCCCTGGGGAGTGCAGTCACACAGCATTAGAGGTCTGCATCTCCAGGATGAGGCAAGAGAGAACAGAGCTGCGTGTTCGTGTGTGTGTGTGTGTGTGTGTGTGTGTGTGTGTGTGTGTGTGTGTGTGTGTGTGTGTGTGTGTGTGTGTGTGTGTGTGTGTGTGTTTGCACATGCACTGACATTTCAGGCTCGGTGTGTCAGACGGATACGGTGATGTAAATAAATAAATATACAAATGATGCTGCAGCAAGTAATTTAAAATCAGAGTCTGACTGTGGTATTTCTCTCCCACTGCCTTCATTTCCATACAAAGTCCCTTTAAAGTGAGAAAATAAACATAAAAGTTGACATATTAGATAAGTTATCTGGTTTTGCTCCTAATTTGGTCATTTTTAGTTAAGATTAGTCTTTTTTTACTTCTACATACAGCAAAGCAGCAAGCATAGAAATATATAAAACAGCATTTATCTGTTGCAGAAGCCTGACAGCTCTTATGTTTTTAACCTTTGCAGAAGAGATTTGCCAGATATCTTTTAATAAAACCATCTCCAGGCCTTGAAATCCCTCCATCCCTGCCTCTAAAACACAAGTATTATCTTTTTATGACCTGATTGCATCCAAATCAAATCTGCTGATAGTCTGAATCTCTGCATCAAAGCTCCTCAGTGTGCTGCTGCGTTGAATAAAATGTGATCTCTGGAGTGCAGTGTTTTGTGGGGTTTCCCTCCCTCCCACTGATGCTGCTGTTATATTGCTCTACAAAGCATGCTGCATGCCCATTTAACATGCAGCGTAAAGCCCCGTTTGACCTCAGAGGTGCATCGCACTCCCAATCAGTCTGGGCAGCAGCGAGACAATCCGTTTGAAACCAATCGACTTGACAACCCTACACATATAGGAGGGTGGTGGTTGGAGGGGGGATCGCCTCAAAAGCAGAGATGCAATTTGGAGGCAGAAAGAAACGGCTGAGTTGAGTGATGTGAAGGATGCTTCCTCTCTTTTGCACTCATCAACGCTTAAATGTGAGGATAGATGCCTCTGTGTGTTGATTGTGCAGCCGGTGTTACACAAGGTAATCAGCCTAAACAGCTTGGATGAAAATGATTCAAAAATACAGCGGCTTTATTTAAAATCACATTATAATGTTGCTGCTTCACTCCCTTCCTGCTGCGCACCAACCAGGATGTGCAGCATGGAAAAGTCAACACAGCTCAGCGCACGTCTAACCCAAACATTAATTAGATTTATTGTTGGCGAGCCGTGCAATAATGTCGTGTTGATTCAATAAATATGTTTGAAAAGAAAGAAACATGAGCAGGAACGACTTGAGCTAATGCGATGAATTAACTGAAAATAAACCACAAAACGCTCAGTAATAAACCTGACCAGTGAAATGATGCATTTAGATGACGATGATGATGATAAGTGTTGTCAGTGGGAAAAAATGTATTAAAAAGGGGTTTTAAATGGATATTTGGGGAAAGTGATTAAAATATTTGTCATGTAAGATAAAATATTAAATAAGTTTTTTAATTACTGTGTAAATAATTAAATTGGGAAAATTAAATTCAGAATATATTCAGTGGTTGTAAGAATAGTTATATAATAATCGATCAGCCTTGATGTTATTCCATAAACAAATAAATGTTTTGCAAAATTTGCTTTAAACATGTCCAACAACAAATAAAAGTAGAAAAAAATTCAGACAATTCCCATAAAAAACTATAATACTTTTGAAATTAAAGTTAAAGTCACACACTGGTGAAATTACATCTCTACCCATCCTCATGGGGAGCGGTGAGCTGCAGCAGTGGTTGGGCTCGGGAACATTTTGGTGGTTTAACCCCCAAATCCAACCAAGCCGGGAGGAATTGGGTCCCATTTTTAAAGCCTTTGGTATGACCCGATCATGGATTTGAACCCATAACCTCTCAGGGAAAACACTCATCCTATTAGGCCACTGAGTAGATAAACATAAGTTTCTTTTTAAGGACACTGGATAACAGCAGCTGTTATGTGAGACTCTTGCTGCTTCTGACTGGTTTCAGGCACAGCGGAGTCCTTAAAATTGTATTAGGATTTCTAAAAGTGCAGGATGTACCTGATATTTAGCTGTTAGCTTCAGAACAAAATCACAGCTTCAAAAAATGTGATTAAAATTATTTTTCAGCTTCAATGTTTTGATTTCAATCCCATTAGCCTTTTATTCTCTTAAATAAGCAAGTCTAAGGCAGAATATAGAGGAATGATTGTGAATGAATTCATGCATTAATATCAAGTTTAAAATTTATTAGTGTAACAACTTTCTTTGACCGTCAGCATCCATTCAGCTAATCTAAAATTAATAACCATATAGAAGGAAAACGATTGGAATGTTGTTAATATTAATGTTTCTATATGCAAAACAACAGAGGAGACTTCTTAATAGACTTTATCTTGTGGCTTTCTTGCAGAAATGAGTAGAACGTTTAATTCCTGACTAATGAAAGAGGTTTTAAATATCACAGAAGAACAAGCAGAGCCATGTCCCAACCTCTATGGCTTGGTATCTGGTATTCTAATCTTGCTTTAACAGAAAGCTAATTAGAAGTTGTTGAACATCTGTGAACTTTTTTTCTTCTGAAGTGAAGATTTTGTCTCTGACTCTAATGAAACACAGATAGGTGACCACTCTGTCAAAGTATAAACTTCAACCTCCTATTCAAACAATGCTGATTGTAAGCTATGATCGTTTTATTTTTATTTTTTCAATGTTTGAAACAAAACAAAGTGTTTTGTGCTCTACATGGTGTTTGCTGAATGCAGATTATTTTAGGTTCAGGATTCATTTTTTTTATTTATTCATGCAGAGCTGAACGTGTTGGATTGGATCCTTTTTCACATATTAAATAAACTCAAATTAAATCTGAAATTCAAACAAAAAAATCCAACATCCCATCTATTCATTACTAAATGTAATTATGCGTCTGCCACCTTGATGTTCCAGCATTCAATGAAATAATGACATAAAGATAAATGTGGAAAAGAAGAAATCCATTAGCATCCACTCATATTTCTCATGCAGAGCAGTTGTTACACTCAGACATAGTTCAGCTGAGGCTTTTCTCCATTAGCTGGTAGTTTATTAAAAAAGAAGTGCAGCACAATGTGGCAGGACTGGAGTGCTATGAAAAATTCAGTAATGTTAGTGAAAGAGTTAGTTACAACCCGAAGGTTTTGTTCTCTGGCAGCAAAGACGCAGCAGAGGCCACAAACGGAATCTGAGTTAATACGATCCTAACCCTAAAAGCTCTCATCTGTTGTTCTTTTATATGAGAAGACACTCAAAACCAGGGTGGTTCCTCTAAAACACAAATGCACATTTTTTAAGTCTTATTTTCCATAACGATCTGCGATTTGATTTTGACTAAAAGCACAATTGCTGCTTGTTTCCCAACAAACAGACGTCCAACACTTGAACCATCTGACAGTTTATATTGTGGGTTCGGCCTGTGGTGCCAGCAGCAGATTGTGCCCTTGGATCTGAACTCTCTCATTGCTGTTTTGGCAGAATAAATGTGCCTGTTGCACACAGCACACATGGGAAAGGCTGATTATACTGAAGAGTGACGGTCCAAAGGCCAGTACTGGTCTCTCTGACCACACAGAGTCCTTCTTATAATTAAACAAATAAACAGAATTAAGCTGATTTATTGAAGGTGCGCTGCAGAATGCTAATAATGTGGTCCTTGTTTCGACTTGTTATAGAATGACTTAAGAGGATAATCAACTGTAGGTTCACATTGCTCTGAGTGGATGTTTCTCAAGGGGCAGCCTTTGCCAACCAGTAAGTGACGACAATTGCAGTTCCCCCCTAATCCAATAGGTGCTGGCTCCAAAACACAGCAAATTCTCATTGCCTCCCATGTTAAAAATGCCAATAAGCATGTTTACAGCCTGGTTCAAAAACCCATTTTAGGTCTAATAGGTCTAGTTCACAGTCATGACAGCTCTGAGGGGGGTGAATTTTTTTTGTAACTCTTCCATTCAGGTGTAATTAAATGCTTGAAATTATGAATAATTAGATTTGACTGAAAGGTAGCATTAGCCGTCAGAGCTAGCGTTAGCAGCTGGCTCCGGGGAAGGTCTCAGCCTTGGCCTCCTGTTAAAATTGTTCAGCCATGTCGATTCCCTGAACTTGACCATTAGTTGTGTCCACGGTGTCTTCGTGTTCGCAGGTTAACCATGCAGTTGTTGGACAAACATGGCTAGCTGTGGTAGCTATTGATTGCACTAACAGACCATCCAAGAAGTCTGTTGAATTTAAGTAAAATTATATTTCTGTACTTTAATTTGCTGGTTGAATATGGTAAAATGCTGAGCTTTTAACATAATGCTGCTTGGTCAAAAATGGGTTGAAACATGACGTGTTGGTGGGGCTGGCTGGGTACCAAACCTTAAACTAAGTGAGCTAACCAAAGCTAACGGAGGTTTTCGGGCTCTTCTGGTCCACTACGGTCAGAGATCCGCGAAGTCGCCGCTGCAGAAAGGAGGAAGATCGAGTTTCAGTACCATCGCTCTCCCTTCAGCAGCGGCAGCCCCGCGCTCAAAGTTCCACTAATCTGCCGCTCCAGCCTCCCGGAGGCAGCCGAGCATCGCAGCTCCCTGGCTTCTCCTGTCTCTCGGCCAACAGCAAGGCTGCTCCTCCCAAGGTATCCACGCAATGCAATCGCCCGGCTCCCTTGTGAGACTATAGGCCTATAGCCATCCTGGTTACCTGTGAAACTCTCTAAGGGAGACCACAGAAACAATGCAGCTCAGTGAGTTTGATGAATGCTTCACTTTAGAGTCGCTCAACCACGTTTTTCTGGCTAAAAGCACTCGCAAATCTCCGTTAGCTTCAGTTAGCTCTGTTAGCTCATAGCTGGGAAAGTAATGGCTGTCTAAGATCCTCAGAGACATGCTCTCAGCTTCACATCTTTGCCCATTTATGAATTGTTTGGGCGTGACAAGACTTGTGACTCAGTCAAGATGGTGGTGATCAGAACCGCCCATTGAGCCTCAACTCAGACCTTGAGAACCCTATAGCGTCACGGAGAGTTTGTCCAGTACTTCTACAGTCATTACTTGGAACAAAAGATCATCGGTTCAATTCCCGGTTGTGACAAGCCAGCTATCTCAGAATTAACATGAATGCTTATTATAAGTTTAGTTTTAACCTCTGTCACGGTTCCTAAGCAAAAAGACGTATGCTGAGGTAGGAGCAGGAAGGCATAACGATTAGGCTTAGAGTGTGTCACATCTAAAGTGGTCCTGGTGGAAATGGATCTTAAATATTTTTTGTTCTCAGTTTATCTGACAGAACATCTCTAAAGACAAGTCAAAGTCAATGATCTCTGTTTCCAACAACCTAATACTATCATATTGCCAACCTCTTTTCAGATCTTTACAAGTAAAAGAAAAAGGTCCGTGTATGGGAGTCAGTGAAGAACATCCAATGGTTTTGATGTCATTATTGTGTCCAATGAAAGAAACCATTTGCAAAAGATGTGAGATTTATAGATACTCCACACTCAAACTAAAAAAGAAACTATCTCTGACCCAGCTTTCCAGTGTTTTTAAAGACAAGTTACTCCCACAGCAAAGATGGGTGATGTAGAACAAACAATCCAAGAGTGCCAAGAAGACAGATCATGGTTATAAATCTTCATCTATACCAAGCCCCATAGATGAGTCTCAATAAACTGAAGATGAGAGCAGCTGACCTAAGACTGACATCTTTTATCAAAGTGATTCTGAAAGTCTGCTGTAAGATGAATGTAGCGTTACGCACACAAGCACCATCTCTGATAAACATCACTGCAGCAGTGAGTGAACAATGACAAGCTTCCCTGTGGCATCAGCTGTTTAACAAATACAGCACACCTCACTCTACCGCCCATCATCCTGAGATGGAGGCTAGTCTGGAGGTTGGGTCCCAAACTAGCCATAGATCCCATTCTGTGCCTTTTTTTCTCCAACCTTACTCATATAATAGATTTTAGACATTCTTTAAACAATCAGTAAGAAGTTTTAATAGCATCTTTTGGTTCTTTTTGAACACAGAAAAGAGCTGTTTTACCTTCTTTTTGCTGATGTTTCGACCACAACTGTAGTCATCCTCAGAGCTTAGCCACAGTTGGCAGAACATACAAAAGACGTACAGAAGTTTTAGTTTGTGCTGATATCATAAAGATCTTCTTTCTCCTGAATCAGAATGATTCATTAGAGGTGAATGTGATAAAACTGATGGGAGAAATAGGATTTTTGTTGTAAGTACAACAGAACTGTGACATAGAGAACATCATATTCTGATGCCAGGTCAAACTGCTCTTCCCACGGATACAGCTGATGTCCTTGTGTGTCTGAAAAGCTCAGTGGACTTGAATGAATACAGCTGTAGCCTTAAGAGAATAACACAAGCATTTTTACCAAGTCTGTTGCTTCTGTGTTTTTATGACTTTTTGTTTTGATATTTCCATGTTGTGCAGAAGTAAAATTACAAGCATTTCATTTTTTTTCTGTTTCATTGATAAAATTACACTGAGTTTATTCCAAAAGTCCATATTTGCAGTATTGGTTCATATTTACAGTCCACCCTGGTACTCTATGAATCACCTTTAAAATCCTGGCTGATGGCAGCCCATTGTTGCTTAATCAATCCTTGACATTTGTCAGGATCTGTAGATTTGCATTTGTTTACCTGTTCCTTGAGGGCTGACCCATTAGTTCTCAATAGGATTAAGGCCCTGAGAGTTTTCTGGCCATGGACCCATAAGGCTGACCTTTTGTTCATCAAGCCACTTATGACTTAGACTTAAGGTGCAGTGCTTCATCATGCTTAAAAAGTTATTTGAAGGCACACTTGGCAGTTTTCACTTGCTTTTAGCACCCCCTAGTGTTCCGTTGGTGAAAGCAAAAGTGAAACTTATCTCCTCGCTGTGCGTTCGTCTTTTTAACACCTTAATCTAACTGCTGAAATGTCTCCTCAGCCTTCATTAGTGTCTACAGGAGCGGTTCATCACTAAATCAAACAAATCAGCTGTGTTCATGATCTAAAACATGCAGGAAATATGCTCCAGCGCAGTCCAACAGAGACCGGACCTCCACTCTTAAGTTGCAAGTGCGGTATTCTGGCCACAGTGGGTGGTGGGGGTCTGAGTGACATTTCATTAACCCTGTAAAGGGTCATTTTAGCACATACTGGCTCAAGAACATGATTTAAAAATATGAAAAAGTTGCATAGTCTGGCTTTTATCTGTTCTTGGAAAGTTAGGAGTTCCTCTGGGAGGATGTTTAGGTACCATTCTTTACTCGTGGCTGTGTCCTGTGGCCAACTTCACAAACATGTCAAAGTAGATGTTTTCATTTTTAAGTTCATAATTTGTGATAGAAAAACACCTAAATTTCTAAAAGTTAACAAGCACGGTCTTTCTTTCTCTCTACACATTTACTTCAGACTCACCTCAGAAAATTGTCGTGGATATATATTCTTTATAGTCATTATGCTTTATAATGCCAATTCAGGTAATAAAAGACATTTTCTTCACAACAGCCATTAGCATTCAAAGGATTAGCTTCATCACAGTGGACTGGAACAAAAATAATCTTAGATGCTTTCTTTAGTTCTTCTCTCATAAAAGACTGTTTTTAATGTCTACTGTGACCTAAAGAAAGTCAGAACTCTGAACATGAATTTCACTAATTATGGAGCATATTTTAACTTTCTGTCCCCTGAAGTTCAGGTGGACTTTCTCTCTCTGCTAAGTTCTTAATAAGTCATACAGAACAGAACAACACAACCACCAGAAACGGTTTCCAGCAGCCTTTTTCCCCCAACTCTGCTGCTTTTTCTGCTTAATTAGGTGAAATCACACAAGCAACAAGCAGAAATCAGACAAAAACACTGTCTGATAGTTCACTGAAGGTTAAAAGAATAGCAGTGTGGGGCGGACGGCTAAAAGGGGAGGTTTGGAAATATGTTTTTTTTTACAGCCTCTGATGGTGTTGGTTCATTTTTTCTTATTTTCTGCTCCATTTAGTTCAGCAGGAAACATGCAGGCCTGCAGGGTTGGTGGGTCATTACTGGAAAAGGCTCAGATGGAAGATGTAATGTAGCTGCTGCAGTCACATGTACGCTCACTGGCAGTACGGGCAACATTTTAATTGTTAGTCTTTTCCTGTCACGAACTTGCTATTAACAACTTGAGTTGAGTGCAAAAAGAAAAACAACTCAAGAGAGGAATTTAAATGAATCCAGCAGTAGGTTGGAACTTCGTCCAAGTTCTTATTAAACACTCGTGGATGGATCCTTTTAGCAAACCATCTGCTCTGTCAGGTTAGTTTGACCTTGCATGAACATGCTTGTTGCAGAGCTGTCACAGAGAACATCTGTGATGATCCATCAAGGAGGGACAACGTTTTGGGACAATATTCTTGCCTATTCTCATTCATATCGGGGCTTATTTGTTTATTTTTGCCTGACAGTAGATCAGAAGCTGGATCTCCATTTCTGCATTTAGATTTCTCCCGTGCTCTCCTTTGCAGCCTTCACGCAGCTTCTTCTGTCACGTTTTGTCTACAAATGAGCCGAATGTGATGACGGGCTTTGAGTAGAAGTCGTCAGTAGAAGTGTGTGATGTTTTCCCAGAGTCTCGTCCCTCTCCATTACGACAGACTGTTCAAAAGCTTTGAATGCAGCTGTTTCGCTTCCAGAGCACTTTAGAGGCTCTCTGTGTGTAAGAAGTGCTGAATGAATGTATCTGAGTGGGTGAATGCGGTTTGTTGTTTAAAAGAGCGTTGGCTGGTCAAAAAGACCAGAAAAGCTCAGTATAAATTAGGCTTATTTACCGTTTATCTCCCTTGTGCTGATTCTCATCTTCAGTCCAGGCATGAAAACCTGCAGACGGCCTATTAGGATATCAGATCAGTCAGATTGGTGGCCTGGCATCACCTTCCTCCGAGGCGTCTCGTAATTAGAGACAAAAGGCCAAATCTGGCAAAGACGGAGCGCGAGTCGTCATGCCAAGTGTCAGACTCGACGGAAGGGAGTTATTCATATCACCTCCTAATGCCGCTTCATTACCTGTAAGCCAACCACGTAATTAAGGTTTCAGATTGGATTCTGATTGACAGAGCAGGATGTGCTGTGTTTCTGCAGAGTCGTCGACATGCAGAGAATTCAGAGGATGACGAAGAGTGATGAGGACTCAGCCTGACAGCTGGTCCTCACTGATTGGCACTTACATGAACGTTGTTCCTGATGGGTCTTCAGACTGAGGGGGGGGTCATTAGTGCACTGCAGCGGTGCAGCAGATATGTTATCTGCCCCGGGGCGCTGTGTGTATGTGTCACAGGCAGGATATGCAAGTCACTACTTTAAACTAAAGGCAGGGGTTCTTTCCAGTTGGACGTGCACGTCATGTTCTGTAAAACAAAGGAAGTGTTTCAGCCTTCCTCCCAGATCTTTAGCTTTCCTGCAACGATGATGGCTGCCTATTGATTTCTCCTCGCTGTGAACACAGGTCCACATCCGATCCTACATGCAACCAGATGCACAGCCCAGACAGCCGGATAAATCTTATTGGCTTCATTTACTTTAAACTGGGACCAGCCAGCTAGAAACCATTTAGAACGTGATTTCTGTCAGACTCCTCGCAGCACGAGACCCGAGAAACTGCCCTCCCATCTGTAGACTCGATGCTGGTAAATTAAATGAACCTTACTCTGCATTTTATGAGAAGTCAGTCTGAGGAGCTTCATTTAGACCTGTAACTCATAAAATGTGTTTTATGTTTGTTAAATCTTTCTTATCACTGTGACACTTCAACGAGGACTCAGGCCTTTAATAAAACACTTTTTTATTTCAGATTATTAATTTGAATTTATGCTGAAAAATTGAGCAAATAACATCATTATTTGTAGTAAATATTCAAACTCACAGAAAAACACAGTAGAACAGCAAAATATACAATTAATAAACAATTATTGCAATGTAAATGTCTTCTGTACTTAACAGATTTTTAATAGAGCTCATCAATAACCAATAATTAATATAACAAATAAATAAAATGAATTATTTCCCTTTAGCGCCTCTTGGAGTATTCTATTGTCTTATTTGTTGAGTTTACTGGATGCAGCAGACAGAAGTTGATCTGAAACAAAATCATGAGAAAAACAGGACATAGAAACCCTAAAAGACATTTATAATTATAAAACAATATTTAAAGACATCCTCAACATTTATTTCCTGAGTCTAAATTCCTTCTAGATGATGATATAATGACAAAAGATTTATGTGTCTCTCCCTCATAAATGAACTTAAATTAAATCTCAGGGCAGAATCAAAGAAGATTTTTGTAACGACTGTAATTTCCTCTTGATTGCATTTGATTGCATTTTGCTGAATTTGTCTGGGGTTTAAAAACTTTGTTTACAGGGAAAAAAACCTAAAAAATCAAAACAATTTTCCATGAAGACAGATATTTGTTCATAATTATGCAGGTTTGATATATTTGTGAGATGTTATTTTCCTGGTTGAACATCTGAGTTGGCTTGTAAAGTAGTCAGAAACATGTTTGATGATGAACGCCGTGTGAAGAAACTTCATATTTTAGTTAAAATAAGACACCCAGAGAAGTGAAATGTTCTCCAGTGTTTTGCTGTCAAACGTGTTATTACCTGCTGCTGATGAATAAATGATGTTTTCTCATGGAGGAAGTCAAATGTTGGGTTTATGTTGAAGAACGTCTGAGTCAGACGACTCGATGTTTAATGGTCTTCGGGGACTCATTCTGCTCCGTGCCATCGACCGATTTCAGTGCTGCATTAATGATTCAGAGATCAGTGAATCATAGCACGATGTTAAAGGAGGTTTACATTAAAGTGCCTTACATCATTTGTTAATGATCCAAATTAGAATTTAAGCTCTTAAAACGACAATAAAATCAAAGACAAAAATAAACTTCCAATGCAAGTCAAATAAGCCACCTTATTTAATTTTTACAGCATATAAAGTAAAGGAAAAGTCCTACAATCCTCCTTCCCACAATAACAAAACTAAAGCTGCAAAACTAAGCCAAGTTTCATTATAAGGAGCTTAGTGTGGCTCACATTTTTGCACAGATGTCTTGTAATATTTCAGTGTTTTTCATCATAAAAAAGATTGTTTAATTGTTTCCTTTGCAGTAAATAAAGAAAATCTTCATTATTGCTGGCACTTCAAACTGCATTTTGAGGTTGAACATATATGTGATCTGAATACAAGACATCAAGGAGCCCTTTAGGCTAAACCTGCCCTAAAAGTGAACCTTCTGTAGGTGTCTGGTCGTAAATGTTGATTAAACATTCACATGGAGCTGAGATCAATACGAATCAATACTTGCTGCACATGTGGGACTCAGTCTTTAGACCTCCTTTATGGAGCTAATCAGATACTGGATCTGTTTACAAACTGAGATGCAGCTTAGCTTGTTTTTCTAATTCATACCAAAGAAAGGTCCTTTTTGCATGAACAGTATTCAATAAATGTTTTATTACTACCCATTGATTTTTTTATATGTTGCTTTAAAGCAGTCAGACTTCCTTTCAAAAATTTTAAAGGTTTTTCTTCGGACTGACTGCTTTATCACAAGTTCGAGTCTAGTAAATGATCTACGGCAGAAGAGTGATATCAGAAAGTCATGTTTTTTTTTCTGAGAAATGGAAAAGGAGACTCATGGAGCAGTGCTTCATACTGCTTGAGAAGTTATTTAATCTGTTCTTTGAAAGTTGGGAGGAGTCCCTCTGGGAGCATGTTTCGGTACCATTCTTTTCTCATGGCCTTGTCCTGCGGCCAACTTCACAAGCGTGTCAAAGTAGATTATTGAAGATTCAGTTAATTTTTGTGAAAGAAAATAATCTAAAAGTTAACAAGCGAGGTCTTCCTTTCTCCCACACATTACATATTTTCTTTGACAATGGGAAGAGAATCCAGCAAAGACCTGAGAGATTCATCATTCTTCAATCAAGTTTTAGCCAATAGTTTCTTTAAAAATCACCATTTTTGGCACTAAAATACTCTTTTATGCTTGTTAAACTGTTAATTTCAGAAATCAAGCTAAAGAAATGGGAACATATCATGGTCTGGTATTCAAAGTACTAATGCTTTCTAAAGTTTGGCCTCTGAGACAAATATTTAACTCAATTTTTAAAGAATCCTGTTTCAGTTTATCATGTTTCATCATAATAATCACCACGTATTACACAATTACGTAGCGCATGTTGCATGTTTTCAGCTGCTTGTGCAACACACGTCACAAGAATTTCTGCTAAATGTGGCGCAAATGATGTATTCAAGACTAAATGAGACCAAACTGAAATCTGTCACTTGTTTTTCACAGAGACGTGGAGATTTAATTTATAGACACGGACAAAAAGTTAATTGCTCAGAACATGAAAATGTTCCAGAACTAAACGATCCATTTGATGATGGTTAATGGAGCAGTTTCTACACGTGTTGCTGTTTTGTGTGATTCAGCATTAAATTAGTTTTCAGGGTTTTGGTCTGAATGTACGTTAGAAATGTGCTCGTTTTGTTAATAATGACTGAGTATGAAGGTTTCTGCCTGGCCTCGGCTGCACACAGAGGAAAATGTGTTATTTACACTTTAATGTTTTCTAGATGCAGCAGCACACAGGTCCGCAGAGGGGAACATTTCAGCTCCAAGACCAATTTATAATTCCAGCAAATGACAACACGATAAACTCCATGGGAGAACAGATGTTTGTTGTTTTAATCACAGCATCGGTGATGAGCAAAACAATGTGGCCTGAGGGGAAAAGCAGCTCTACCAAACACGGAGAATCCTCCGTACCATAAAACATTCCACAATCAGAGTTGTAATCAGAACATTTGTTTGTTTGCTTTCTTTTTCTTCATGAAGAAATGAATCATGTTGTAAAACGACGATGCTCTGTGCCAGAGGAGTAAGCTGGAGTAGAGCCGGCTTTGGCTACAAAAGGCAACACGTGTTAGCAGGATCAGATCTTTATTTCCGGTCTTTGGGGAGATTTGGCGACAATAAAAAAGTTGTAAAATATCAACAGAAGGAGGAAGCTCCTTCATTCAAAGCCAGTTATGTCCTTGGGTGTGAAACACAAACTGGGAGGATTTTGTCAGAAGGGAAAATTGTCATCTCAGTGTTTTCTCAGTGTTTATAGATACAGGAAGAACAAGAACCCAGCCAGTGACAGAACCGAGGGGCTGAAGCTTTTCTGACAGCCCTGTGTTGCTTTGGAGTTGTTTTTGTTCTTGTTTGACTTATTTTAAAACTTATTGTCACATGAATTAAGTAAAGTATGTGAAATGCTTTTAAAATGATTTTTCTCTTAGCTAATAAACAAAAAAAAACTAGGATGATTTCTTAAGTGAGAGGTGCAGCTGAAGCAGTGAAGACCCAGTAATGTTAGAGGAGGTTTTCACAGTTTTCATTATGAAACTTTTATGTTATGATATTTCCAAACTGGTTTCCAGCCATTTAGAATGCTTTTTGTTGTAGACTGGTAGAATTAGATCAGGAGTTTGTGCTCATGCTGTAAGTCTTTTAAACATCTCAGAACATAAAGTCCCTTTTGTTTCCGTTTTGTGTCGTATTTTAAACCCATACTATGCAACTTTTTCATATTTTTAAATCATTTTTTTGAGCCAGTATGTGCTAAAATGACCCTTTACAGGGTTAATGAAATGTGACTCAGACCCTACCGCCCCCTGTGGCTAGAATACCGCATTTGCAACTTCGGAGTGGCGGGCTGCTCCCTGCTGGACTGACATGCCTGGCACTGCAGTCTGCTTCCAGCATGTTTCCTGCATGTTTTAGATCGTGAACACAGCTGATTTGTTTGATTTAGTGATGAACCGCTCCTGTAGACACTAATGAAGGCTGAGGAGACATTTCAGTTAGATTAAGTTGTTAAAAAGACGAACGCACAGCAAGGAGATAAGTTTCATGTTTGCTTTCACTAACAAACACTAGAGGGTGCTAAAAACAAGCCAAAACTGCCAAGTGTTCCTTTAAGTGCAGAAATCAGAATAGGATAAAAACAACAACCTTACATTTTTTAGGTTTCTAAATTACTCGTAATAGCAGATCTCTGAATATTTTCAGTTTTTCCTAAGTTGTTTTTCTTTCCTGGGTTCAAGGGGAAGTTATTCTTGTGACATAATAATAACAGGTATCTTACTTCTCTGTAAGTCATAGCAAAGTCTTTTTACTGTTTAATCATCTACATTTTGAGGAGTAATTAGCAACACAATCATTAAGACTATACGACAAGGGACCGAGAAAACAGCCCTGTGGGACACCGGTATTGACCAGACGAGTGATTCTATCAGAAAACTGTACAACCACCTGTAGACTGGACCACACAGGCCAAAGTTAGTTTGCTTGTTTACCAGAACAGATGGTGTGAAAGTGTGAGCACTGCTGCAATGAACAAACATTCTGGCGTGTGTTTTACTCTCTTTAATTGGATGTTATTAATGAGTATAAACATATTTTTGTGCATTAATTTTCCACTCGTGTCTTTTCGCTATTCCTCCAGTAAAAGACCAGCTGTTTGCAGCTTAGCAGTGGTCTTTAGCAGGTTGATTCTTCTGTCTGTAAGCTCAGCCACCTGCAGAAAGCGCCAGACTGACAGCTGGTAAAATGCCACTAAGCTACGAAACACCAACAAGACCACAGTGTGGCTTTGTGGAAACACGATCCAGCACAGATCACTAACGCATTACCCATCACACACTTGAATAACACAACTCTGCGATTACTGGGAGGGATGAAAACCAGTGTGTTGAAAAAGCTGTGAGTCATTGCACTTTTCCTTCAAGCAACATTATTTGTGCAGCGCTGAGCAGCAAGTGTGTTGCCTCTTCTGAGACGCCAAAGTTTTCAGCCTCCACAGTCGTGTTTACTCAGGGCAGAGTGAGCGGCAGAGGGAATGTGTGCTGTGTGTACACAGGGAGGGCAACGTCAGGACACCACCCCTACGGAAACACGCACACTGACATTGTAGCTGTGCAGAAGCTCAGATAAATATTAGACCCATTTTTAAAAATCTGTTGACCCAGTATTAGTCATACGTGCCCAGAACGTTGGGAAAATCATGTGACACAGGCTGCCTGATGCCTTTTCCAGTATTTAATTCACTTCCTTCTTTGTGTGTTGAAGTAAACGGACAACAACAACAGAACAGGGGATACTACGTATATTTCTGAGAACAAAGCATTTACAGTAAAAGTTTGATTATTTGCTTCACTTGGTCTTTTTGTGAGGATGACTTTGAACATGTCAAAACCCCAGACTAGATTATTAAGGCCTGAGCGCTCAGCAGATGCATTTATCTTATTTTTGCATCATTGTGATGTTTGTATTCAGCTCAAGCAGCGCTGAGCCTGAGTGCCGCTTCACAGAGCTGCTTTGTAGCTGCAGGCTAATTCGAGGAGGCACACAAAACAGAAAAAAAAACGGGTGTATTAGATCTGTAAATAATTCATACATGAAGTTAATTCTTATTGTTTTCACCATCTTGCATAATATTTGAAGGTAACGATGACGGAGCAGCTGGAGTTAAACTGAAAATGCTCTGATCACTGATGTGCCTTTGGCTGCAAATGGAGTTTTGATGATGTTGGTTCATTAGTGTTAATTCATGTAAAGTGAAGGGAAGAGGCGAGAGAAGAAAGGACGAGGATGAATGAAGGCTGGTGGGAGCTGAATTTTAATCCTTCATCTTAACTTAGACTCTAGCAGCGGCTCACGTCTCCATGTTTCACATTTATTAGCTTAAGATTTTACTGACTAATGTGCTTTAGAAGCTGATTTATTCATTTATATTTTATTTATTCATTTATTTTCTTAAGGTTTTTTTTATTTTCAGGAGCTACAGCTTGATGATTGTTGGTGAGTTTTATTATTCTGAGCATGCGATTTCTAATAGACAAGACTTCAGGAGTTAATCAGAACCACTCATCGTTTCCACAGCACAGGAAGGAGAGACATGTTTGCTGTTCCCTGAGGGCATTTCATCATAATCAGGACTGTTTTGCTGGAACACACACACCCACTGTAGAGTTGGTGGCTCAGTTTCTGGACTGTGTTTTCTATATCTCAGAAGTAAAATCCAACCAGAAACTGCTGCCATGCTTTCTTTAGCTCTTTTCCAAAAACTGCAAATGTGAATTATTAGAAACAAAACTGACAAAAAATTTCTAAATTGTGCACAAAACAGTTTTCCTAAATATTAATGAGTTGAATTTAAAACACGGTGCTCCTTTTGGGTGTCTGCACATCTCAATTTTAACACCTGATTTATGCTCATCAGATTTATTGCCAATTCATCCAATAATTTGTCCAATACCTGCCTTATGGTGACCTGAGATAAAATGTCACATCAGCTCCTCCCGCGCTGATGCACTGACTCTCTGAGACGTTTCCATCTTTAATGCAAACTCCAAAGTTGCTGAAAGACCCATTTTCCTAGTCAGAGAAGTCGTATGCAGCAGGGAGGACTGGTATGCAGGTGTACAGATAATGAGTACAAGTCTTGTCATGGCTTTCAGGGTAATAAACTGTCAAGCGTTGCTAATGGAAGCAGGAAAATGTGGCTGCTGCACTCTGTTTATGACCTAAATGAGTTGTTGTTGAGTCGCTGTCAAATATCTACCAATCCCCCGCAGCTACTCTCGTGTAACTGAAAATTATTGTCTTATTTTAATTAGTGCTTTTTAAACCCACAGTTAATCGAGGGAGGACATTTTAATATTCATATGAAACAATATGGTCATGATTTATATGCTCCTTTTTGTTTTTGTGTTCTCGTCAAGGTTTCCTGAGACGAATCACCTGTTTGAGGCTCCTCTCTTCCACCGTCAACAACAAATAAAAGAGAAAGGAGGAGGATGCCAGAAGTAAATGGGCATTTACAGAACATTTTGGAGCTCATGAGCAAAATGTAGTTTTAGTTGCATCCCTTCATGAAACATTTTTACTTGGTTGACTTTTCTGGCTGAATGCAAACTGAGGGACTAATGGAGAAGGCCATAGATGAGCTAAACCTCTCCTTCCTGCTGGAGCATGAAAGAGAAATGATCCTGAAGGTGCTGCAGAAAGATGAGAAGCTGCGGAAACGAGAGGAGAAAAGGATACGGTGAGGATTTAAGTGTCATCTTTACACTCGTGGTCTTCTCAGTTGCGTGTCTTCTCATTTTTTTTTATATCTGCATGGCAGGAAGTTAAAAAATGAGCTGCTGGAGATCAAACGGAAGGGCCCTCGTCAGCCCAAGCAGGACTCTGGGGAGCGTCAGTGCGCTCGCTGCCTGAAGGCTCTGGGCCTGATTTTTGACCGTGGAGATCTGTGTGAGGAGTGTCAACTACGTGTCTGCAGTGGGTGTCGCGTTACGATGGCCAGTTCACGCCAGTGGAGGTGCAACGTGTGCGCCAAGATCTCGTGAGTGTGACTTGCAGGAGGAAAGGCCCGGATCAATTAGGACAATTTAGGACTTTTAAAAGTTCTCTGCACTCATCAGCATTTGCTCTGTTTTTATCTCAAGTACACAAAACATGAAAAGTACTGAATTGAACATCTGGAAGGAAATGATCGTTCCTCAGCAAGGCATAAAATCAACAAAATAAAAAAAAAATAAAAACTTTTCCAGTAGAAATCAGAGTTTATCTTTTTGACAGGGAGCTGAAAGTGGTGACAGGAGAGTGGTTCCTGGAGGAGCGGTCCAAGCGGTTTGAGCACAATGCCCTGAGCAGTGACGTAATCAAAAATTCCATCCTGAGCAGTCCTCCAAGTGAGTTTGACCACTAATGCATTACAAATTACAACTCCAACCATAATGGCTACTGAGGAAAAGGCATGGTGGTGTGCTGCAGGACATGTGCAGATTTTATTATACACTATAAACTGCTGTTTTTGATTATCAGCCACAGAAGTAAAGTCCACAGAGAATCCTCCAGTCTCCTCTGAGCCAGAGAAACCAGACACTCCAAAATCCAACAGAAGCGCCGTACGCAGCCTCATGGATGGTGCCAAAAAGAAGGGGTAAGAACGGATTATACCACATATAGGAACACACCTCAGCTGGAAAATCTGTCACCACTTAAGTATCAAGAGCCTTCCATTGGAAACATTGTGGTCATTAATACGTGGCAACAAGTTGGGCAGTTTGTCGTTTCTTATACAAACAAAGGATTAACTTTATCATTTTATATAATAAGGTTTGGATTTTCTGTGCTGAAATTGTTAGATATAAACTCATTTATACATAATTATTTAAAGATATTCTGTAAATCATCATCATAATATTATTTATGCTAAAAAAACTTCTGGTGTTCCCCAAGGATATGATATAAGACCCTTGTTATTTAAAATTTATAATAATTGTCAATTTGCAATCTGTATTTTTTGACAATTCTTATTCACTAATTAAGATAACCTAATAATTTTAAATCAAGTCAAATAAACATAAATAAATAAACATAACATAAAAAACATAAATAAACATCCTGATGCAAAAATAAATATATATAAAAAATTCTAATGAAAGAAGTGAGTGTGTGTGTGTGTGTGTGTGTGTGTGTGTGTGTGTGTGTGTGTGTGTGTGTGTGTGTGTGTGTAAACATAATCAGCTCTTCTTATAGGAGCTTTTATCTATAATTTAGGTAAACTTCTGCAAAAGTGTGTTTACAGTTTGTGTTTTTTGATTTTGACATTTATGTGATAATATAAATAAAATTTGTGGTTCAGGAAGTGAAAATCTTGAGTCTCACAGGGATTGGCTGTTACCATAGAAAATGCACGCATCATCAACTGAAGATTGTTTTAGGGAGCAAAATTAAACAAGTGCAGCTCTAAATGTTGTTGTGACGGTCGGTGACGGCTCTGTTCTAAATCAAAGGTGGTCCAAAACCAGACCTCTAAAGCTCTATGAAAAATTCAGAGAGCAGGATGATATTATCTCAAATGTAATAAAATGTGCAGGCAGATGAGTGCCCACTTTAATACGAGACCATTTGGAAAGACCAAATGGATGTGCATTTGATTTGCTGGAGACCAGGAATGTAATTCATGAGGAAATAATTGGATTATCTTCTCTGCAGTCCGATGGTTCCTGAAGGCATCGAGAAAAGCAAACACACATGAAACCGGTGTGTTAAATCAAAGATGTTAAGGTGGTTTAATGGAAGATCATTTTTACAGCTGCCTGGGGTTAAACTCTGCACAAATCTTTCATTATTGGCAAAAATCGAGAGATCGTTTTCAGACACGAGAAGAGTGTCCTCCTTCAAAAACGGGAGGCAAATAATTATAACAAGGATCAAAACATCACATTCATCTAGTAAATGACATCAACAGAACAATCTGAGAACAGAACCATGATGATGCTAGACTGTATGTAACATCAGAAGCTCACGGTCTGGAAGAAGAGTCACTTTATATTTTATATGGAATATCAAATGAGGCTGTAGGTTCTGTATCACTTTCAAAAATATTCTTAGACTTATTTTTACATATAAAGAAAGAAAAGTCCAATAAACGGACAAAACCGTAATAAAACTTATAATAATTAAAAATTTAGTATTTTCAGGTGAATATGGCCTTCATTAAGTAAGTTTTCCCTGTAGGATGCAAAATGATGGGATGAACTTGAGTGACCTGGTGTAATGGCTTCACAGTAATGGGCATGACATCTCGGTTGTACAGCCGATTAAAGCCTTGCTGCCTGTGTGTGTGTGTGTGTGTGTGCGTGCGTGCGTGCGTGTGGGTGTGTGTGTGTGTGTGTGTGTGTAGACGGATGAAGATGGCTAAAAAAGGCAGTCGGCCCACCCTGAAGCCAGAGAATGGAGTCGACAGCATCAGCGTTAAATCTGTTTCTGATGGAGACGCTCAGAGCGTTCGCTCTGCGGCGAGTCCACATTCAAACAGGTATCTGTCACTCACATAACTATTACTGTCACAACGTGTTAAAATAATATTAATACTATCAAGAATGATTACAGGAGTTGTGTTTATTGTTATAATTAAAGTATAAAAATATGTGTATGTGTCATATTACTGTAGGCAAACTTCAACATCAACGTTTTTGTTTCATTTGGGTTTAAAATAAAGAAAAAAAATGTTTTCGTTCATTGCTCTTCATACATACATCAACACACCTTGATTCTGAGAACAAAAGCATAAAGAGAAACGTTTCCCTTCAGTAAACTTCCCATTTCATGGATTACACCTACATCTTTTCCATGACAATAGCAGTTAGGGAGGCTGCTGTTTTTCCACAGAAGCCAGCCACCTCCCACAGCACTGAGCTTAATTCCATGGAAGATTTAATTAGAGGCAAAGTTGAAGGAACGTTTTGGTGTACTTTTCTGTACAAAAGTTACACATAATTCCTCTTTCATAGCTTCCTTCCTGATTGGCCTATAAATGGAGAAATAGAAATTACATCTAACATGATTGATGAGCTAACAGCTAGTTGGAACTTAGCTAAAGCCTAATTTATACTTCTGCGTCAGCTCGACTGTGAAATTGCGCACACTCATTGATGGAGATGTTTTCTCTTCAGACTTCTCCGTCACCTGGGGAGAGTTCCCCGCCAGGACAACAGAGGGCGTAGCACTTTTCTGGGGTATCCTGTCACCATTATGTCACGTATCCGGTCCACAATGGTGTATTTACTACTGTGTTTACATTGTTTTAATGTGTTTTAGAGGCTTTTTGACACAGACAAATTTGTCCCTCATTCTCCTCCTCCTCTTTGTGCGATCGGCACCTCTAAACCCACGTTTCCCGTCATTTCCGTCCACGATTAAACGCTTGCCGCGTATCTTTGTACTCCTTTAGTCACAGATGAATAAACGTTCATATTTTCTGACCTTTTCCGCTTCAATCTGTTCCAAGTCTCCCGCTAGATACCAGCTCTCTTTATTTTTTGAGGGGGCAATGGCGGTGCTGTTGACGTATTTAAAGGAAGCGGTGTCCTGACCAATCACAAGCTTGCGCCCTACATCACTCTCGACGGACAGTTAAAAAAGAGGGCACGTCTCCGTCACCCTCAGTGCTGTCTGAGAGCCCTTGCTCCCATGCAAAATGGCGCTGTGTGTTGCCGTACCGACGCAGAAAGAGAAGTATAAATTAGAGCAAAGTGGAATATCGTCATCCTAAAACAGATCCCACCTTCAGTATTTCTTAGCAGTTCATGCAACATTATTTTATTACACTTTTATTGCATGATCACTTAAAGCAGAAATCCAGAGTTTTACCCTTTTCATGAATTATGTATCATTTATGTAGAAATCCGTTAAAGTGATATTCTTACCCTGTACTGTGATGGGAAATACGTCAATATTTGAATTGACTGCTGCTCATCATTAGCCAGTAGCGTTTGACATCCTGTAGTGAATTCAGCCAGGGGTTGTCACCTTCAAATCAGCCGATGAGTATGCTCTGAAGAAAGGCTCCCTGAGGCAGACTCTTTGACATCAGAAGACTTTATTGATGAGCCCACATCATCAGTACAGGTTAGATGCATCAGGAACCAGGAGGAATTCAGCCAAAAGAAAATCCCCAAAACACACTTTATATTTTCTTTGGGGAACACATTTCCACTCCCATGTAAGGAGGAGATAGGGTCTCCTCAGAGTGGACTAACCAATCCATACCTTCACCATACTAGCTTTAGATAACTGACGGCCATTTTCTCCCATATAAGGCACATTTTCTGCACACAAAGAAATGTTTATATGGGCCAGAGTGGATCATTTGACCTCATATGGTAAAGCAGTCCTGCAGTATGACACCACAATCTGCTTACGTACAGAAGTCAATCACAGAGCAGGCGCATGTGTGTTTGCAGAAGTACCTAGACTGAGCAGCGTTTTTGAGCTGCAAAGACGAATCACAGAAGGGCTTAAAAGTGCAGTACATTATTTTCTGTCTCTAAGTGGTGACCCATGAGGGAAAAAATATGGATTTCTGCTTTCAAGCATGTAACTATGACCAGCAGTAAGATGTAGAGCTTCTGGTGCATCCATGGGTCCCTTATGAAGGGATTGTCCCCAATATTTCTGCCAAAACAACAGTATGGAACAGGATGTGAAAATAACAGCAAAGGTTTGTAAAAATAACATCCTTCTGGACAGTTTTAAAAACTTTGGAGATAGAAGCTATTTTAAAATGGCAGCAATGCTCTTTGATCTTGGTTGCACTCAAACTAGCCATTAGCTCATCGATCCTGTTGCATCTAACCTTAATACTCCAATCTGAGGCCATTTTTTAATAAAAAAAATTAAGAATATCACTTTATATCAGCATCATTGGGACATTAAAACAACAAAAATCCTGATCCTGTCCAAAAATCTGGATTCTTCTCTAATTTCTTTACATCCTGCTTCCATTCTGCCATAGTTTCAGTTATTAAACACACACTGTGGATATTAATAAAGTTTATTTGGGTTTCAGGGGTGGTGCGATGGCTTTAGAGTCCTCAGGAATGCCCGCTGTACCCAACAACCTGCGTTCTCAAACTCCGGATAAATCCCCCAACCCCAGCAAAAACCGGAGGGTCAGGGTCAGCGACGACACACACAAACAGACAAACAGCAGCACTTTCATCCAGGTTGAAGTTTTAGTTTAACAGCTTGGACGTGTTTGTCTTGAACGCAGCCTGACGGAGCAGAAAGCATACACTCCAGCGAGGGAACGCCTGACAAGAAGGCAGTCGGTCATCACAGAACAAACTCTGACGCTCCGATCATCTCTGTGTCCAGGGCCTCTGTCTCATCAGGTAACAACCGGACCTTTTATTTATTCTTCTTTCTGCCTCAAAGCAACACAACGCCTGCTGCCGTCTCACAACTCTACGGCTCACACACAAACATTTTGACAACTGAATCACAGCTTCAAGATGTGTTGGCAGCAGTTCACATCAGAGGTGATGTGAGACCATCTAACTCCCCCTCAGAGAAAAACACAAAATCTTAAAAAGCTAAAATGAGTCTTTCTGTCAGGAGCAGAAGTCACGTCTGCACAAATTGCACTATTAACTTGGCCTCCCTCATCCTTCACTGTTGCTCCTCTTTGCTTCTATAATCCACTCCACTTTGTCTCCATCACTGTCCAACCCTTTTATCCCAGCTTTTTACTGCTGCTCAGACGAGTGCACAGATCTCAGAATTACTCTAATTAGAGCCGTTAGTTGTTTAAAAGCTACTGGCTGAGGATCTCCAGTCATGGCTGCAGATTTCAGGATGATACACCTGTTTTATACTTTTAATTCGAGCTTTAGAAACCTTTCCTGGTAGATAATATGCTAGGTAATTAGCATATCCCTCAGATATTTACTCGAGTTTCCATGAGAAAAAGTTACTTACTGCAGCTTTGGATGAAGTTTAATCAGTTTTGCCGTTGTGGCCTTTGATTTTTCACATTCTTAATCAATTCTAGTTTAGGGAAAGTTTATGTGAAGGTTTTTAAGCATTTAAAAGAATAATTCAATGTTTTGATTAAATAAACATGCTTCTAGGTGGTAGTCGCTTTAGAGGAAATCAGTTTTATATCCAGTTTTTTAAGCGTGAATTTGGAGCCTGGAGGAAATTATGTTAAAAACTAGAATAAAAGAGAACAGCATCAGCTCATGCGAAGATGAATAATTGAGTCTTTTTGGCTCTGAAGGTTAATAATTAAAATCAGATCTACTTCATTTATACACAAACAGCATTTTAAGCCTTTTTGTGGCCAGAAATACTAAATGTCTCATTAAGGCTTGTGAAAAACGTTGGTTGTAGTTTTTGCAATCTAAATCAAGTGAAATGAACAAATCAGACTAATAAAATGTTCATTTTCCTGCTGGATGAGAAAACAAAACAGAAAATAAAGATTATGGTCATCAGACTTCATATTCTCCTGAATATCCAAACAGATATAATTTTTGGATAAATAAAAGTAAACAGTCTTAAAAAATCCTCTCCCTCTGTGGAACTCCTGTGTTTTGTATTAATGCAGACTTTTAGGCTCGTACATGCTAGTGCTCGCTGTAGGCGGCAAGTGTTCTGTTTTTTCTTTTGTTTCTAATAAATAATTCATGACCTTCAGCTAAAAGTCTCCTGGAAAAAAGAGTTGGTTTTGCAGCGAGTTTCTAACTAACAGTTTTGTTTGTTGTGCGGTCAGATCCTGCTGCTCTGATGAAAACAGCTGCAACTTTAACTGATTGTGAGCAATTATAACGTTTCAGGCTGAGAGATGTCTAAATGTTTTTTATTTTAAATCTTAAAAATTCTGAGTTTTTATTTACCAGAAATACTAAACTCAACTCAGCTCAAGAAGGCGGATGACTGAGCTTCTCCATCAGGGAGAGCCCAGACGCCATGTGGAGAAAACTCATTTTGGAAGCTTGTATCCACGATCTCGTTCTTTTAGTCACTACCCAAAGCTTGTGACAATAGGTGAGGGTAGGAACGTAGATCAACCAGTAAAGCCTTCCGGCTCAGCTCTCGCTTCATCACGACAGACCGGTACAACGCCCACATCACTGCAGACGCAAAACCAATCCGCCTATCAATCTCACGCTCCACCCTTCCCTCACTCGTGAACAAGACCCCGAGATACTTAAACTCCTCCACTTGGGGCAGGACCTCGTCCCTGACCTGGAGAAGGCATTCTACCCTTTTTCGACTCAAGATCATGGTCTCGGATTTAGAGGAGCTGATTCTCATCCCAGCTGCTTCACACTCAGCTGCAAACTGCTCCAGCGAAAGCTGGAGATCACGTTCTGACGAAGCCAACAGGACCACATCATCTGCAAAAAGCAGAGACCTGATCCTTAGGCCACCAAAACGGATCCCCTCACCACCTTGGCTGCACCTAGAAATCCTGTCCATAAAAGTTATGAACAGAATCGGTGACAAAGGGCAGCCTTGGCGGAGTCCAACTCTCACCGGAAACGAGTCCGACTTACTGCCGGCAATGCGGACCAAGCTCTGACACTGGTCGTACAGGGACCTAACAGCCCGTATCAAAGGGCCTGGCTACACATACTCCCGGAGTACCCCCACAGGGCCCCCCGAGGGACACGGTCGGACTCCTTCTCCAAATCCACAAAACACATGTAGATTGGTTGGGCGAACTCCCACGCACCCTTCAGGACCCCCCCAAGGGTATAGAGCTGCCCCTGATGTCCATGGCATACTGCAGAGCTGCTACTGATTTTCTACTCATTTTTATTATTTCATAGAGATGTAAAAATAAAAGTATGAATTTAAGGAAGCTTAGAAATGTAACAAATACTGAAAAAAATAACGCAATGTCTGTTTTTTATTTAAAAGCTTTTTGTGTGATTGTTGCCGAACTCCGGGTTAGGATTGTGCCTGAGATTGTGTAATGAGCTGGTTTTGTTTGAATGCCTCGATCCTCTCTTCCAGATCACAGCCGCTCTGAGATGGATCTGTCAGCTCCTGGTTCAGAACACAGCGACGATGCCCTCAGCCTCAGAAGTCGCTCCGTCCCTGGACTCAACGAAGCAGTAAGCTTCATCGCTACAGCTCATCTTCACAGTTTGACAACAAATTCTATTCAGTCACGGAGAAAGATCTGCTTCTTTGGTTTGAAAAGGATTCATTTTAGCTCAAACACCTTCAAAATCCACACCTGTAGCGTATAATCCCATCAAGCTCTGCATTTATGAGCCGCTGAACTCAACGTGACGCCTCAGCTGTGGGCGTGAATGTTAATTCCACATCACAGCTCACTTCAAAGAGCATCTAAAGACAGGTGTGATGGTCAGTTTTTGGATTGATTTGCATTTATAGTGCCTCACAAAACCCCCTGAAACACAAATGACTTTATTTCTTAGTCATCCTGTCGTGCACATGAGTAAAACCAGTGATTTGAACGTGGAAATCATATTACCACGCTGCGTCCAGACCTGTCTGATTGAATTTTCTGCCCATTCAGCTGCTGCAGATGGGAAAAATGTGCAGCAAGGCTCGGATCAGCATTTCAGACATCATCTTTATTTGATTAATCTGCACGCTGTCGTTCACAGGAGTTCTCTGACGAGGAGGAAGACATCGATGCCCTGATGTCAGCCCACAGCGCCGGCCGGAGCGTCAGCAGCGCCGTGTCGACGGTAAATGTTTAAGGTGGCACAAAGGCCTAAATATGAGATCAGGGATGTTCTGCATGCAAACACAGAGTTCAAATATGCTCTTTCTCTGTGTCTACACACAGAGTAAACATAATATGAGAAACATGCATTTAAACAAACATGGAGGGCCTGTTTTGATGTGGTTGGTGTTTTCTGTGGGAAACATCTTGATAAACCCAGTGTGACACCTGGCCAGCACCAGACAATAAAAACACGTCGTCTGCAGCCCTTTTCTTTTCTTTTTTTATCCTAAAGCAAAACATTTTCCTTGAGGAGGCTGAAGAATCAGATAAATATTAGTGATGCTCTGTTGGACTTGTGATAAGCAACAGTTTCTAACACACACTGACTTCATAATGCAAAATGCCCACTCTGGCTTTGGTTTGGTCAGTGAACCAGGATCAAATGTGCTTCTGAATTCATTTGTTTTGAGTGCTGGACTAGTTTCCATCTCCATTTCCATTAAACAAAAACAAAGACCACATTATGACAAGAATAACAACAGAAACTCAGATTTAGATGTTTTCCAGCAGCATTTCTCCAAAGTTTCAGTTTTGTGCTTTTCTCAAACTGCCCAAAGCGCTTTTCTCTATATTGATTCCACACTGCAGCTCTTCTCCTGTGTGTGCTTCACACGGTGCATCTTGCTCAGGAACTCTTTGACCTTTGAACCAGAGGATTTGACCTCAGACTGGAACGACTCGTGGAGCTGCAGGGGAACCAGCGATAGCTCAGATCAAACCCCCTGAGATTAAAACTGCAGGAAAGAGATGCTGCTGCTGTTTAGCTGTAATTACCTGATGCACCGAGCTGCAGGTTCAATGTCACTGAAACATAAAGAAAACAAATAAATAAATAAAATAGCCTCCACTTAATATGATTTGCTTTGCTAATAAGATTGTTGGAGATGATGCAGCAGTCTCCTAAACAAACCAAAACTCCTCATCCTGCAGCTTCACGAGCATCAACCTTCTCCTCTGCTTGTCTGTTGGTGATGAAATGCATAAATGGACGATATATGTTGCACCCAATCAGCACCTTTTGCGTCATTCACCCAACATTGACCTGTACATCTTTATATTTTGGTCTAATTTGAATATTAATATTTTAGTATGTTGAAAAGTTTATTCCAAGACACTCTCATGAGGAAACAGAATTGTTGTTTTATTCTAAGAAGTTTGAATTAATCTGATATAATTTATATCAAACAAAAAGGGACCTCATCATCTGTATTTTGGATTTAGATTATTTTTAATTTCAAACCTAAAACTCTTCTGCTTTTGTTTTATTTGAGCCCTTCTCCATTTGCTCCTATACTGTTTGTGTGTTTTCTGTGCATCTCTTCTTATTTCACTGCTGATTCTAGTCGACTTGTAACCTCTGTGGTTTTATCTGATAATCACCATGGTAACCGTGTGTAGTGGGGGTTTCCTGGTGCAGGAGTCAGGCTCTCTGCCTCCATGGCCAACACGCTCAGTTGCCTCTCTTTTTCTTCCCTCCTTCCTCTCCTGCTAATCTGTTAAATCCAGTCGTCCACTCCCGTCTCTGAGAGAAGATGGGGGTACCTGAACATCCCCGACTCAGACGCTGAGACTGTAAGCTTCTGCTTTGGCGTTTGCATGTGGTCGTTTATTTCTGAGTTTCCAAAATATCAGCAGAAAATGATAAATGTTGCATGAATCTTTCAATGAGATAAAAAGGTTTTTGTTTCATTTGTAGACATGCATAATCGCATCCAGGCTGCATGTTCAGTGCATGCTTGTTTAAATGTCCCGTATTAAGCACATTTTTTATCACAGAGAGATTCTGCAGGAAGAAAATGAAGCAAAGTTGGATCTGTTCTGATCCTGTTCAACAGCTCAGCATTATTGAGAGAAATAATAATCTAGTTCTAGTTTAAATCCCCTTTTTATGACAAGGATTTTGCAGCCAAAACAGTCAGAGTCAGAAATGAAACTTGTACTTGGTCATTATTTAGAACTTTTTATCTATAACTCAGAAGGTTTGGCTTCACTCATCCTCAGCTGTTGAAATTCTTTAACTTTTCAGGTGAATTTTGTGATTTTTTTAGATACACGATTCATTTTTGGACACATTTTGGACAAAAAGTCCTCAGATTTTCAATAATACAGCTGAGCTTCTGATTATGACAACAAAAAGAGAATTTGGCGGATTTCAAACATGTTTTGAACATTTTCAGAAAATAATTCTCATTTTGGTCCATAAATGAGAGCAAGATGCTAAAATTCTGTTGCAGAAAACAAAAAAATCAAGACAACTAATCACATGCCTAGGAACAACTTTAATAATAAAAAAATGCTGAATTTATTTTTAAAAATCTGTTTTATGTCTTTAAAATAGTCGTGTCAGGGAGAAATAATATTATAAATCAAGAATTAAGAAAAATATAAATAACTATAACTGATTATATTGTAATAAATTAAGAGGGTGTTGATAGATATACACTGCTCACAAAAATTAAAGGAACACTTTAAAGAAACACATTAGATACATCAGATCTCAATATGAAGTTGGATATCTATACAAATAACGACAGGGCAATGTCTTAGGAACAAAAGGATGCCAAGTCTTTTAATGGAAATAAAAGTTTTCAGCCTACAGAGGGCTCAATTGTGTAGACACCCTAAAATCAGAGTGAAATGAAGATGTGGCAGGCTAGTCCATTATTTCAAAAACTTAATTTCTGCAACTCAAAATGCTTTTCAGTATCTTGTGTGGCCCCCACGAGCTTGTGTGCATGCTTGACAACGTCGGGGCATGCTCCTAATGAGACAACGGATGGTGTCTTGTGGCATTTCCTCCCAGATCTGTGTGAGGGCATCCCTGAGCTCTTGTACAGTCTGAGGAGCAACCTGGCGCCGCCTAATGGACTGAAACATAATGTCCCACAGATGTTCTATTGGGTTTAAGTCAGGGGATCGTGAAGGCCATTCAATTGTTTCAATTCCTTCATCCTCCAGGTACTGCCTGCATACTCTTGCCACATGAGGCCGGGCATTGTCGTGCATTAGGAGAAAACCAGGACCTACTGCATCAGCGTAGGGTCTGACAAAGGGTTCAACGATTTCATCTGGATACCTTATGGCAGTCAGAGCACCATTTCCTAGGCAGTAGAGGTCTGTGCGTCCCTCCATAGATATGCCTCCCCAGACCATCACTGACCCAAAAAAGATCAAGAGGGAGAAACTTGAAATGACCTCCACATGTTAAACCAGTCCTGTTTTGAGGGTTTTGTAATTGTTGCCACTTTAGTGCACCTGTCGTTAAGTCCATGAACACCAATACAGCTGAAAGTGATTAACAATGCCCTCAGCTGCTTAATCAACCAGAAAATTATCAGACAGGTTTAATTGATTTCATGCCAGGCCCAATAAATAAGTGTTCCTTTAATTTTTGTGAGCAGTGTAGTTAAAAGAAAGCAAATCCTGTATGATAATTGCTTTTTTGTCCCACTGATAATTAACATGACCAACCTCACCCTCTTTTATTTGCTCTCCCGTGTTTATTAGGGACCCTAATCCTCCTAATCCTCATCCTGATCTCCTCTCGACCTCACAGAGCAGCATCAACAGCATGATGAGCATGTACAGCGAGACCGGTGACTATAGCAACGCCAAGGTGAGCGGTGAGATCCTCCTGAACGTCAGCTACAACTACAAAACAGGCGCCCTCAACGTCCTGGTGAAAGAGTGTCACAACCTGGCGACGGGGGATGAGAGGAGGCAGCGCACGGACGCGTAAGAGATCACCTGGTGGCAACAGATGACATTTTACTTGTGACGGATGCTGAAAATGCTCTGAAATGCAGCATTAACTGAGTAAACGGTGAAATATGGGCTGTATTATAGTCTGTTTTGCTGTTATTGCAGGTACGTGAAGACTTACCTGCTTCCTGACACATCGCGGCAGAGCAAGAGGAAGACCAGCGTCAAACCCAACACCATTAATCCCGTTTTCAACGAGAACCTGAGGGTTTGTAGGAGAAAATAATATCAGTTTTTGTGAATCTTTAGTCTTGCTAAATTGATGTTATTTGTGTGTTTTTCAGTATGTGATCAGCCACTCACAGCTGGAGACTCGATCACTGCAGGTGTCTGTGTGGCATCACGACCGGTTTGGGTACAACAGCTTCCTGGGTGAGGTGGAGCTGACCTTTGACTCGTGGGAATTTGACTCTCAGATAGAGGAGTGGTACTCTCTGCAGCCCAGGGTAGGAGCTAGAATCAGAACGTGTTAGGAAACCTGTAAAGAATCTTCTTGTGATCATTTATTTGTGTGTGTAGGTGGAGAACAGCATAGACTCCATGATGCAGTATAAAGGAGAACTGACCGTCGTGCTGAAGTACATTCCTGCAGAAAAAAACCTCACGCTGCCTCTCGATCAAGTTCAAGGTACGTTTATTTGTTTCCCTAAAGTGATCAAGTCATTCTTTATCATCAGGATATACCGTGTTATTTTTGATTTACAGGTGCCAATAGTGAAAGGTTTAGGATTGTTTCTGAGCCTTCGGAGGGTGGCAGTAATGTTCAGCAGCGCAGCATGAGTTTGTGATAATGACTAACCCACCGAGTGTGTCACTAAATGTTAACAAGAATAAAAACAACTTTTCTCATCCCAGTTTGGGCTCAAATTAAATGCTCCCTACCCCCGCGTGACCTATTTACAGAAGACTTACTCTGATTTAGTCACCAATTATCTCAAAGGCCAAAGAAATAATTTCAGGTTCTCTCAGTTTTCTCCTTCATGCACCAGAATCCTGACTGTTGTCAGATAAAAAAATAATAATAATTAAAAATTGTGAATAAATGCTGCAAAACCTCATACGTATCCATGTGTTCGCCCACAAGATGATTCCATCTTTTAGCTTTCTTTGACACGTTTCCAAAACCGGCAGTAAATATTTCAACTAAAAGGAGTTTTTCACATTTTATATCAAATATTTTTTTATATTAGTGTTACTTTGCAGGAATAGTGTTGCTTGTTAGAAAGTGTTTCACCTGCCAGCACATCAGTGAGCTACGCGTCTAGACTGCTTTAATCAGAGGCATCAGAGCTCTACATTCTAGATCTATAGAGCTCACCAACTCCTGTGACAAAACCAGTAATTTACCAGAATTTAACGGTAGTGTTAAAACATCAGAATCACACAATAATACAAATAAAAACATCAGGCATCAGCAAACTAGCAATTCAGATAATGAGGTAAGAGTGCTGCATTTGTCACAGAAGTCAGGTGGAGAAAATGAGCCGTTTGCTCCAGTTTGAATCACATGTCTGAGATTGTGTTTCTGTTTTTCATGCTCTGGCCTGGAGTGTGTAGTGGTCATTACAGGAAAGTTTACAAAGATCTTATGAATCAATTTAAACCCAAGCAATACCATTAAATCTTTTACAAAAGAAACCAGGAGAAAATCACTGTGCAGCAGCGATTCTTGGTGGATCATCGTGTCGTATAATTTTATTATTATTCATTAATAAACTCTAGAAAAAGCCTATTTTAAAATTCCTGACTGGGTCGAGAGCATTCCTTATTCCTTCACAAGCTCATATTTACGGATGTTTCATTGTCACAAATAGTTTTTCTGTAAATATATTTAATATCTGAGTTCATTTGTTCTCAGCTGACTTCGTTAAAATCACCAAGAATTCCTGAAAGCATTTTGGTGTCTTTTTGTTGTTGTTTTTGTGGGTTTTTAGTTCATTCATGACTCATCGTTTGAGTTCTAGGCACCTGAAAGTATGTCAGTCATTCCTTTCTTCTCGTTCCTCTCATGCAGAAAGCTTTTTACTTCATACATTTAGCATTTTTCTGGAACGTTACACCAGAAAATGCTTAATGGACTTTGTGTTCATGTCTCTTTTTCTGTGTCGCCTCTATTCCTGCAGTAAAAAAGAGTTTCCTGAAAAGCAAGAAGACGAGCAGCTTCACTCTGCCTAAAGGGGGCATGGTTGAGCTGTTGGTCAAAGGGGCCAAAAACCTAACTGCTGTCAAGTCTGGAGGCAGTTCGGATCCTTTTGTGAAAGGGTGAGATGAGCAATGTTTGCATTCATCCCTGAATTACTTCTTTTTGTCTGTTTTTGTGAGCATTTGGATCACATGTTCCTACATCTATTCCTATTCTTTGCCATAGGTACCTCCTCCCTGACAACAACAAGTCAACCAAGCATAAAACGGCGGTGGAGCGTCGCACCGTGAACCCGCACTGGAACCACACCTTCACCTACTGCGGCCTGCAGCCCGGAGACCTGAACAACATCTGTCTGGAGCTGACAGTGTGGGACAAAGAAGCTCTGTCCAGCAACGTCTTCCTGGGCGGAGTCAGGTTAGGAGCTGGCACAGGTAAGAGAAGATAAAAACTTGGAAAATCTTTCTGTTAGAAAAGACTCCTAAAGAGCAAGTTCACCAAGAAACCGTTTTTTACTCTGAGGTTCACATCCAGGCTGAATGTGAAACGCTCGGGTCAGAAAAAGCCTCACAGGTCTACATCACACTTTAAACTAGCATTCATGAAGTCACCCACCTTGGTTTGCAACCGCGGAAGACTGTGTTGGTTTTTTTGCAGCCAGGAGAGCAGAGTGCGTCTCGGCAAGTGGAAGCTAACTGTTAGCATTAGCAACTCCACCACATGGCAGAACTCCTCCAGGCTCCAGGAGATAAAACATCAGTGTTGCAACACAAATGGAGGCAGTGGAAGAGTTGTGCTGCCGTTAGCCAATCAGGGGCGAGATGTCCGAAAGTCATGAATATTAATGAGTAAGACTCAAAATCCTGCTGTTTTCTGCTTCCCATTCCTCCGCTTAACTCCCTCTTTCTGAAACTGGAGCGCCAGAACTATTGTTTTCCACAGAGAACGACTCACATGGCATTCATTCATACTGGAGACCACTAGAGATCTAGACAAACTGTAGCAGAAGCAAAAGATTTTGTAGCCTAATTTATGCTTCTCCGTCTGGACACATGCAGCGCCATTATTCGTCATTGCAAGGGCTCTCCGGCAGGCACGGAAGGATGGACGGAGTCGAGCTCTCTTTTCTAAACATTTGTCCAACAAGGCGGAGAGCGCAAGCTTGTGATTGGCCAGGATGCCGCTTCTTTTAAATATGTCACCAGCACCGCCAAAGAGAGCCAAAGATATCTAGTGGCAGCTTGAAGAATACCTCATGGAAAAACTCTGAAAATATGAACGTTTATTCACCCGTGACTGGAGGAGAATAAAGATACGCAGCAAGCGTTTTATTCAAGAATGGAAACGTGGGTTTAGAGGCGGCGAGCGCATGAAGAGGTGGAGGAGAATGAGGGACAAATTTGTCCATGTTAAAAAGTCTCTGAAATACAAAAAAGCCCAATATAAACTGTAAATGCGCTATCTTGGACCGGATACGTGACATGATACCCCAGAAAAGCGATACGCCTTCTGTTGTCCTGGCGGGGAATTGTTTTGCAAAACTCCCCAGGTGACGGAGAAGTCAGAAAGCAAAACGTCTCCATCAATGCTTGTGCGTCTGACGGAGGAGCATAAATTAGGCTTCAGCCGGTCTACCATTGGACCAAAGAGTTTAAGGTAGGGTTGATCACACTTTCTTCTTTGTAGAGAGACGTTGGGCGGGCTTAGTGCCAGAGCTGCGACAGAGAGAAACTACAAAGATGGTGTCGGCTCAGGAATGGCGCTCATTTGAAACGGCTTTGGCATCAACTTTGAACTACTTTAAACTCGGATGCATTTGCTTCTTCTTCTTCTTCAACGGTGTATGGTGGAATGCCGTAGCAATAAATATGCCACATTGTTCCTTGATTGGTCCTAGCGCTGTCCAATTACGTGCAGAGACCGTTTGAAAGACAACCATAAATTCCGCCCCACAACCGAGCTCTATCTATGGGTCGTGGCCAGACTATATCTTCACATGTATAGGATGGCATGCCAGGCTAAGAGACCACAGCAAATGTATTGAAAAACCAGAGCTTTAAGAGACAAGAATTTAAATAAAACAGGGAACTGTGTCAGAGCCGTTAAATCCACTGTGATCATTTAATCAGAGCTAATATAAATCTTTAATGATTTCATTCCCACTGAGTGTGGTGCACAGGGAAGTCAAACTAAAACAAATGTTTATGCTTGTCTCTGTTCAAGGCAAAAGCTACGGGAATGACGTGGACTGGATGGACTCGTACGGGGAGGAACAGCGGGTTTGGCAGCGCATGATTGAAAACCCAGAGGTTCCTCAGGAGTGTACTCTGATGCTGCGCTCGAGCATGCGCAAGCGCTACACGTGAGCTGGATCAAAGCACAGCAAAAAGAAAAGGGAGGGAGAGGGAGGAGGAAGAAGAGGTCTGAAGTTGTGAGAAGAAAGTTCAAGGTGGTCGGAGGGAAAAGAAAGCAAACTATGACTCAAATAAAGAGGCAGAGACGGTCTTTCTCCGAACTTTCCTTCATGTCCAGACCTCTTCTGGTTTCCACCACAGCCGGTCATGCCTTACTCACTCACCCACACGAGCCCCTCTGCCCTTCAAAGCATTCGTCTTGACCAAGCTCCGCTGCAGATTACAGCTGTCTATAAAAAATAACCCCCGTTGTATTTAACTTGCTGTAACCTCTAAATAAGCACATGGGGACTCCTAATGTGTCCGCCCCTGTTTCATCTGTGAGTCGTTTCTGCATGTAGTCACAGATGATGGAGGACGTTTATCAGACGATTCCCTTTATAAAACTGGTCTGATCCTGAGAATCATCTCATTACTGGTCACATATGAAGAGGGAAAGCTAGTTCCTGTACTAATGGAGTATTATTATAAAAACATCCTAACAGTTACACTGTTTCAGTTTAATACAACCCTGTATTTGGGCATAATAGAAGAGGAAGATTTGATTTTGTTTCCCGTTTTATCTTTAATCTCTAAAGTGGAGAGAAAAAAATTATCTTCTTAATGACTTTTTCTTAAAACTCTGTCATAATTCAGTGATAATCATTTTTATGAAGTCCAAGTGAAGGTTTATTGAAGCACAAATCTATGGTTCTTAAATTAATGTAATGAAAATTTCCTTAAGGTAAAAGGAAAACAAATGTTTTAATATTATTATTATTATAATTATTATTATTATAAGGACTGAATCCACTTGAATTATTGTTCCTTGACAAATGAGTTCATTTTTTTAATTCTTAAAGACTTGTAGAGATTGCAGTGTGCTGGGGGAGCTCCTGTTTCCCCACCAGCTGAAAAAACAAAACAAAATTCATTTAATATAAAAAAATTTGATGAAAAGAAAAAACTCTTTGACTAAAAAGTCTTAAAAAAGGCAAATTGTAGCAAAGATAGTGAAAAAAATACAATTTGTCCCACAATAAGCTGACATTGCTAACAGGAAACATTAGCATGCTAACATTTGTGCAGAGGTTCCCAAATGTTTCAGCCCCAAACAGCAAAACCTAAAAGTCCTACTATCGCTGAAATATTTAATTTACTTTGATCTGTTTTATTCAGACAGAATCTCCTGCAGGAATTATGTCAAAATATAATAATCATTTTAAAGTTTAATTTGAGATCATTGATCTTGGTCCGGATCCTAGCTTTGGGAACCACTAAACATGGTAATCAGGAAAAAGGTGAAAGGGACCAAATGTTATAAATAACATTATGAACAATTATTACCACAGAAAGACTGAATATTAGTCCTTTTCATTAATAAATTGCATCACATTTGTTTGTAAATTGGTACTAAATAACTTCTTTGATAAATTTGCATGCATTAAGTACCCGACGTTTAGCTGAGTGTCAGGTGTGGAGCTAAAAATAGAGGTTGTAGAAATGTGTTCCCTCGGTCTAAGGAACTGATTTGCTCAAATATGTCATCAGAAAAATACCATTAAAATGTAGAAAACTGTTGGAAAATTTCACATCTTTTCAATAACTTATAAAATAGACTGCAGAGAAAATATTGTAAATAAAATAAATATCTGATATTAGACAATAATGTTGATATTATGAAGCATTACAGCCAGGCTCCGCACAACAATCATTACAAAAACAGATGATTTCTCTTTAAATTCAACACATAATAAATAAACTTGTGGCACAAAGTCTTGTCAGTTTCTAAAACTTAGACTAGCTTCTATGTAATTGCATATAACACTGTATCAGTGTGTTAATACAGAGTGCATGGTACTGTAGAAACTAGAGGTAGAGGAACAAAAGGTTACACGAAGCACTGATGCTGACATCACTTTACACCGAGAGGAGAAAGTGTGATTTGCGGTGTGTTCTCAGGAAGCGTGAGATGGGGCTGCGTGTTACCGAGTGAGTCAGCACCGAGATGAGCTGCCGTCATCTCAGGGAGGGGGCTATTAATGAGCCAGTGACACTGACCTTGTCCTCGTCGCCCAGGGCTCGGTGATCATTCATCCTCTGATGAATCACGTTTCACAAATCCAGATTTAAATTCCCATCGGGGCATTTTCTTTCTTCGTGTGGAATGCCAGTTTTGCCTGCTTGTCCTCTTCAGTCCACCTGCTCCGAACTGCCAGAGCAAACTGTCTCCTGGTTGCAGGTCTCGTAATAAAACGCGTCCAGAATAATTGAAATGCTCGTGCAATGTCTGACTAGGAAGCTAATTGTACAGCATGCTTGTGTCTGGTTTCCAAGCATCATTCTTCTAAAGCTTGTTTTCTCCCAAATGTTTTACGAGAATATTTTGAAATAAATACATGATGGTTTTCTTGTTTTTAAGGAATATTAACAATATTAAACTATTTCTGAATGATTTGGTGCCCGTTTTTTATTTGAAATTAGAAAATGTTTTGCCCAATGTTCATCTTTCTTCACTCGGCATCTGCTGTTACACAAATGCAACCTTAACTGTATTCAGAATTGTAACATTAGCACACAAATACTTATTGATACTTATTGATATAATCACAATCAGAAAAACCCAGCTCGGCTGCTTTTTTCTCATTTATCTGCAGCATTTATCTCAAAAACGTAACATTAACTGCTCAGCTACTATTATTACTAGATTTATACTGCTGAGTTTACCTAATGCAGAACAGAGAGTTTGGATCAGCTTAGATCAGACGTTAAAATCTGAGGTGACATAAATGTGATTCAGCTGATTGAGTTAATTAAGAGCCTCAATGTGACCAGCACTGCTTATTGAACACTGATTTGTTCTTGGCTCCTTCAGAGTTTACTTTCTGACATTATTCCTTGAATTATTAATATTTTTGTTCTGTTAGGCTGGATTTGAAAGTCTAATCAGATGGTTTGTTACCTGCAATCTAATCAATGGCTTCAAATGGCACAATGAATGTATAAGAGCATATAAAACGACTCATTAACAGAAAAACATGGTCACAACCTCCGAAGTACACATATTTATTAATCAGTGTTTGTTAAATCTGATGATTCACAGATGCCTAACCTGCCAGAAATCATAATGAAAGATAAAAGACATAAATATTAGAAACATTTTCCAGAGTTTTTAAACAAAATAAAAAATAGTAAAACTTTTTCTGCTTTGACAAAATATAAAAAATAAAACATGAGAATCAATATGACTGTAATTTACTGTGCGATCTGTTATGACCAGACTCAGATCAGCACCATGACCACACACACTTACACACACATACACACACACATACACACCAGGTGTAGGACAGAATGAGTGTGACATGTGGATAGAAGCCAGTGATCTGAGCCGGCATGTTTTCCAACGAAGAAGGAAAGGGATCAAAATGTGGCTGACATTTCACTTCAGGGGTGCTTTATGATTGACAGGTTTGTCCCGCCTCCTGCTGTAGAACCATCTCGTCCTTACGGAGGGGGAAGGTGTCGATGGTGGTGAATAATTCAGCCGCTGTGATGGGGAACGGGTAGCGCTGTTTGTCTATGCCTTGCTTATCTACCAGAACCATTTGAAAAGATCTCTGAGGGATCCGGAGCAGTAACCTAGGAAACGCACATCAGCTTAGCAAGCAGGAGCAAGGTAAAAGTCATATTTGCTGAGGATGTGTGTGTGTGTGTGTCTGTTAGTACCTGAGCTGGAGGGCCAGTCCTGGTGGGAGAAGCCTGTGCCGAATGCGTCCCACTTGAGCCGGGTAAGTCCCGACCAGCTCGATAACCGTCACATGCCTCAGATCCAGTCCACACTGAGCGTGCTGTTCCCACAGAAACAGAGATCCATAAGTTATTCAGCGGGGTTATTAATGCCTACGCAGGTAAGAGAAAAAGGAACAAGAATTCCTGCAACAGAAGACATAAAACTCCAACTCCTCTCACAAAGACGACCACAGGTTTGATGAAGAAATTCAAGCTTCCACTAAACAGACACTAAGAAATAACTAATGTGGCAGTTAAAGAAGATTTAGAAATAACTGCAGGAGAAAATCGATACAGTAATGATGTGAAGCAGTCTGCTGCTCCCCTGGTGCTCCAGGAAATGATGTCAAGCACATCGTGTTTCTAACAAGTTTTAGTTACGAATGTGTCAAATCACAGAATGAGTAGAAACAATACGTCATTACTGCTTAAACCAAATTAAACTGATGTCAGACGCACACGTTAAAAAAACCTTATAAATGACTGGTTCCTCTAATGGCCCAATGAGCCTAATGAGTTGTAACACCTTTCTTTCTGCTTCCTTTGTCCTTCTCCGTACAAATAACTTCTGCATAAACCAGAGTCTCGCCGGGCTGCAGCTGTTGGTGACGAGTTGCAGGAAAATCCATACACTTCCTGCTGGAATCGCACCAAATCGGTGTGTGTGACACTTTAGTGAGATGTTTTCTACATGGCTGGGTCACGTGAGGCAAATGACGCAAAGACATTTCAACAGTTGTGCAAATTTTCACGTCACAGTTGAGTCACAAAGTGTATGACCAATTTTCTTGCACTTTTGGACTCACAGGAACTAAACTGAGAATAGTTGCAGATGACTGTGATGACTCTGATTTTTTAAGAGGATATTTGTCATATAGGGTTATTTTTAATACGTTCAAAAAGACAGGGACTTGAAAATGAGACCCTGCTACTCATGAGAGCAGACAAAAGCCTTGCGAGCATCTTGAGACATCTTGAGACTCTCTTACAAATGCTGTCTGCAATTTGTCGAAGTTCAGCTCAGTACTAAAGATCGACCGATGTGGGTTTTTCTAATGCTGATGTGGAGAGGTCACTGTGAGCAGCTGTGCTGCTGATTTTTTGGGCTGATTTTCATGGCCGATGTTTAGATGTTTTCTACCTTATTTGCGTGATAAAAAGTCACTAATAACATCAGTGAATGCACAACATGTCTGAACCTGAATCAGTTTTTGGACTGAATTTAACCAACTCTGGAATCTTAACTGTGTGAACGGCTCAGTTTTCATCAAACATTTAAACAAAGTTAATCAAACAAATCAGTAAGCTGATCAAGTATTAAATAGAAATATGAACAGATTTACAAGCAGGTTGCATTTTTACAAACCTTATAACACATAGGCTTGAGACGACATACTTGCACATTTTTAAATTAACGAGCCAAATCCATCATATTTCACATCTCTGGCATTTATAACAAATCAAACCAGTTGAAAATTGAGCAAGTTAGAGTTATTTCAATAGTAGCCTACATGCACCATTGACACCAATGTTACGAAAGGGGGCAGCTGTCTGAAGTAAGATGGCCGCAATGTTAGTATGTTGCGAACAGCGCGGGTGAGCCATCTAGTGTTTCTATACATATCTACTGTATGCTCGTGCCTGCTGATGACATCACACTACGGCAACACTAAGATCAATATCAGAGTCTTGTATAAGTGCTGCATTCTTCTGCTGTATACTTGGTATTTGTTCAATAGTAATCTAAAATTCCATAAGAATCCCCCAAAAACTCATTTTCCCAGGTGAGTAAATTAATTTGAGTTTATATTCAATTTTATTTATTTAAGGTGTGCAGTCTGAGATTATTTATTGGACCAAAAATCAATTACCAAGGTAACAATGTATTGCTTCGTTCATGTTTTCTATGAAGAACTACAACCCCAAGCAAAGTAAGTTGATGTAACTTACACAATTTGTACAAACCAACTAAAAATCAGCCCAGTTCATCAACCGACCAATATATCTGTCTATCCCAGCACCAAGGCAGTAAATTTAATTCACATAACCTGAGAATGGAGGCTAATTTATTCTTCTCAGGGGTCAGCTTCAATAGGAATTATTGTCTAAAACTTAAGTTTTCTTTTCAATATTAAATATTTACATAAAACCGTACAGATCCTTCAGCTAATCATACTTCTGTACAGTTCATAAGCATCAGCACTCTGTTTATTCACAACCTGACGCTGGTTAGTCTCTCAGCGTGTAACAAACTGAATCCAAAAGGTCAGGCGTTTAAACACGACACCGACTTAATGGTTTGTGACGGTATGGTGAAAAACATCCACGCCAAAATAGCCCTATCAGAGCTGCTGTCAGAGGCATTTATTCACCCCTGTGACATTTTCTGATCATCACCTCGACAACCTCTCTCCTTTCCATTTGTCCCACTTTGGCATGTAAGTGAAAACACAAACACGCTGCAGCGCGCTTGTGAGGAACATCACCGAGGACGCAAATCACCGCAGCGTCGTTTCGCTGTTCCTCTGTCCGACTGAGTCGACTCACTTTCAGCCGGTGCTTTGTCTGTGTGTGTGAGTTTGTGTGTGTATGGGAGTCGTGCCTCACCTGGAGGTTAGTCATCTGGAAGCGGTAATTGTGATTGGCAGCCGTCGGCGCAGAGATAATGAGTAGCCGTCGCTTCTCGTAGAATTGGTCCAGCAGTGCAGCAGCTGTACGCACTCCCACATTAATGTTCATGGCTGTGATGACATTGAATGCATAATTAAGTCAAGATATGAAAGCGACAGTACGAGAGGTGAAGATTTATTACAGCACACTGTCACCAGGAGGCTCTGCATAATTAGAAGGTTTTAGCTGCTCAGAAGATGAACTGAGGGCTGACGGTCCGGAGCTCCGACTCACGGATGTTTGAATAAAACCGTACGAGGCCGGAATGGATTTTACTGATCGATGAACAGGCTGCTGTTTTCTCCCCCACTGAGCTCATCACACAAAACAAGAAACTGAGTTGCCTAAATGAAATGACACACAGGTTTGTAAAAGCTAATTACATTTCTTAAATCTGTTCATATCTTGTATATTATCACGCCTCTCAGACTTTGTTTCCATGAGAAAATAATGCTTGCTGCATTTTAAAATCTAAAATTACTCTGATGTTAAATAAAGGTTAGAAATGTGATTATTATTAATAAAGTCACAGTTCAGGAAGGCTAAAGTCTGGTTCTGTGAGCGTTTATGCCTCAGTTTGAGAAAAAAGGTTCTGACCAGATTGATGAGCTAACAGCTAGTCTGAGTGAGCCCAAGATCAGTGTATTTTTCTGCCTAAAAAACTAAAAACAAACTAAAATTTTGAACATTTGTTTGGCAGTTCATGCAAAACATTTTGTAATTCAGTCATTAGCATTGCTTGTTATGGTGATTTATATGTAACTCTATTATCTGCAAGCACTAATGGCTGCAGCTGCATTAGAATAATGTTAAATCAAATTAAGTTTGGGTGAATTTGTGCCAAAATTTTGTCAAGATGAAGGAATTTCTTTTCATTTCTGCCTCAAAAAGTTATACACATCTGTGGATTACTTTATGCAGGCAGTTAGGGTTATAAACATTAGAGTTTGTACTTTTGCAGTGTGTGTGTGTGTGTGTGTGTGTGTGTGTGTGTGCGTGTTACAGTACATACGTGCACATGTTGTGTCCAACCCAGACCAGGTAAGAGCAGACTGACACACTCTTGCAGCGCTGCCTTGCAGCTCATGGCCACCAGTGCAGGTGAAGTCACAGGTGGCACCGTAGTTGTCTCCGTCACTGTCACACTTCATGTAACCGTTGTCTGGGGGAAACAGCGGGCTGCAGCGACGCACTGCACAGAGAAATAAGGTAAACATGATCCTTGCGCTCAAGAGATTTTTTTTATTTTCTCTGAGAAGATATTTCCCGTGTTACAAGCTCACCTCGAACTCTGACAGAGAAATGGCAGGAGCCTTTGTTCCCGGCCCGGTCAAACACAGTGTAGGTCATCTTATGGAGGCCTTCTGGGAAGTCAGATTTTGAAGGTCTTCCTTTCAGGATAACGCTGCAAACCACATGCTCAGGTTGAATCTTTCACTGGGATCTCCATTTTGAACAGGAATTAACATGACAGAGAGCACAGAAGCAAAACGGGACAGAAGCTTAAGAGGATCTGCTGGGACTGACTCTGTAAGGATCCCGTCTGCCGTGTCAACACCCTCTGGTGTGTCCCACGTCACCCTGGCCGTCAGCTTTCCTGGTTCTGCCCACTTGTCCTTCACATTGGGACACTTGACTTTAGGGGATTCGACATCTACAGAAAAACAGAAATATTTAAATACTTTAGTGAACGATGAGCAAGTCTTGATTGTTTCCCACAGTTCAAAGCCATGCATGTTGGACAAAACGCTGATTCAAATGTAACTGTGGGTGTTTGCATTGTTCTTTGCCTCGTTTTTGTCTCTGTGTTGGACTAAAAACACCTGAAGATTTATCAAACACAGCGAAGCCCAGAGACACGCCAGAAGCATCAGAAACAAGACAAAATGACCTTTTAGAGCCACAAAGAAAGTAAATAAATCAATACGCAGAAAACGAGGATGAGTCACAGTGTCCTCATGAACGAAGGTGCAGCAGACTCTATGTCATATCTCAGACAGCATTTCTAAGGACAGGCTGGCTGGAGGTAAAAAGTAGTTGAAAAACTATTCTGTCATTTAAATGTTTGGAAAATTCAGATCTCTCAGCTCGCTGTCATTTTCAGCTCCAATTCTGGCAGAAATGTGAAATAGTGTAATTTTATGGTGTGTGGACAATCTGTCAGGTTGTGTTTCTACACACATGCCTAGAGGGTTGTTAGGCTTGTTTTCCTTCAAACATCAATCACAAAAATGTGTGAGGAAACAAGTTTGTCATAGATTGTGATTTAGTAGCTGTGACTGACTTTGTGCCTCAGGAATCACTGGTGGAAGATGAAAACCACACTCAGAACAGGCTTACCAATGCATGTGGGGACTGCAGCACTCCACACATGGCTGTGCTGGCAGACTGCCGTCTTCTGGCCCTTCATAGTGTATCCAGGCGAGCAGAAGAACTCACAGCGAGAGTTGAAGTAGGAGCCATCTGAGCACTTGTAGCCACCGTTAATGGGCATGTCAAGTTTCGGGCAGCGGATTTCTGTCAGCAGAAAGAGCTCGGAGTTAGGGCTTTGGAGTTTACACAGGTCAACAAATCATGATACAAAGCTAAAACTAACAGATGTATTTGCATGAAAAACTCCAGAAGATGTGCTGCTATGTTTTCTTATAGCCTCATGCACCAATCTTCATATTTTCCCAGGAGGTTATGACTTTTTTTGTAAGTTATAATAGTTCTATGGTTGATACAAAACATGATTATGAAGGTCTTTGCGCTAATTCCCTCTCACATGAAGTATTTTCAGTTTTATTCTTAACATTTTCAGTACCTTCCAGAATGAGCTGTTTCAGGGCACTGTCACTTTAAGAAAAGAAGCTGGAGCTGGCCACGCCCATCCCCTGCTCAGGTTGCTATAGGCTGAGAAGCTCCGATATCTGGGAGGGGCTCTGACTAGAGCTGCTGCTGCTCCTCCAGCAGCAGCTCTCTCTTGCACGTGAGAGGTGGCTCTATTCTAGTTTCCCTGATTGTGACATCACAAACAGAGACTTTTTAAAATGGCTTGTTTTGGGCTCATAATTCCTAAAACCAAACCCAGACAAAAAAATGGATGGACACATTGTTTTCCACGTTTGGATTGTTTATAGAGGCAGCAGGGACCCACGTGGCAGCACAAAAGGATGCAAAAGGTGAGTTTTGCAGAATTTAAACTGGCTTAAGACCAGTTCTTGACCAAACCAGATCCTTTTACTGGAATAACTTAGCTGCTTAGCTATGATGATTTAATAGGCCAAAGGAGAAAAAAAAATAGATATCAGTCAACAGTCAAGCTGAAAAATGGCCAATTCCATTCATCTGCAGATCAGTCATCTAAGGATGTGCATTTGTGTCCAATCAGCTCTGGAGAATTCTAATAAGCTCCAGCTCTTTCTTGTCCAAAATTATTTCTTTTCAGCTCAAAAATGAGGCTTCTGTACGATAAACCATTAATCAATCAGTCGTGTCACAGTAAAGTTTGCTGAGGGTGTGTGTGTGTGTGTGTGTGTGTGTGTGTGTGTGTCTCACCTCTGCAAGCATAGTTGGAGGACCAGTGTTTGCTTGCCATGCACACCACCTCAGAGCTCTGGGATTCGTACCCGCGCTTGCAGCGGATCTTACAGCGAGTCCCCATCACGTTCCTGTAATGCTCCCCTCTAGGCGTGCGACAGCTGACGTCACCATGCTTCAACTTAATGGGGGCACACCACGGGGTTCCTGAGAGCGAAGATTTTGTTTTTAAAGCTCTGAGGTTATATTAGAGGCACCAAGGAAGTAACATCACTCACACCATAACTCGGAATGGGAGAGACTTAAAGAAAAGCACTTACCTGAGGACTATAAAGGCTTAGAAAGGCTTCCTTTAGCAGAAAAAAGTAAAAAAAGAAAAAACCACCCATCACTTTGAGTTCAAGCAGATACGGTGGGTTTTTTATTACCTTCTTTATGATCATCCAAAAGTGTCTCAGGAGGAAAAAAACTTAAAGAGAAATCTAAATAATGGGTATCTGTTATGTTCTATTGTCTAAAATATCACAGGAAAAGGTTCCTAGAAGTGTTGTTTTTTATAAAACGGCAGATTTTAGTGTTGTTTCTGAAAATCGACCTTTAGATTGAATTTTACCCAGCTCAAATTGTTATTTAGATTAAATCATTTGCATTTATTCAAAACAAAAGTGAGATAATTAAAGAAATGGTGTGCTGTGACACTAGAAAACGTCACACTTATTTCAGAGAAATAGTTATTTTCATCTCATGCCCCGGCATGGTGGATTTGAGCCCGTCTCTGCAAGGCTTATGTAAATATTCTGTCTGGTGCCAAGTTTAAGAGGCCACGAGTTTCTCATTTCAATACAGAGAAATACAGAGAAATCTAAATCTTTCTTTTGGCTTGAAACAAAATGTTAACCCTGTGGCCACACACACACACACACACACACACACACACACACACACACACACACACACAGGCTAATGTCCAAATGGAATAAAAATGAGTATTGAGACACAGACAGCCTCGCTTGCTCCATCTTGCTCTGTATGTGTGCGTGCGTGCGTGCGTGCGTGCGTGCGTGCGTGCGTGCGTGCGTGCGTGCGTGCGTGCGTGCGTGCGTGCGTGCGTGCGTGCGTGCGTGTGTTGGCCAAGTTTCTATAACCACTGAGTCTAAGAAAAGAAAAGAAAAACAACATTACACGATGGGTAAGTTTTATTTGGCCCAAAAGCTAATCTTCTGTTTTACTGACCCCAATTTAAAGCTGAAAGCTTCTGTCAGTTTACAGAGAAGATTTTCTGTAAAAGGAACTAAATGTTTAAAACTTTGATGTGTTTTCTGTTACGTAGCAGAAACAATCGCTCAAGTTTAGCAGCCTATGTGTGTTTGAAGGTTTCATTGGTCATTTTTGATTACAAAATACAACAAAACCTGTCTCCTTTGGAGTGAAAAAATAAAGATAAGGAGTGGTTCAAGACTTTTGCACATCTTCATTTTGTATGCACATAGAAATAGCTTCAAATTACGTTTAAAACTCAAAAGGTATTTTTGGGTTATATTTATTTACTTGTAATTAACTTGAAAATGCTATCACTGGCATTTTAAAATGTGTTTTTGTATCAAAGTTATAAATAATTAAATCTGACAGGATTGATAAGCTAATGGCTAGTCTAAATGCATCAAGTACCAAATAGTATCAATGCCATCTTAAAACAGCTCCTAGCTCTTAAAGTTCATGCAGCATATTTTTCCCTAAACCTTTACACTATGAATGACACATTACATGGTTATTTACAAGCATAAACATTATTTTATGTCAGAACTAATTCAGCCTAAACAGAATTTATTTTTCGGTAACACTTTACAATAAGTGTCCCTTTATTAACATTACTTATTGCATTATTAAGCATTAATAAACATAGGATCCCTTTATTAACATTTCCAATATTGTTAACTATTAAGTGTCCTTAAGGTTAGGACAAGGGGCCGGGGGAGGCTTTGTAATGCATTACTTAATATTAACATTAATATTAAAGGAGCTAGAGGCAGGAAAAAAGAAACGATGCTCACGAGCGACGCGCCCGGCTCTGCGAGTAACTGCAGCCCAGCACGGGAGCGTGCACAGACGGCTATGTTACACAAACACAAAAATACCATTACCTGACCCTCTTCACACGCTCTCACGCCACACCTCCAATATCTCACGCTGAAAAGGCAACTCCCCGCCGCTCTCACGGACAGTATTGCGGCGAAGCAATCCACGCTGCAGCCCTGATCACAGCTAATGCTACTACTGTAGCATGATCACAGCTAATGCTACTGCACGCTAGCTCTCTCTGAGTCATCGGTGAGGTCAGATCATTGTCATATCATCTCTAAACACAACCTATAATGTTTCTTACCTGCTCACTAGGAAATGAGCCATGGCAGCATCCTTTTTGAGTCCCAGATATAGTTGAAGCAGCCTCCATTCGTCAATCACGTATCCGATATAGATTCGGGTCCCTGCCTGTCTTTTACCATATTTGGTTTTTGACTCACGAGATGCCGCTGAATAAACTTCCTTTGTGCCACGCTTGGTCGTTTGCTGGTTGCAGTAGAATCCATTCCCACAGTTCTTCTTTTGGAGTTTGGCGGTTGGCAAACAACTTACGGTGCAATAGCGCCACCTACCGATCTGCAGTGTCGAACACATTTTCTTTCTGTTTTGAAGCTGTCGTGAACGCGCAAGCAGTGTCAATTGACGCCACATCCGTAGGGCAGCGCGGGAAATTCGTGACCGAACTGCAGCGCATTTTGCAGCAAACAGCCTGTTCAAGAAAATGGAACGATACATGGGTGGCCTCATTCTTTTTGGTTTATAACGCTTCATCACCCATTAGCTTTGAAAAAATGAACATACATGTTTAAATTTTTACAGATTTTTTAAAGATCCTGCCTCTAGTTCCTTTAAGCAGTTGTTAATACTTTATTTAATAGTTTATTAATACTTAATGCACTAAAAGTAACATTAATAAAGGGACCCTTATTGTAAAGTGTTACCTTATTTTATTTTTTAAAACGTAATCATCTTTAAAGACGCACACCTAAAGGGATTGACACTGTCTTAAAGATGCATGAAGTAAGAGTGACGTCCTGAGGTCAAATTTGGGTACTGCAGTCCATGTTTAAAAACAAACGAGTCAGATGTCAGTGACACACCAACACCACCTTCCTCTTGTTATGGAGTTTGCTAGTTACGGATTCAGCGCCAGAAGATTTTAGATGACAAGTGAAGACGAGTCATACACAGTATGTTGATAAATAGATTAATATATTTCATTATAATATCGAGTTATTGGTCATTTTAAAAAGTACCTTTTTACTAACGCATTGTTAGCATTGTTGGCTCAACGTTAGCCTCTAGCCTTCTTAACCCGATATTAGAGTAATACAAAAAGGATGCGGTGGCTTCTTAGGAGTACAAGAAAGAACTTCTGGGTTGCTCCTTTTACTGGCTAACATTCCACAACGCTGCTGCTCTTTGCCAGTCGATGCCGAATTACAAATGCCAGCACAGCAGTGTTTGCCAGTGCAGACTTGGTCAACTTGCTGGCTCACAGGTGATTGGCCCTGGAATCAGGACATATAGAGGCAGAACAGAATAGGTGCGTTTCCTTTATCGGAACTTCTGGGTAAAATTGTGAGCATGAAATTGACCGGACGATCCGAAGCCCCGGTCCTGTTAAGCTGTCGTGTCTTCATATATATTTGGACCTGTAAGGAATTTGATGAAACGTCAGCACATCGAGACTGCTGCACAGTGAGTTACGTCATCGATCAGCACAAAACGCGCAAAAAGCAGTAAACAAAGATCGACACAATGGAGGAAGCAGCAATGGAGGAAGCAACAATAGTAGGCACGTTTATGTTTGCTATGTTGTTATATGCAGCGATGGCTTCCATCGCTCGTCTCTCTAACAACTCGTGTTTTCCTAAATAACGGTTCCCGCCACATATATGCATTTCCTATTTCTTCCTGAGTTTACATCATTTCCGACTGAGTTACAACCAATCGGCAGCGTTCCCGCCCAGCATCTTCACTGGGTCTTTTATCGGGCCATTCCGAGTACCTACTCCTGATCAGACACTCAGAAGGTTCCAGAAAACAGCCGTTTGGCCGGCCCGGTCAAGTGGCGACAAGCGCATGCTGGAACTTCCTGTAAATTTACCTTGAAGTTCCGATAAAGGAAACGCACCTATTGTAAACAAAGACTACATCCCTCTTTGGCCTGTTTAAAAGGAGAAAAACGGTTAAAATGGTATTGATTTTGCTTTACATTGTTATTTAGACAGGAAAATTAAGAAATTTCTGTCAGATTTGACCCCTGAATGCGCAGAAAGCGCTCCATTTTAATTCTGCTGATGAAGCTTCAATTTCATGCAAATAACGATGCAAAATTCCTTGTAGTGTAAAAGTTTATAAAATAGTAATGCACAAGATGCTGGTAAATTCTGCGGACTGGAGCTGTTTTAAAAAGACAACAATCAATCATTATCTGTCCTGCCAGACACGAACGCTATTTCTCTGAGCTGAGGCTGATCAAAAAGCTATCTGCAATGAGATAATTTGAACCCTAACCCTTTACATCTCTCAACCAGGTTATTTAAAAAAAAGATGTTTTAATATTCGCTATTTACTATTTTAACGTAAAGGTTTCCTGAGCTACACTTAAATATTGAAGTGACTAAGATTATTTTTAAGGCAGCACCAACATTTTGCAATAGTGTATCAAACTTCTGCATGGATGAATGTTTGTGCAAACCAAGTGTAGTCACCTTTATATCTACGGGAATACCAGTCCTCGTCGTCTCCGTATGCGTAGTGTCCTGACCCTGAGGGTGAAGAAGACAAGAAAAGGTGCAACTAATGCAGAGCAAAGCCACTGCAGGATCAACATGTGAGACAATGTTTGAAAGCATTGTCCCAGGCTGATCTTAAAGGGCTTTTGTTGCTGCAAATAGAAGAATTTTAGTAAACTTTCCATTTTAATTAGACTCCAGGGGACTAATCTAATCCAAACATGCATGCAATCTCATAAGGATCTTTTTTCCCAGCTGACTAGGGGAAAAAACTCTTCTCTGCGTTAGATTTATTCTGTAGTCCCCTGCTGTGTCTTAATACAAATGGAAAGTGTTCAACTATCTATCAGACTTTGGCTCCACAAGACCTCCCAGAGTAATACCTACCAGACCACTCTGAGTCAGCTTCAACTATCAACCTGCTATCAACACAATTATTCAAAGAGCTGGAATTTCTGATGGCTGCCGAGCTGTTGGATACAGCTGGGAGGCAGCAGCGAAAGACAAATGTGAGAGGAATTACGATGAGTAAGAAGGATCATTTTAGAGGGGAGGATGACGTGATGATGGGGCAAGAGGGCAGAAGTGGCCTGGAGGCAGTGAGCTGAAGAGGAAATGCATAAAGGAAGGGGTTAAGTTTGGAGGGCAGGGTGTTCCACCCCATAGCTGGGGCTTGTTATGAATCCCAACATGAATGTGTCTTCTGTTCAGGATCCACAGGAGAGAAGGTTCAACCCTCCTGATTCATTCAGAAGTTCTGGTAAACCAGCCGGATACCAACACAGAAAACCTCTCACTCCTAATAGTGGATTTTTGTGACTTTAACAAACTCTTTCTGGATTAAAATGCTGCAATACAATATAGACAAACACACACATCCACACACACACACACACACACACACACACACACACACACACACGTGTCTGTCTTTCTATCATAGTGAGGACCATTCATTGACTTCCATTCTTTAGTGATTGTATTATTCCTAACCCATACCCTAATACTAACCATAACTAGTGTTGCTGCATTCCTAAACCTAACCGCAACAAAAACCTAATTCACACCACACCTCTAAACCCAACAGGTAAGCTTTTAAATAAAAGTGAGGACCAGAAAAATGTCCTCACTCTGTTGGTTAAAAACTTGTTTTGGTCCTCAGTATGTAGTAAGTACAAGAACACATGCACACACACACACACATGCATGCACGCACGCACGCACGCACGCACACACACACACACACACACAGATATTAAGCTTGAAGTCAGATCACACAGCATGGACAGCACGGAGCAAACCCACATACTGAGTCAGATTTAACTGTCTAATGGGAAAACTTAAGTGTCTGCTTCCTAATGGGGTGAGGAGAAAGCTATGGAAATCCAATTACTGGTGTGTGTGTGTGTGTGTGTGTGTGTGTGTGTGCGTGCGTGCGTGCGTGCGTGCGTGCGTGTGTGCGTGAGAGAGAGAGAGCACTTTAACCCTTTAGCAAATAAATACTATTTAGCATTCTGTCTTTCATTCATTTGAAGCCAAATAAAAAAGGTTTTCTTTTATTTTCAGGTTCAGCACATGTTTAAATATGACATGAGACATGTCCTCTACCAAGTTTGTTGTTCACAATGTCCAATCTTAATTTATACTTTAGAAAAATGGGAAACTTTTCAAAAAATTTCAACCATTTACAAACTAGATATATGAATTCTGATAGTCTGATATGAAACGGAGCAGAAACTCCGAGAGTCACAGAAAACATGTTGGTCAAAAGCAGGTTTCCCAGTAAATAGACAGGTTCATGCTAAAACCCAAAGGTGACAAGGTGCTGGGGTTGTGTTTCAGATACAGACAAGCTAAACCCTTTTATAACGAGAGAATTTAATTCTTGATTACTTATTCTCAGAATTTTGAGGGAAAAAAGTAACTAAGGAACTCTCAGGTTAGATCTGAATTTTTTCAGAGATTAAAAATCAGTGATGGTTTTTTTTTCTCTTCCCTACATATCTACTAATAGAGGTTTGAAATTAAGAAGAAATAATTTTTTTAATGGGATGTTGATATTAGTGGAAAACTTCTGAAATTCTGAATTCTGATAAATCAGCTATATGTTTGATTTTTTTCTCCTCACATTATTCCTGGTTGCCTATAATTGCAGACGATAAACATTTGTTGCTTTGCAGGAGTAATAATTTTCTATTAACTTGTCTTAGGCAAATAGAAAAGACAACAAACACCACTGCAGATTAATTTGTTATTTTTACAGCTAAATTTAGCCAATTTTCTGTACCTCCTGATATTATTCGTTGGATTGGATCATTTGTAATAATTGTAAATTATTAAATAATATGACATTTGTTGGCATCACATCACTTCAGTTTATTCATAACAGAAGGGGGCAAACACATTATAGCCTACACTGATTTCTATAATACCACATAATGTTGCTTTAGGGAATGCCCACTAATTGTAAATGATTATATATTCTAAGTGTTTATTAAAAAGCATGATTATGTTGTGGTTCCTGGCTTGAATAGAAATAGCAGCATGAATGCAATAAAAGCTGAATATGACATTATGATGCCTTAGGTATATGAATGAGTCAGCCAATAAATATATTTGTCAAAAAATAATGTCTTCAGGTTTTTATGGAAGGTAACCAAATGTTTTGTGTTCCTGAAAAAAATCAGAATTTATAGGGCAGAAAATTAATTTATAGCATTTTAACTTCATTTGTGTTCAATAAAGTGGCTTGCTTTGTAGTTTTAATAATCTCATAAAGTAGCTGAATTGCTGTTTTATAGCCACAAACAGCTGATTTTGTGCAGACTGTTCCTTTACACAAACGTTTTAAAGGAAATGTTGGTTTAAATTTCCCACAAGGACATTATAAGCAGTGTGTGTCCTCCTCTAACTTTTTTCTATCAAAACTTCAAAGACTAAGTGAATTCTGAACAGCTGCTGTTTGTGTTATCGCCAACCAGGGACAAAAGTTTGATTGGATCTGAAACTGCAGAAAAAGAGAAAAAAGTTGGACTAAATGGACCAATTAGGGCTTGTTGATATGAAGAAATCCACAGCAGGAATCATACTTTTTATCGTTCATATAAAATCTGTCAAAATGATGAAGAGAGCATCAGTAGCCACATCAACTTCCTGTTTCTGGATCTCCTACATCAAACAGCAGCTTTCTAACAAAACTCCTGGAGAGAAAATGTTACGTGCAGAAACTTATTATGTCATTATTCCTCCATCATCATCACTCGTGGCCCACACACTTTCCAGCAGTATTTCTCTATACATTTAATTTCCAAGCATTGATTGATTGCTCTTGAAAAATAAAAAAAAGCATTTCCATGAACACTGCCTCTCTGTTTGGACCTCTGGGCTCCCATAGCAGCACTTCTCTGCTTTTACAGCAGTGCTGTCTATCCATGTCTTGATTGTGAAACTGATTGGTCAAATGGAACTTTAAACAGTGAGTTGCTGCTCATACTGAGCCAGGATCTTCTGGAGGTTTCTTCCTGTTAAAGGAGGGTTTTCCTCTCCACTGTCGCTACATGCTTGCTTAGTATGAGGATTGCTGTAAAGACTCTGACACTAGTCAGACTCGACTGCTGGGTTCCTTATATAACAAACTTTTTACTGATTGGCTTAATAAACTATACTGTATTGGAATGTTTACTTTGTGAAGTGCCTTGAGATGACTCTTGTCATGATTTGGTGCTATATAAATAAACTGAATTGAAATTGAATTGAATTAAATTAAACTTTTATCAACACATGTGTACACATGTCTGAATGTTACAAATATGTTTATTTGAGATATTTCTTATCTTAAATAGGCCTAAATATCATTATGGCAGTCTAAAGGGTGATAAAATTCATATTAGTCTAACTCAAGGGGGAAACTCCACCTTCCAAAAGTGAAGCCAATGCGGAAGTGACAAAAATTTCAGTTCCCCCCTCATCCACTAGGGGCTGGCTCCAGAAAGAAGCAAGTTCCCATTGACTCCAATGTTAAAATGCCAATTTCACAGCAGAAATAAGCATGTTTACAGCCTGATTTTCGTTTTATTAAGTCAAGTTTACTGTCATGACAACTCTTAGGGGTGTGAAATTTTTGTAACTCATCCATTTAGATGTAATTAAAGCTTGAAAATAGGAATTATTAGGGGCGTGTCTTTTTGACTGACAAGTAGTCATCACTGCTATTGCTAGCGGCTTGCCCTCCTTCTTGCTCCAGGGAAGGCCTCAGCATCCGCCTCAAAAAGGCAGAGGGTAGCACAGTCGCTCAACTACGGTTTTCTGGCTAAAAGGGCCCGCCAACCTCTGCTAGCTTCCATTAGCTTGTAGCTACATCGTCTCAGAGTTTGTCACTCATCTGTCCCCACCCTCACAGCCCCCTCAGGTCCATTTTTGTATTTTCCTGGAGTGACAAGACGCGTGACGCGGTCAAGGTGGCGGTGGGCTTCGGCTCTTCATAAAACTATGAGTGACAGCGCAGAGGGTTTGTCCATTTATATACAGTCAATGGTCTCACCTCACCTAGTCTTACCTCACCTAGCCACCAAAGAACAGCTCAACTCTGCCACCTGCTGATGTAAATCAATGCCTACAGTGTTAAAAGGTCAAGATTTCAATACTGACCAACATAATCATGATTATTAGCCCTAAAAAGAAGTACTTTATTTAAATTCTTATGGTTTTTACAGCTTCAATAAATTCTAACTGAGCTATAAATCTCTAGTTTTATTTGCTGTAAGCATCACTGTATTCAGGCAATAACTTATGATGATCCAGGATCAGTTTTCCCTTCCTTAGTCACATTTGTTCATTAATGATGCTATGGCCTGGCATTTACATAATACAAGCATGAGGAGGATCTGTCTTCCCAGAAACCCATCCGTGAAAGACTCATCGTGGAAAATGTGATCGTTTGCCTCTAGATGGGTCTAACTGTGAGCTGAGATGAAGAAATCAGACCAATTTTTAATATAAACCTACTAAAAAAGAGCAAAAATACTATTCTTATTGTGAGTTTCTCATTCTGGTGCACCCTGGCACCTGACAGAACTAATAAAAGGGATAATTTGCCTCCAAGAACACAAACTGCCCTTGTTCAACAAATCCCTCATAAATATAGGCTTGCACACACACACACACACACACACACACAAGTACAGACGAGGGTCCTGTCATCTTGACGAGCAGTTTGTAATCTGCCAGCGTGAATCAGTTTTGCAGCTTGTGTTCATGTTCCAGCCTGTATGATCATACAGCAGCAGTGAGCCGCTCTCAACTTATTCACACACACACACACACACACACCTCCATACATGCATGCATGAACTTTGAAGTAACTTCAGCTCCTCACAGCAGGCTGCAGGCTCTCTAATGAGGGTCTCTCTGAAAAACATGCATGTCTTTTTCATAATGTTTGATATAGAAAAAAGGCTCAGGCTCCCTTGCTAATAATGATTATTTGTGAGTGGATTTATTTAAAGAAACATGTAGCTAATTAACAAATAGCTGAGGCGTTTAAAACTCCATCCAGCTAAAGCTGCACAGGTGAAGATAAAAGTCTAACATCTACAACCTGAAGATCTAGGTCTCATTATCTTGTGTATGTAGAAAATCTAACGTTATTGTAATAAAGGTAGCTACTGTGATTGATAGGGAAAAGCTGCAAGTGGACTTTTTATTCCCTACGATAACCTTTCATATTAATATTTAGAGTTAAGGAACAGCACGCTCTGATTTTCTCTCTGCAGATATGAACTCTGAAAGGTGAAAAGAAGAGTTAAAAACACGAGCTTTTATCTGATCCACAGACCTGAGATCTGTCCCCCAGATGCACACTGCACTCCCCCCGCTTCACACCCCCTCCACGTAAACACATCCGCGGTACACCAAACACAAGCAGCGCGGAGCAGAAACTCCCCAAAGTCCTTTTAACTGTCCAGTCTGACTCCAAACCAAAACCCCTGGTGCGCCACATTTCAACACCGGACAGGGTGGCGATAAGCGCCGCGCGCCTGTTTGATCCAACTTCCTGTGATGGTTCCAGTTTGCAAACGTCCTGCAGATGGATTCAGGCCTTCTGAGAGAGTTCTTACCTTCATAGCCTGAGCAGAGACAGAGCTGAACGAGCAGGAGCACCAGTGGCCTCACGTCCATGTCGTTATGCGGGACGGACGCGTTTGGAGGAGAGCCTGCAGGAAAACTTTCAGCGCATTCCAGCTTTCCAAAAGGCCCGCCTCTTGCTCCAGAAACAAGGGAGGATTCTCCTCCTGCAGCCAGGCCGTGCACCGGTAGGAGCGAGTCAGACAGAACAGGAGGGAAACCCTCTAAGTTATGTGATGCAGCATAAGGAATAATAGCCTTTTATTCTATATAATTATAGTAATGAACACTGTTTATCAATGTAATTGCCTAATTGTTATTAATAATAATAATAATAATAATAATAATAATAATAATAATAAATAGGCTATAAATAATTATATGACCTATCATCTTAATCATAATCAGCATGCTTAAAGGTTTTTTTTCTATTACTTTAAAAGTGACTTTTAGGTGTATTTCTGATTAAAATTCATAAAGAGGAAACTGTAGAGATTAAAGTCAAAATGTTGAGGAAAAAGTCAAATTACAATATCCTTAATAAAGTGGAAATGTTCCCAGAATAAATGGAATTAAGTTGTCAAAGATAGCCTACTCATGTATCCTGGTGACTTTGAATCCAAACAGGATTTGATTAAAATAAATTATTGTCTCAAAATATGTAACCTGTATTTGAGAATCATATGTAAAAAAAAATACAAAAAACTTATAATTATTCACAGCAATTAACACTGCAGCAGAGATTTTACCAGAGAAAATAAAAAATAAATGTAAAAGCTTCAGGTGTTCTGAGGTATATGTTGCAGACCTTTATTGTGAAAGGGTTAAAGGAAGCGCTCTGCTATGAAAGGATTGACTAAAGACTTCTCTATTTTTAAAATGTTTTGTTTTTTAATAGTTTACTTATTAAAACACACCTATAACTATTAGTTATAATAATAATAATTAAAACAAAACAAATACATTTGAGTTCAAGATTACAATGGAGTTCACTTTTATTTACCTTTTTAGACTTTTATTTTGGAAATAAACTCCTTTTGTCAACACTTTGATTTTTCCCTGGACATTAAAACTTTAATATCAACATATCCTCGTTTATTTTTTTATTCTGAGTGACCTTAACATGCTGTTATAGATTCCTGGTTTCCATTTAGGACAGGTAGTATTCCATAATAATGAGATGTCACGAGTCATGTAGCCTGTAAGTATGTACAGATCAGGCTGATCTCAAGACCCTCTGTTTTAGATACCAGCTCATTATTATAAGAAGTCTAATAAAGATAAAGTCATGATTATACACTAGCAGTCATATTTATGAATATCCCATAATTATCAGGAGGCTAAGCATGTCACAGAAAATGACACACTACGTCATAATTATGAGATGCCATGTCATAACCATGTTATAATTAGGATTATGATGACTCAATGAGACTTTTCTGGTAGTGATTTTATTATCAGCTCTGTAAGCCAGTCACAAAAATAACTTCTGCAGCTTCCACCGCTAAAAACAAAACCATCCGACTGATTAGAACATGGTTAGGATGCATCGCATCATTAAAGTGTTGCTAGGAAACAGCTCTAACTAGACTTGGTGAAATGTTTACATCATTAGGAAACGGCAGCAGGGTGTGAACTTGTGCATAAAACTCAAAGTTCATTTAATTCTTTTAAACCTTCTCTGTTATGATGCTAAATTTAATGTTTTAAATGTTAAATTGAGAGATTTTGAATTGATGTTTTGTGGCTTCTCTGACCGCCTGCCTCCTGAGACAGAGACTAAACATGCAGGGAATTCAGATTCTTAGGGGGGGGGGACTTTTAAATCAAACATGGAAAAAAGCATCTAATTTAGTCTCATCTTTATTGCTCTTAAACACAGCAATGATTAGGATTACTGATTATGATGAAGAAAAATGATCCTGAGCTGATTGTCGGCCCTAAAGCTAATTTTACTTCACAATTATAATTATGCAAATCTTTGCTGCACACAACAGCCAGCCTAATTTACAGCTCTGCTCAGATTAACATTTATTGCTTCAGATTATTTTATTTATAAATGCTTGCCAGTATTTTCTTTTGCAGCTCTTCTGTTTTCTGAAATATGAGCAACAAAAGACAGAAATTAGTAGCAATATTAAATATTAAACGACCTTGCTCCAGATTCTACAACTGAAAGAGTTTTTTACTTTGATTTGAAAACATTCCCGATAACTTTTCCCATGACTAAAATTCCTCCTCCCTCTTCATCCGTGTGGAAAGATCTAAACGATGAGGGTCAGGCCCGAAACTTCAAAAAGGAACGTATCACCATGGCAACATTCCCGTCTAATGGGGAATGTGTGTGTGCTGTTATTGCAGGTCCAGATACTGGGGCAGAACGTTGTTCCAGAACTGCTGGGACTCTCCTGCAGCGCTCCGTTTGGACCTCGGTGCTGCTCGAGGAGCTGCTCTCTGCTGCTGGTCTGGAGGCTGTTTTTCATCTCCGTTTAGCAGTTTGTCTTTATTCTGCTTTCCTTCATCGGTTTTCTTTCCTTCCTTTGTCCCTTCCTCTTCTCGTTCTTTATCACTTTCATCTTCTTCTTCATCTTCTTCCTCCTCCTCCACTTCATTCGTCTCATTGTCACTTTTTTCACTTTCGTTGCTTTCAGTTTGTTCCTCGTTTTCTTCATCATCATCATCACTTCCACTCTCTTCCTCTTCAGGATCTTCATCATTTTCTTCCTCACTCTCTGTTCCCTCCTCCTCTTCCTCATCTTCTCCACCTTCTTCCTCCTCTTCCTCTCCACTGGTCTCTTCCTCTGTTTTATGTTCAGTCTTAGAATCGTCTACAGAAACTTCCTCTTCTTCCTCTTCTTGGTCACTTTTGTTTTCTTCCTCCTCCTCAAACTCCTCTTCATCACAATCTTCTTGTCCCACACTCTCCTCTGTCTCTTCATTTTCATCGGATTCATTCTCATCTTCCTCACTTTCTTCTTCAGATTCCATTTCTTCCTCTTTTTTTGAAGATTGTGCTGTGTCACTTTCCCCCTCTTCCTCCATCTCCTCCTCTTCCTCAGAGACTTTGCTCTCACTGTGTGCATGCTCTGATTCATCACTGATTTTTCCTTCTTCATCGTCACTCACCTCACTGCCATCCTCCTCTTCTTCATCCTTCTCCCCATCACTTATCTCTTCTCGTTCACCTTCGTCATCCTCTGCTGCTTCACTCACTTCAGAATCACTTAGCCCTTCACCTGTTTCCATACTGTTCTCTTCTTTCTCACCTTCATCTTCCTCCCCAGTGCTGGAGCTTGTTTTCTCCTCACCTTCCTCTTCCTCAGACTCACTACTTTGCTCCTCTTCAGCCTCCACATCACTGCTGCTTTCATCTCCACTCTCTCCTTCTTCTCCCTTTTGTTCCTCTTTCTCACTGATTGTTTCACCTCTTTTACAATCTTTAGAAACATTCTCATCTTCACCTTCTTGTTCCTTTTGGGACGTTTCTTCATCATCCTCCCTGGCCTGCTCAGAGATGACGCTGGTTCCTAAATCTGACGGAGCATCTTTCTGTACGCCGTCTTCCATCTCATTTGAGGTGAAATGTGATGAAGAAGAAGAGGAGGACTGCTGTGAAACTGCTGTCTGCTTTGTGAATTGTTTGGCTTTGAGAGGTGTTTTAGGTTGTGTAAATTTGTCCTGACCAGTCACGACCTTGCTGAGGAGCCCAGCAGCAGCACCTGCAACACCAACAGCAGGAAGAAGAGATGCTGCATCGCTAAGAATTTCTTGCCACTTTTCTTCAGGCGGGTGTTCAGCTCCCTCTTTGTCTGATTCTGCACCACCAGTTCCAGTGGCTTGTAGGGATTTGGGTCTGCTAGCAGAGGAAACTGCATTACTTAAGACTTCAGGAGGTGCATCGAGCTGCGATGGCAGCAGGATCAAATCCTCAGACGTCTCAGTTCTTGACTTGGCACTGATTTCAATCTCAGAACCAGCATCATTTTCTACTTTGATGTCTTTTCTGTCTTCTTTCCCAGGTTTAGTTTTAGGCCTTCGTTGAGTTTCAGATTCTTCAGCTTTGTTTTTGTTCTTTTCTTTAAGTAACCTCTGCTTGTTCAGGGTTCTACCTCTACTTCCTCTTGCTGTGTTTTGGGGAAGGCTCAGCTCAGATTTCTCACCGTTTAGGATTTTATCTCCAGAGTGGGGATGTTCTGCATGTTTTGTTTGATCTTTATTTGCTTTGGGCTTGAGCTTTTGTGGGTTTTCTTTTCTTTTCACAGGTGTAGATTTCACACTAGAGTGTTTTGTGGCCCGGATGGATCCTGGTGCAGACGAAACGTCGTTCTTCATGTTTGCTGGAGGTGATTTTGGCAGCTGTAGCATGTTTTGCCCCTCCACATCAATAGAATTGACCGTACTGTTTATATTTGGGTCATTTTCAACTGAACTGACTGTTTGATCACCATCTGTGATCGTTAAATAATTTTCCGTGACTTTGTTGTTATTTTGGTTACATTCTGTCTGTTTTTTGGTGTTTTCATTCACATCAATCTTCTGCACAGATTGTTGTGTTTTAGAACTGAAATGTGGTGATTGGCTCCTGTCGTGTTTGACTGATTTAAAACTGGAAAGCGTTTTTTGAGCTTTTCTGTCTTTTGGAGTTTTAGTTTTAGGAAACTCCTCCATAATCCGCTGGTCTTTAGATGTGACTCTGGGTTTTCCTTTTCTTCTCTTTGGAGAGCTGGAGCCTGTCAGTAGCTCAGTCGGTAAGGCTTTACGAGAGTTCCCGCTGGACTGGAACTGGTCTGAATGTGCTGCTGCCTCATTTGCAGTTCGTCTAAAAGCTCTGCCCCTTTTCTGTTCCTGTAATACATCAAGTAAAAAAAATGAGAACAGGCTTAAAAAGGAAAGATTCAGTTTGAAACGATGCAAACACTGTATAATGCCTGGATAAAAGAATATTTTAAAGTGTTTTAACGCTTTTAATTGCTAATCATTAACTTTATTTATCTGGATTTATGCTTTGTGTAACACATTTTGAAAATAATCACCAATAGAAACTGCAGATAGGTTTTAGATCATGCAAACATATTTTTGAAAAATAAAAAATAAAATAAAGATGGAATCATCTTAAAAGATGTGCAAAATTACAAAAAACTCAAAGTTAATAGCTTAAATATTTTTCAAATGTTCCAAATTGAGAAATTTCCTAAAATCCTGATTTCTGCTCCCCTGCAGAGTCATTCTGTTTTATTTTTCATTGTGTCGAAACACAGCCTCTGTGAGCTCATATAGCACCTCAGATAAAACAGGAATGAGCTCCACATGTTGGAGAAGCCTGATGCTCCTGACAACGTGGGGAAACTCCTCCGCTGCTTGCTTCATCGCTTCGCTGGCTGTGGAAACGCTGATGAGATGTGGCGAGATTCCTGCCAAATTCTCCAAAGCAATGTGTAGATCGCGTCTGTGTAACTGCAAAAATGTGTGTGTGTGTGTGTGCGTGTGCATGTGTGTGCATGTGCATATGCGTGCATGTGTGTGTGTGTGTGTGTGTGTGTGTGTGTGTGTGTGTGTGTGTGTGTGTGTGTGTGTGTGTGTGTGTGTGTGTGTGTGTGTGTGTGTGTGTGTGTGCATATGCGTGCATGCATGTGTGTGTGTGTGTGTGCATGTGCGTGCATGCATGTGTGTGTGTGTGTGTGTGTTCTGACCGAAGCTTGAGGGAGAATCATTGGACATTTTTGGAAAAATAATATGGAAAACAAAGAAACCAAAATTCAATTCACTGTTAGACTTCAGTGTCATACAGAGTGGAAAATATCTACACACACACACACACACACATGCTGAAGTAAGCACAATTCCTGGAAAAGTCAGTGAGTGTGCTCAACTTTGCTACTTCCTGCCCTGGAGTATTTTAATTTAGAGCAGAAAGAAGAAACCTTCAGGGGAAAATAACCCTATTAATGATTCTCTGGATGCTGTTCTGCATTCATGTCCTTTATCAAAGAGAAACTACTGCACAAGCTATTAAAAGGTCCTTTTTCTTACCTTATTTGGCAAAGAGTTAGCATTTTTCCCTTTATTCTCTACTTCTTGAGTCTCGCCTGGTTGTTTCTCTAATGTTTCACCTTCTGAAAGAAACAAAAAGGATTTCATAAACTCCTGCTCATTTCATCACCATCAAACAGGACCATTTACCTGCTTGTGGCTCTTCTTCACTGAGGCTTTTATTGGAAACATGGATCAGGGGTCTGGTGGGGCTGCAGGGCTCTTTAGGTGGTACAGCTGAAGAAACTTTGTCATTTAGGCCATTTTCAGTGGCTGCTGCTTGGTGTCTTCTGGTTTTTACATTCCTTGTAAGAAACTCAGGAGTACTGAGGTTATATTTAGTGACAGATCTGGTTAGAGGTATTGGAGAAGGCAGTTCTTTGGATTTGGACCTCGAGGAAGCAGCGGTGGAGGCTTTTCTGTGACATGAGCGTGATGATCGGGGGCTTGGTGGCTCTGAGAAAAACACAAAACTCTGAGGGGATAGAGAATGAGACCTGGGGGATAAAAGCAGGCTTGAGTTGGTTTCTGATTTGTGTTTGGGGGGAGGTGTAGGGGTGGGAACATCCTTTGAAAACATCTTCTTTGGGATGTTTCTGGACATGTGCCCCGAGGAGTTCAGGAAGCCAGAGTTAAAACGAGGAAGGTTCTGAGACAACTCCCCAAAAAGCTCCACAGAAATGTTCTGAAAGACAAGAAATGAATCTCTGCAGCCCCCCTCATCAAAATGATGACACAGCAGAGCACATTATTGTTGCAACACTACCCCCTACTGGAGCTACACAGAACTGCAACCACAAAAACTCAATATTACATTTGACACTTTTTTAAGATGTGTTTTCCTGTCTTTTATATTATTCCTTTATGTTTCTGCAGAAGATGATTAATTAACTTTGAACAAATAAACTCAAGGTCTGTGCTTGGAGATTTAGCACAAAAATGCAGATTCTCACTTTTTCTCTGTGACGGGCTCGAGCAGCCAGAGCTGAGAGTGGAGTGGCTGGATCTGGATCAGTGAGCGAGTATTTTAACAGATTTTCGTCTTCTGTCGTCTCCAAGTAGAAGTCTGCGATTAGGGCATCCTTCTCTGGGATACCAGCCAGACTCTGTGCTGGTCTGGGCACAGCCAGGACCAGCATGTGATGATCGCCGCAGGACACCTGAAAATCATAAAATCTTATGTAGATGCAGGACAGAGTGTCCTGTAAGTAATGATGAAGAAAGTAAACAAAGACAACAAGATTTCTACTGTGTTCCTCAAACATAACATGTTATTAACTCCATTATAACCGAATCTCTTTTTTTAACCTGTAGCAATGAATAACTGTCATAAAGCAGGACCACTTTCACCCACTGACTGAACGCTGTACTTCAGGAAGCGTCTGCAGAGGGTTGGGCTGAATTGATTGATGAAGTTCTCCTCCGCCAAACCCAGTTTTCCATGACGTCCGTCACCAAATGTGTAGAGCAGCCCGTCACCTGTGGACAGGACAAACAGATCTACGCACAACGACGACGCATTTTATGAAACTGAATTTCAGAGACGCTCACTTGTGATCACAGCGGTGTGGTTTTCTCCACAGGCGATGCGTCGGATGCTGATGTTGTGAAAGTGCTCCAGATGTTTTGGTGAATTAACTTGAAACAGAAATGTTCCATGTCCCAGCTGACCGTACTGACCCCTGCCAAATGTGTAAACATCCTCTTCTGGCATGAAAAGATAGACAAATAGAACCATGACTGAAATTAACAATTTCATAAATTTCATGACTGAAATTAGAAACATTAGAAATGTTAGAGCTTTATGATGTTGTAACATAAGAAATGTGTTTATATACCTGTAAGAGCCACGGTGTGCTCCCCACCACAGCACACCTGAGTGACATGTCCCAGAATGCCTTGCAGTCGCTGAGGAACTCTGTGATTGGCCAGCTGCTCCACCTGCAGACCAAGTCTTCCATTCGTCCTTTCACCAAACGTGTATAGATTCCCATGCTCTGAGACCCAGATATTGGTTGAACTGGTGAGTTTCTACTGGTTTATGTTTACCTTAAACAGGCGTGTTACCTGTGACCAAAGCTGAGTGACGGAGTCCGCAGGAGATCCATTCCACTGCCTGCCCGACGCTCACCTCTCTGGGTTCTGCTGCAAACCCGTCGGCCCCTAAACCAATCTGACCCTCGGAGTTGTCCCCCCACATGAACAGCCTCCCATCCTCTACATAAAACCATCAAACATCAGACACTGTTCTGCAGAAACATGCTTTATGATCACTAGTCAGACCTGTCAGGGCAGCGGAGGTGCAGCATCCTGCAGCGAGCATTTTGATGGGCGCCGGGTCACAGAAGGGACGAAGAAGCTGAAAGGATTTGATGTTCCTGAAGTGACCCAAACCGAGCTGTCCCTTCTGGTTGTGACCAGAACTGTACACGCTGTTCCAAACTATAAAAAAAACACAAAAAAGTGTAATATGGAACCAACATGAAAATGTCTGAGATATTTATATGCCTCTTACATGTGCAGACGATAGTGTGATCTCTCCCACAAGCCACAAGCTTCACCTTTTCAGACTTTAAGGCTGAGAGAAATAAAGCTGAAATTGTTCATATTTACTTTTGATTTGATTTGTCACATTAAAACATCAAATCCTTCTTGTTTTGGTGGATTTTTAAATAGAAAATGTATTTTTTTGTCATTTTCTTGATCAAATAGCAACAGTTTTTACACCTGGGAATATTATAGATGTGTTGTTATTTTACCTTTTACGGTTGTGGGTTTATCTGCAACTGTTTTTAATCTCAGCCCCAGTTGACCACATGTGTTTTCACCAAACATCAGTAACCGCCCATTTTCTGCAAAAATCATACAGAAAGTAAAGTTGTTTTAAAATGTTCTCTTTGCAAATAAATAAATATATATATATATATATATATATATATATATATATATATATATATATATATATATATATATATATATATACACAGTAGTTGGAATGTACCTGTGATTATTGCACTGTGCTCTTTTCCACAACATAAACCCACTGGTTGGTCCTCCTTCAGCCAGAACATGCTGGGTAAGTTCTCACCAAAACTGCTCCTCCCAAATGTGAAGATGGCTCCTGTTTCTGATGAAGAGCATTTAGTTTATCTTTATGCTGCCATAGCAGGAACTTTACCCTTAATAGAGCTGAGTAAACTTAGCCCCGGAGGCTAAATCCCAACACAACCTGCTGTCAAATCTCAGGAGACTTAAGGAGTAGCCAGAAATAACTAAGTTTCCATTTGTGGAAACAGGATGGGAGGAATGGGAGGATAATTAGGAATGTTACTGAAACTAAAGAGCTACTTTGGAGTAATTGGGAGTCCCCTCACCAGGTATGTCTGAGTCGGTCTGTCCTGTCATCTCCACCGGTACACCTCACCGAGCAGCTCCGTGCTGCGTTCAGGTACATCAGGAGATCTGAGACTGGCAGAACGAGCGCTGAAGTAATCTGGATGGACTCACTCATCCCATCCACTGTAGAGAGGGGCATAATCTATCATAAATCATTTAAAGAAAGGCATCAAAAAAATAGGCTATTTAAAGTTTTTATTGAATTCTGACTTGTTATCCTTGTTTTAATGTCAGTCCTGACTCATGCTTTTACATTAATAATTTAAACATTTCAAATAAAATCTTCATTTTTTTCCTCAGTCGAGACCTGTAAATTAAATTTGATGCCACAAAAACTTCTAATACATTTTCAAAAGAGAAAGCCATAGTCATGTTTTGTGTCACGCTCAGGTCACGCCCCCGGATGTCACCACGCTGCCTGGTGGTGGACACACGTGTTCGGACACCTCTGTGGGTCCGCTCCTTTTCCTGTCTCCGGAAGGACGTGATAAAGAGCAACGAAAGAGGAGAGTCCCCCCTAAAATCGTTGGAAAATAATCAAATTGAAAAACTTTGGAAAAACCAGAACCGTGCAGTATGTTGTGTCATTAATCTTTGATAGAACCACACTAATCTCACTGCTGCTGAACCTCCACGTTGACCGCATTTTTAGACTCCGCCCACTCAGGGTACCGTTATGTTCGCGGTGAATCAAAAGATGCGGACCTAAAAGCTTCACACTGATCGGAAAAATCACACAAACCTCTCTCAGGATATTATCCCGAGCTACGATGCCTTTAAAGATGTTGTCTGATAGAAATCGGATTTTAAAATCCCTGAATTATTTTCATTCCAGCTGGAAGCGAGGATTTGGGTGAGTAACTCCAAACTTTATTCAGAAATAAAAAAGTGAGCATAAAACCAGTTTAATTCATTCTAGTTTATTTCCCAGCACTTCTTTTAATTCGGTGAATTTAAAAGGCCGCAGCTGCCTCACCCTTAAAGATTTCAGCGCAGATGAAATTAAGAGGCTCTTGTGGGTGTCGGGGGACCTCAAGCATCGAATAAAGCATGAAAAACAGGTATAACATCAATGTCCTTCTGTTTAATGTGTTCATCTGTGATCCTCGTTTAAAACCCTGTTTCTATTTCAGTATCTGCCTCTCCTACAAGGAAAGTCCATTGCCATGATATTTGAGAAGAGGAGCACCAGAACAAGAATGTCCACAGAAACAGGTGTTCATTCTAGATTTCAGCATCAGTTTTAACACATAACAGAGGTGGATCAGCACAGAAAACATTAAAAGTTTGTGAAAACCTGCTGCTCTGTTGCATGTTTTATGACGATGGTGGGAAACCCTTGAACAGAAAGTGTTCTGCTGTTTGCTGGCCTGAAACCATTCATCCCTGTTATTGTTAACAGGGACAAAAGAGCTGCTGAAAGGCAAATTTTAGTGCAAGCCTTTAAAAAACAACCTCCTGATTAATTTCTCTGATTTATTTGTTTCCACTCAGGTTCAATGTATTTTTATTGTATAAAAGTTCCTGTATCATTATTCCAGGTTTTGCTTTGTTGGGTGGACATCCTTGTTTCCTTACCTCCCAGGACATCCATTTGGGAGTGAATGAGAGTCGTACCGATACAGCAAGGTGCATCTTTTGATTTCCTTCCAGAGAAATTCAACATAATTTTCTTATTTTATTTTTAAAATGTTGCATGTCATGTCTAATCTGTGTCGTCAGGGTTCTGTCGGGACTCTGTGATATTGTTTTGGCCCGAGTCTACAGCCACTCGACACTGGAGGAGCTGAGCAAGAATGCTTCTATCCCCATCATTAACGGCCTTTCAGATCTGTATCACCCGATCCAGATTCTGGCAGACTTCCTTACCTTACAGGTACATTTTTTCTACAATTTTCATCCAGATTACAGTATTTATCTCACTAACTCGATTATCTCTACAGGAGCATTATGGATCTCTCAGTGGACTAACGGTGAGCTGGATCGGAGACGGGAACAATGTCCTCCACTCTTTTATGATGGCTGCAGCCAAACTGGGTGTTCATCTTAAGATTGCTACTCCAAAGGTTTGCCTCGTTTATTTTTTATACAATTTTGTATTTTACCATCCTTTTTGACTCATTTTTAGATTCTTGTGACTTTTAAATTTGTATTTGTTTTACACAGGGGTATGAGCCTGAGGAAAGTGTCACTGAAGAGGCAAAGAAGCAGTCCAAGCTAGTGAGGTTCACCTTTCCTGCAGGAGTTTAAACTGTACAGGCCAGAGTTATTAAACAAATTTCTGTCGTAGCACGGGACCCAACTTGTTCTGACATCTGACCCAATGGAGGCAGCCCATGGCAGCAATGTGTTGGTGACCGACACCTGGGTCAGCATGGGTCAGGAGGAGGAGAAGAAGAAGAGGCTCAAAGACTTCAAGGGATACCAAGTTACCATGAAGGTATGATCTTTTATTGTCTTCAAAATATAAACAAAAATGGATGAGTTTATTTTAGTTTATTTATACATTTATTTTATTGTAAGTTTTCAAACCAACAGATTCCACCCTAGGCTGCCATCTTATCATGGTGGATGGGTTTGAGTTTCCTAATGATCCTAAGAGCTAAGTTGTCATGGGCTTTATGCACCTCCTCAGATGTACAGTTGTGCAGCCTCACGTACTGTGGCCTGCTGGTGAGGTAGTTGATGGTCCATGCAGTAAGATGTTCACCTACTCCTGCTGCAGCAAAGATGGCTGGATGGTGTTGAAAGCACTTAAGAAGTCGAAAAACATGACTCTCACAGTGCTGGAAGGGAAGATTTGGCCATTTAGAAGATAATATTTTAGCCTCCTTATTTTAATGAAGCCTTAAAAAATCGTAATTTTTCTTTTTGTTCTCTTGAGAATATTAATATTAAAGAGAAGGAGGAAGAGTAGAATGAGAAAAAGGAGCTGGATTTATAAAGTTAAAAGAGTTCCTAGAAACACTTCCTCTAAATAATTTTAAACACTGCTTTGTTGCCTTGATAGAATGGGGAATGTGCGCCCTCTGCTGGCGAAAAATAGAACAACACTCTTGTCTCCAACAGTGTTTAGAAAAGAAGGGAAGATGGGGAGTTGCTGCCCTCCAGTGTCTGAAAACTGGAACTACACTTATTGTTTTTAGCCATTTAGAAGAGAATATTTAGCCTTCTTATCTTAATGAAGCCTTAAAAAAATCTGAATCTTTCTTTTTGTCCTCTTGGGAATATTAATATTAAAGAGGAGAAGAAGGAACTAGATTTATAAAGTTAAAAGAGTTCCTTAATTGAACACTTCCTCTAAATTCTTCCAAACACTGTTTTGTTGCCTTGATAGAATGGGAATGTGCGCCCTCTGCTGGCAAAAAATAGAACAACACTCTTGTCTCCAACAGTGTTTAGAAAAGAAGGGAAAATGGGGAGTTGCTGCCCTCCAGTGTCTGAAAACTGGTACTACACTTTTGTTGTTTTTAGCCATTTAGAAGAGAAAATTTAGCTTCCTTATCTAAATGAAGCCTTAAAAAATCTGAATCTTTCTTTTTTGTTCTCGTGGGAATATTGATATTAACGAGAAGGAGGAGGAGAAGGAACTGGAGTTCCTTAGCAGAACACTGTCTAAATTCTTCCAAAAACTCTGTTTTGTTGCCTGGAAAGAACAGGGAATGTGCGCCCTCTGCTGGGAAAAAATACAACACTGGTTTCCAACAGCATTTAGAAAAGTGGTATAATTTATTTTGATGGAATCTACATAAAGAACGGTTGGTTAGCTTTATGAATGCTACCTGTAGTACCAGTTTTGTCCAGCAGAGGGCAGAAAAAAATCCTTAATCTCGAAAGCCAGAGGATTGAGTTCTTGTGTTTGCATCCATTGACCTAAATAATACATATACATCCCTTATAGACAGTATGTGGGCATCAATCAAACCAAATGTCAGATTACAAGTACCCAACCCTACCAACACGTCATATTTCAATCCATTTTTGACCAAGCAGCATTATGTTAAATGCATAGCATTTTACCTTATCCAACCAGCGAATTAAGTACAGAAATATAATTTTACTTACTGAAAAACTTGGAGCACAGACGTTTTGGATGGTCTGTTAGTACAATTAATACTACAGCTAGCCACCTTTGTCCAATAATTGCATGATTGACATCCAAATACACAGAGGACGCAACTGATGGCCAAGTTCAGAGAACAGAAAAGGCCAAACACAACATGAGGCCAAGACTGAGGCCTTCCCCAGGGCAAGACACTAACGCTAGCTCTGACGACTCATCTGCAAACTGTAAGACACGCCCCTAATTATTCATTATTTCAAGCTTTAATTATAAATTTTAAAATGAGTTACAAAAAAATTGACCCCCTTCAGAGTTGGCGTGACTGTAAACTTGACCTATTAAACCTAAAAAAATTGTACCAAGCTGTAAACATGTTTATTCCTGCTGTGAAGTTGGCATTTTAACATGGGAGTCAGTGGGAATTTGCTCTGTTGTGGAGCCAGCCCCTAGTGGATGAGGGAGGAACTGCAATTTTTGTCACTTCCACGTTGGCTTCACTTTGGCAGGCAGAGTTTGCCCTTTGGTTTGTACAGATAGCACAGACTGAAACTTAGCCTCCATCATGGTATCAAGTGTTTTATATGAAGTTGCAGTGGAGAGCTTAAACCAACATGTCTACATGTACGCATGCACACTGGCACCTCCTCAGGGATGAGTTTATTTTAAGAACAGGCATCCAAATATAATATTTTGTCCTTAGTGGCAAAGCAAAATTTTCATTAAAAGGTTTTGTCATGTTTTGGATCTGGTGGATTAGACTGGAAGTGTGGCCAAACCAGACTGGACCTTCCTTCACTGCCTTCCCCGTAAAATGGAGGAGGTGGATGACCAGGTGTTTTACTCACCCCGCTCACTTGTCTTTCCTGAAGCTGAAAATCGGAAATGGACCATCATGGTGGGTGATCTATAATACTTTTGAAATTTATGCAAATTGGTTTGTAATATGTCAGAATATTCTGTTTGCTAATCCCTTCAATTGACCTCTTTTAGGGACTTATGGTGTCTCTCCTGACTGACTACACTCCACAGATCCCCATGCTGAAGTTTTAAAGGAGACATATAATGAAAAACCAACTTTTTTATCCCTTAATAGTTTATAAATCAAGTCTTTGCTTTTGTTGTTTTTTCTGAAGTAAACTGATCATGTTGTTAATCTACTTAAACCTATCTAAACAAATTGGAGGAAGTGAGGCAAGATATAACCTTGTTTTAACAGGTTTTTCAAGCAGCATTAAAACACTCGACATATTAATAGTAGTAATATTTTACTTGGAGTTGAATGATTGTTTTAAAACACTAGTTCTTCAAATTCTGAACTTTATGTTTTAAATAAATACTCTGACTTGTACCAGAAAATGAAATGCATTTTCTACAGCCTACAAATTACTTTAGAAATGCATACCAAAATCAAAATTAAAAGGGGATCACAACAGGATCTTAGCACCTGTAGTGTGTGATTTTAATCAATTTGTTGTCCAAGTAAATAAAACTTTTACTGTTTTATCATCTGAGTCTACCACAAAATAATTTGATGCACGAATACATTGTTCTCCCGTCTATTTGTGTATCTTTTCATTTTATTTTACACGCTGTAGAATGACATTCTTATAATGGATTGAGTTGAGTTTGTGCAAGCGCGCCGCCGAATGGATGGAGTTGGAATTGCGTCTGTGTTATGCTGAAAAAGGCACCCCTGTTGTAAAAAAATTACAAAGGACGCCAAAGTTATACCATACAACACGTTTTTCCAGTCATTTTACTACAATACGTGCCATTCGTTTTGCTTTCTTTCACAGTTATTTTAAAACATGGTACTGTTTCTTAGTGGTTTTGAAGCTCACTTCCGGTGGCAGGTCCTTTGCCAGAAATGGGAACATTTTCCTGCACAACACCTCATTTCTGATTGGAAGACGTATGATGACGACGTTTTGCGCGAATCTATGATCTACGTGTGTGGTCTGGTCCAGGCAGCCAGGCATTTATAAACTGTTGCAGAGCGTCCTTTCATTTATGAACAGTCTTCGTCATCATGGATGTTCATGTTTATACAACAGTTTAGGTAACAAAGCAACAAATGACTATTCTACATCTCACTTTTGAAACCGAATCAAATATACATAACAGGGTTTTGAGAAATAAATACATCGGAGAGATTACAGGATGCATTATTATGTCTACAATAACGCAATCCCGTGGAAGAATTCATGTCAGCTGAGTCCATGTAGAAATGAAAACAGGACAGTTTTCCTCCACGACCACCCACGCACAGAGAGGGAGTAGAAGTTTAGGTGGGAGGTGGTGGAGGAGGAGGACGCCATTGCAGCCACAGCTGGCTGTTGGAGATATGTGTGAGGACGGATAAACGATACCGAACTTTTGCATCTCAGCACTAGCTTTTGTGCTTTTTCCTGCCATTCTCTTCCCTCCTAGAGCGTAGTGTGAAAACATAGAAGTAAAATGGACGTTTCGTCTTCGCAGAAGAGAGAAACGTGGAGCCGAAGCGCCGAACAAAAGCAGGTAAAGAAGCGAGTTTGAGGGAGGACAATGGGGGAAAGTTTTCGGCTAACTAACGGGAGTTTTAGCTAACGTGTTAGCGGAACCGAGTCGTTTAGTTAATTTAGCTGTGCTTAAAGCCAAACATTGTTTTATAGAGTTATTTTTACCTCACTCTCAGACACAAAGTTAATTTATAGATAATTTATATGTTTCTGGTAAAGCCTGAAATGTGAGCACAACTTCGGATTTAAAGATTTTTATTGAGAAACGAGATTTATCCTCCACATGGAAACAATTAAAGACCCTTTTGCTTGCTTGAAAGAGTTTTTGTCACTTGTTTGCAAACGTAATGAAGGTTTTGATCCATATAAACAAATAGTAAGTTCTCATTTACTAAACAATACATTAATAATGATGTAGCTGCATAAATATAGTTTTATAGATCTAAAATCTATATCTGCACAAAAACATGTTTTAATTTTAAATGAGACTTTTAGGTTCCTTATTTTTGGTGTATTTTACTTATTTGAAATTAAGTTTAATTGATGATTACATAATGTGTATATATTTTAATGTGGATTAGAGTTATTTTAAAATAGCAGATTCCACTTTTTTCTAATTAAATGTCTTCTTAGATTTTGACCCAAATTCGGCTACCGACAGCTCATCTTCGGACTCATTGCTTTTAACAGAAAAAAATAAATTTTACATTTAAATCTGAACAAAATTTATATGTTTTTTTCCTGTTTCTGTAACTTCTAGGGGAAAAAAATAACAAGTAATTTGTGAACTCTAAAATAGGATTAAATGAATATCCATGGTTTTTTTTTTTAGAACTTTTGACTTGTTCAGGAGGTAAAATGTGGTTTAAAAGTCCTTTTTCCTGGTGGGTTCTTCATGATTGTGACATTGAGTTTATCCTTTGCAGTCTCCCACTCTTGAGTCACCTGTCCGGTGGACCAGTCCCTCACCATGAACACCAGCAGAAACTGCACTTCGGTGGGGAATGGCGAAGGTCTGGCAGCCTTGGAGTCCGTGTCCATTGTGACCATCACTCTCCTGGCCTGCCTGGGGAACCTGCTGATCGTGGTGACCCTTTACCGGAGGCCGTACCTCCTCACGCCCAGCAACAAGTTTGTTTTCAGCCTGACGCTGTCCAACCTGCTGCTGTCGGTTCTGGTGCTGCCGTTTGTGGCCGTGAGCTCGGCAAAGAGAGAGTGGGTGTTTGGGGTGGTTTGGTGCAATTTCACTGCTCTGCTCTACCTGCTCATCAGCTCGGCCAGCATGCTCACCCTCGGAGCTATTGCTATTGACAGGTGAGTCCCAACTTACATTTGTAGCTATAAATCATTGTGACATTAATTATCTTGGTTTATGGACTTTTATTTAATGGAACGTGCAATTATCTGATGACTTTGGGGGTTAAAATTCCTGTTGTAAACAACTTGAGGTAAACTATCATTTTTTGTTTCCAGGAATCACAAAGCTTCTACTGTACACGCTGCTGTAAACGTTCTCAACAGGTCTCCCAGTTCTCACCGTTTTCCTAATTACCCTCGGCACCTTTGGGAATTTCTGATTACGCTGAAACTTTTTGTTCTCCTGCCAAGCTCCCGTCTCTTAGTTGTGTTTGCAGCTTTTAGCAGAAAATGCATTACAACAATGTCCCCCCCCACACACACACACTCACTCAGCAGCCTCTGTTAGAATCAAAAGTCTCCCACGAAAACTATGCTGTAACAAATTTCTGTCTGATCTGTGCAGGTACTACGCTGTGCTTTACCCGATGATCTACCCCATGAAGATCACGGGGAACCGGGCTGTGGTTGTCATCGTCTACGTGTGGCTGCACTCTTTGCTGGGCTGTCTGCCTCCTCTGTTTGGCTGGTCCTCCTTTGAGTTTGACTGCTTTAAATGGACGTGTGTGGCGTCTTGGTCCAGAGAGCCCAGCTACACAGCCTTTTGGGTCATTTGGTGCATGCTTCCCCCGTTCTTCATCATGCTGATCTGTTATGGCGTCATTTTCCGTGTGGCTCGCATGAAAGCCCGCAAAATACACTGCGGGACGGTTATTGTGACTCAGGACGACTCTGCAGGAGGTCAGAGAAACGGGCGCAAGAACTCAAGTACCTCGACTTCCTCTAACGGAAGCCGGCGAAGCCTCGTCTACGCAGGAAGTCAATGTAAGGCCTTAGTCACCATCTTGGTGGTGATCGGTACCTTCCTCGTGACGTGGGGGCCTTATGTCGGGGTGGTGTGTACGGAGGCTCTGTGGGGGCAGGGGAGCGTGTCTCAGTGGCTGGAGACTCTGGTGGCGTGGCTGTCTTTCTGCAGCGCCATGTGCCACCCGCTCATCTACGGCCTGTGGAATAAAACTGTGAGGAAGGAGCTGCTGGGGATGTGCTTCGGAGATCGCTACTATAGAGAGTCGTTTGCCACACGGCAACGAACGTCCCGCCTCTTCAGCATCTCCAACAGGATCACAGGTGGGGCTGCAGCAGGGTTTATCCGTGACGTATGATATAAACCTTAAAGTTTTATGGGAATAAATAGCTTTGGTATGTGCATGTTTTTGTACAACCAACCATATAAGATGTTTTTGTTTTATCCTCCAGACTTGGGTATGTCCCCCCACCTGACGGCCATGCTGGCTGGTGGAGGACACCTATTGGCTCCAGGAAGCAGCACAGGAGATACTGGCTTCAGTTTCACTCAGGACTCTGGTATGTACCCAACACAGGTTGAAGAAAGACGCCTGATAATTGATTTCAAAAAGTGGCATATTGCTTCTCAAATTCAAAAAACAACTTTTTATAGCTTTTGCTGTTAACTTTTAATAATGAAGATTTCTTGTAGTTCTGACTTGTTGCCAAAAGCAGCAAGTTTCTAAGTTTTTTATTCATTTATATTCTTCCCAACCTGCCTTCTGAGACATAGATATGCACCTGAACTTGTAACTCATCATGACAGGATGCTAATTATGTGGAACACAGTTTAGTTACCTCGTGTTTTTAGCTGATGGTGTCTGCAGGATGAGGATAAACATAAACCTGAGAGGTGTGTTCAGCTTGATTATTGTTTAATTACATGTAAATACAGCGTTTCTGGCTTTAAGAGTGTTGGTTTCACATGCAGGTACAGATGTGATGCTGCTAGATAACTCCTGCACAGACTGCTCCTCCTTCCCACTGCACCATGGGAATCCGTCCGGGAAGAGGAGGAGCTCAGTCACCTTTGAAGACCAGGTGGAGCATTCCAAAGGTATTTATCATTTATCTCCCTGCAAGACATGATTAGAGACAAAGAAATGCACTTCATGTTTGGACAGCGAACTTGTTCAAGAGCAACAAAACAGCTCAGCCAACATAAGATTAGTCTTTTTTAAGTCTTCAAAAAGAAATTGTTTTATTTCCTCAGCTGAAAACACGTCGTCAGTCCAAGTCCACGCAGAGATCCACGAATCCCTCGACACCTTCGCTTCCTGCTTAGCAAAGGCCATTGAGAGCGACGCTAAGCTGGCACTGTTTGGGGAGAGTGTGTCTCTGCAGGGGGGACTCGTCACGGCGAGGACGGCACAGAGGCCCAGATACCTGGATGGTCAGAGACTCAGGCTGGAGAGTATCGATGAAGGGATCGTTAAAGACAACAGAGAGGAGGAAGATCAGGATGTGGAGGAGAAACTCCTCTGAACCAGACGTGTCTGTGTGCGCGCGTGTACTTCAAGTCAAAAGGATGAAACATTGGTATCGTGTGTATTCAAGTAGGAAGCCTCAACTACTGTAGCTGGTTCTGTTATTAATATTATAATAATTATCTTTATAGATTTTTTGGGTGTGTTTAGATGAAGTGCTGCCTCTGGGCTGCATAATGTCAAAGAAAATTACAACAACGTGTTTCATCACAAGATTCACATCATTTCCCAGAGTTAAAAACTTAATTTACTTGAAGAAAATGTAAGTTTCCACACAGCAAATGATAATAATCACGACAAATATTCTGCTGCATCAAAATTTGGTTAAAGCTGTGGCTTTAACTTCAGAAGAAACGCTGAAGAAGACGCTGACCACAGATCAGCCAAACACTACATTTATTGTAATCTTGTTGCACAATGTGCAAGTGGCTATTTTTTAAATTCTATTGAAGATGTGTTTGAGCAAAAACACAAATTATCAGGTTAATGACTCATTTCTTTTTTTGTGTGTCTGTTTCATGGTTTTTGCTTGTTGTTCAGTGTCTCACCATCATGACCCACTTAAAACACTAAACACACACAGACCAGAGTTTATTCTAACACACAGTTCATTTCACACACCTCAGGTCTGCTGAAGGGTGTTTACTGATGCCAGAATCGGATCAGGATGACTGAAAACTCAGATCTGTCTGAGCTGAAGAAGGTGCTTAGCGTTTGTAACCAGATATAGATGAATATGTTTGTATCAGGGGACACAGTAATTGCACTCCAACATACTTGCTGTACAACATAGAAGGAACTTGTTTTAGCAGAACTGCTAATTAAATGATAAACTGGTTGTTTAAACATAGGAAAAGATGTTCAGAGGTACGTTTTGTTTACATCTGTGTAAAAACTTCTATTTTTGCTTTCATAACAAGGACCTATTTGTGGTCACTTCAGTCTTACCTTGTATGTTTACTTTTTATATTTGCCCTGGTACCACTTTTCTAAGTAAATTATACAGCTAAGAAGCAATATAATTTGTTGAATTTTTATTATCAATACAAAATATTTGCATTAAAGTTTGATATAAAGTTTTGTCTTTTTGTGTCTGCTGCAAATTAAGCGAAACATCTTCCTACATGTGAACTTGTGTTAACACAAATTAAAAGCTCCTAATGATATTTAATTTTACATTTAGGCCAATTTTCTCCTAATTTGGCTATAATTAACTTTATAGGTCACAATAGGGCTGAGCGATAAATCAAAAATTTATCATTATTGAAATTTCTGACTGATATAATTTTTCCCATGTCAATAAATGTGATAATAAAAATAATGAAAAGGTGTGTAAGTTGGTGACATTCATGTCCCTGTAAGGCCCAATCCGAATACTCGCACTGCGCCCTACGGTCTTCTGTGAAGTGCACTTAGAGGAAGTGTGCAGTAAGGCTTCAAGTGCGCCGAATTGGGACAGTGAGCATTGCGTCATCGACCGCGATGCCGGTTGCTGTTTGTGCTACTTTTTAAAATTTAACAACTTTCAAACAAACTAAATTTAAATGTATTGATGTCAACATTAAATCTTAGACTAAAACATTCAGAGCATTAATAAATATCATTAATCGTCTTAAAATGAACTTCATTCATTTGAAAATACATATTTTCAGAAAAAGCACGTGAGCCATGGCTCCGCCTTCTCAAAATTCCCACGCAGCAATGGATTCTGGGTAATACCCTTGCCCCAAGTCCGCATCGATGCAGACTTGGGCGAAGTGTGGATCAAGGGTGCAAAAGGAGCGTGGTCAACTCCTGCACTTGAGAATCGGGACACCCTACGCACTCGCACCCCTGGCCGGGAACACGCGAGTATTAGGATTGGGCCTAAGAAGCTGTACCACCTCGAGTCACATGACAACGTGATTCAAAGTAATACACGTGACAGCCCCATCTAGTGGACAACTTTTGTTTTTGCGCACACATGTAGTTATCGTCCATTTATCGTTATCGAGGTGAACTCCTCAATATATCGTGATATTGATTTTAGGCCATATCGCCCAGCCCTAGGTCACAATAACAGTAGCTTTTACTGAAGTGAAAAAAGATGCAGTAAGCAGCTGCAGTTTGTCACTAATCCAGTAAACGTTTTTTAATAGGAGGAAAAAGTTTTTTTTTTTACTTTTATTTTCTTTCAAATTCTATAAAACAGACTTCATGAGACAAAAGGCGCTGCTCCGTTTAGTTTCTCTTCAACAAAATTAAAGCATCCGTGTTTTTACTTAGTCTGTATTCACATGCTGCAGCAGCACATCAACATTTCTCTGCCACAAATTCAAAACTGTCAAACGTTAACACTGAACAAAGCTGACCGTCTCCAAACAGAAATAATATTGCACTTAACATCCTTTCACACCAGCCATCACACCTTTTCTCACTCTTGACACACACACACACACGTATTTATATATATATATATATATATATATAATGTACTGACATTCTGCTTTCATTCACACTGATGCCATTTTTCCTCTGACAGAAACACAAGTAAGAAAGTCATCTTAAAAAAACACAAGGGCCTAGAAATGACACTAATATTCAAAAAGGAAGTATTCTACACTAGTACAAATCTCTGGGCTGTTTTAAGTGCTATACAGCAAAAACAAAAGGTGTTCTCTTGAAATAAAAGCCGGTTACTGTTCATCCTCGTTTTCCTGGCCCGACCCTTCAGATCGATCGCCCTCCAGTCGATCTATGAGAACAGGAAGTTCAATTTCAAAGAGAAGAAGGCAAACGTCCAGTTTTTGAGATGACTTTTGTGTGTTTACCTGATCTGATGTGATTGATGGAAGCCAACATTCGGAGCATGAAAGAAGCCGGGACCGTGATTGTGTTTCTGGTTTCTTCCAGCATAAGCTCATTCCTGGTTATTACCTTTAGGAAGAGGGGGAAAAAAATCAAATATCTGCACAAGTCTGATCCCAGCCGGCCTGTTCCAACTGTGGCGTTGTACCTCCACAGCCAGGACTCTGTTAAAAGATGGCGACTCTTCCAGGGGAGACCAAATCTTGATATCATAGTCGATTCCTGAAGAAGCCAGAACTGAAACAGAGCAGAAGACAAGAACGGCGGTCACATCGTGTTGGACCACAGCGTCCAAGTGCTGCTGGGACGGGACTCACTGGGGTCGTACGGGTGCGGCTGAAGGCAGTTGACCACGTGGTTGTCTGCCTCGAGCAGCATGAGGTGTTCTGCAGTGTGTCTGTCCCAGATGAATATGTGTCCACAGTCTGAACCGCTCATTACAAAGTTGTTGCCCCAGAAACACGACTCTTTGATCTGGACAATTAAAGGAACAGTTTAACACATCACCAAGGTTTAGGTGTTTAAAAGAACGAAAGAGTGAGGTTTACCATCGTTCTGGAGTTACGATGACCTTTGTAAACCATTTTGACTGAAGGTCTCCTGATGTTCTGAGTCTCGCTCTCCTCCAGCTCTCGTCTCTCTTTTCTCCGGCGAAACAGCTCCTGGATACGGGCAGCAGCAGAGCGTCTGAGGGATAAGAAACAGAGTTCATGTAAACAGAAAACACCTAAATACTCTCAAGGTAATGCTCCCGACGACCACAACAAATCATGCTTTAAATGCAGTAAATTTTTTTTTTTTATTCAAGCAGCCATTTTTAAAGGAAAAACATCTGTTTGGTGAACCAGAAGCGACTCAAATCACTCATCTTCAGTTGCCATCCATCATCTTTTCATCATCCCATGCATCTAACGTGTTTGTTCACATCTTTATGGTAGAAATGTGACATCTTTATTCACACAAGTTTGTGCTCGGATGCAGGAATGTTCTCAGATCTGTGTGTTGTTAGTTAAGGTGGAATTTCCAAACTGGTACAAAAATAAAAAACAACACAGTGCATTGAGTTGTTAATGCTTCACAGCAGGTCAGACACCTGCACGGTGAGATGTTTTTAGTTTCCAGAACAAATCCATTACCTGATCATCCTATCTCCTACAGCAGATCCCCTGGAATTAAATCTAGATTTGTTGTGATACAGTCAGCGAGAAGGTTTCAAACAAAGCCTTGGTGTGAACACCCACTCCTTAGAAGTCTTGAGTGAAATCATGTCCTACATAGCAACATCATCTAGTCTCTTACGCACCTCTGTCCCTGTCCTCTGAACCTCGCTAGTGGGACCGGAATCGGCTCGTCGTCGCTGTCATCAGAGTCCTGGTTGCTCGGCGCTGGTTGACTTGGACTCTCCTCTCCTCCTTCTCCAGCAGGTTCTGTTCTTCTGCAGCCTCCTGATGTGTCCTCCGACCCCTCTGGCTGAGTCCTCTCCTGTGGTGAAGACTCCACTTTGCTCCCCTCAGACACGCCCCCTGCTGGACCCTGACTCTTGGAGCTGGAGCAGGAAATGCCGCCTGGTGGTTCTGTGGTGGCAGCCGGTAAATTCTGCTCCCCGGAGGACTCACAGAGAGCTGAGGGGAGGTTACACGAGGAGTCTTGACATTTATGGCCTCTGCTTGACTAGAAACCATAATCATGAAGCTGAAAGAACTCACCCGGCTCTGGAACAGAACTCGCTCGGCTCTGTGCAGCCACAGCCTCTGATGCTTTTGGGGCTCCGCTGCCCAGAGAGCTGGAGGTGCTGCTGCTCCTGAGTAGGAAATAAATACTGAGGTGATAAAAAGGTTTAACTGGTTTTCACCAAAACAACCAGTTGATGTCCAAGATTTAAATAAAAGCACTTCAGCGGCGTGTGAGAATAAAAACAGCATAAAAATGACTACATCTTAATAGAAGTCCTCTACATTTTAGTTTAACTGGAGGAGACCGATTTTCTCTGCTCTTTTCCAGTAGAGCCTTTTCTGGACGTCCCTCACCACTCATCAGTGAAGTCCAGTTTGATGGTGCTGGTGGTGGTTCCCTCTGAGCTGTAGTGGAGGCTGAGGACCGGTTCTGCTGCGCTTGGTCGGGTGGTGGAGGGGGCAGAGGTGGTGGGGATGCTACAGGGGGGCGGGCAGCTGCTGACTGCTGCAGGAACGGATTCATCAGGAGGAGAACCTGCAGCTTCAGCTGCTCCTGAGCAGAAAAACAGATCAAACATAAGTTGGACTAAATAACCGACTTTTCTAATTTACTTTACTACAAATTTGTTTGCAGAAAATTATGCTACTCAGATCAATTTTAACAGGCTAAAAAACGTAATTTCTCAAAAAGACTGGTCACGAAAGTGTCTAAATATTTAAAGATTCTAACATTTAAAAATGTGAATTATAAAGGTTGATTATTTTTAGCAGGAGAGACAAGAAACACCCCCCAAAATAAGGTTTCCAGCTCCTCAGGTGTTAAACATTTCTAGTGTTGATGGGTTTTTCAGGTCATTTTCATATTCTGATCATTGAATTAGGCGTTTCCTGATGGATGGTCACATTTATTCAACTAAATTAAATTTACTTGTCAACATCATTATGGCACCAACATGAGAGAAATAGTTATAATCTGTTTATCAGACAAAAGTGTCGAAAACAGAAGAAAGTCTGAATCAAACAAAGAGGAGGTGGGCTGGAGGACAGAGACACACCCTGCTGTTCGTCCAGAGTCATGGATCCCAGCTGCTTGTTCACCACAGACGAAGGAGAATCTGGAACACATATGAGAGCAATCACTGAACTCTGAGCTGACCCTCACAGCTTCAGGGTTAAAAACTTTAGTCACATAAATCCACAGTCAGTGTGTTTGGGTGCAGCTTCTGCTTTATAAATGTAAAATGACAGTTAGAAATTAGTATATCTGAACAGAAATAATAAAAAAGTAGGTTCAAACGTGTTAAGAGCATTACGGTTTAATCATAAAAACCTGATGATCTTCTATCTAAATGCTGCAAACTGGGATTAAATTATGTTAGGAATCCGATGTGAGCGCTAAATAAAGGCAAAATGCTGAACAGTTTAAAGTTTAACAATTCAAGTAAATTAGCCAGCAGCTAACTCTGGTACGATGCATCAAACGGCAGCATTGATGTTTAAAATTGTACAAGGTTGTAGTATAAATTAAGACGAGGCTACATCTTTTAATTTATAGTTTTTGGGCAAACTCCAATGTGACTCTAGTAGACCAGAAGAAAACTGTCTGTTTATTCTGATTGATGTTAAAACAGGCAAACAACCTTAAACGACTCCAGAAATTCTTTATTTGAATTCCTAAAAACCACTTTAAACCATCAGAAACAGAATACCGATGCCCGCCCGGTTTGCAGCACTTCAGAAAAGACGCCGCTGCTGCAGGGACGTCCTGCAACATTTTCATCAATTGTCTTAAAAGCAGATGATGCATTTCCACATTCAACCCTAGAGTTATTAAAGACCAAGTAAACTGGTCAGTGATGTTTTTACATTTCATGTCTGAAAAAGGCCAGATCAAAGCAGCAAACGGTTTGTCATCATCAAACATGGCTGAACGACCACATGAACCAGATCAGAGCCTCACACCAGCTGATGCCACTCCCACAGGTGAGTCTGCAGGTGAGAACTCAAGCAACAAGTGTAGCGATGGAGGGGGGAGTTAGTGAGGAGGAGCAAACAGAGAAGCTGGAGGCGTTAAAAGGTACAAGATGCATCGGGTTAGTGCTCAGGTCTTTTTAGTGTCGGCCTGCTTTTGTTGCAAAAAGCAGGGAGAAGGTAGGAGGAGGTCTGGATGGGAAAGTTTCTGTTGGGTTGGAGGGGGGGGGGGGGTAACCTGTAGGCTTCAGAGCAGCAGCAGCAGCAGGAGCAGAGGTAGCCCTTCTCTGTGACTGTCTCTCAGAGGCTGCAGAGGAAGAAGAGGAGGAAGTGGAAGGGGTCGTTCGCTGACCCTGTCCCGGTGGGTCGGCCAGCCGTAGCAACCTCTGCAAACGCCTACACACTAAACTTATGGGCAGCCGATGTGGACCGTACTCTGACAGAGAGGCAGAGGAAGAGAGGAAAGTGGATGAACAATTAGGAGGGAGGAGGAGGTGAGAAAGGGAGGACACTAAGGATGCTGGAGGAAAAGAGAGTGGAGTGCAGCTGCTGCTTCTGAGTGAAGTGGCTCCAACTAACACACACACACACTAACACACACTAACACACACTCACACGTACCGATACCCTGAAATGATCTAATCATTACAGTGTAGATAAATTTAGGTTTTGTGTGTTTTTAATAAATTCTCAAAGAAAACCTTTTCGTCCTTACCTGAGAGTGCAGGTTCAGAGGTGGGTGTGGCTGTAGGCGTGGGCGTCCCGGTGGTGTCAGCCCGACTCCTCTGCTCTGAATCAGGGGAGGAGGTAGTGGGGGAGGAGGAGGAAGGAGCTGAAGTCTCCACTAATGAGGAGCTGGAAGTAGGAGGAGCCGTGACAGCTGATGATGACCCCGAGGAGGAAGAGGAGGTGGATTTAGAGATAGGGGTGGCGGCGGCTGCAGCACTGCCAGGTACCTCGGGGGACTCTGTCCCCACAGGCCTCTCAGGGGCGCTCAACTCTGGGCTGGACACCCCTGATGCGGCAGGCCCCTCTGGACGGACGGCTGTCCCTGATGACAAAACATCAACACATTATTACAAAATAATAAGTCTTGAAAACATGTTATGGGAGATTTGTGACGGTTTTACCTCTGGGTCGAGTCTGAGGTCGGGTTCCTCTGCTGCTCTGAGCTTCACTGGCCTCCTCAAACCATCGGGACAACATGTCCGACATTCTCTGCATCAGGGACAAGTTTGGACTCTGTTCCCCTAAAATAAAGATACAAACACAAAAAAAAAAAAAACCTGTAATTTTGTTTGGACCTGCTGATTTTAAAATATCCTGCCCACGGTTTCGGATCTTTAAGTAAAAAAATATGACTCCTCCCACCTTTAACTTAAACTTTTGATGCATTTCTTCTGTATTTATGTATTTAAATTCAGATTTACACCATCTGAGGCCTTCTTCCCCAGCTATACTAACATTAAGGTTTTACTAATCACAACATAAATGTGGTAAATAAAACATCTGACTGTTTGGGAAGCCTGAATGTCTGAAATGTTCCCTCAGGTCGGACCTGAAACTTGAGTTCTGCTTTGAACGAGTAGCGGAACATTCTGGGATCTTACCATCTCTTTCCCTTTCGCTCTCGGGTCGAGCTCGGGGTCCGGTGTCGGACCAGTCACCCCGAAGACGGAGGCGCTTTACTGGAGGCTGCCTCAGCTGTGGAGGCGCGCACGCGCGCACACGCGCACACACACACACACACACACACACACACACACACACACACACACACACACACACACACACACACACACACACACACACACACACACACAGAGTTTGTCAGTCAAAGCATGGTCAAAAATAACTTCGCTGCCAAAGCAAAACACTGATCGTCTCTGTCGGTGCCCTCTCTAAAGGTCCCCCCCCCCCCTGTGCGGAGGGTGCCTCCTCTTTCCAGTCCCATGGCTCCCTCTGCAGCGTGACGCGGCTGGGAGCCAGAATTAGAAAAACAAGGTCTTAGTGGTGGTGGTGGTGGGGGGGGGGGAGTTATATCAACTGCTGTACACAGGAGATGTCATCAGGTCTGAATAAGTGGTGAAAAGCAGAAGAGATGGAGAATAAACGAGAAAGAAAAACAACAAATAAGGTCAGAGGTGGGGGGGGGGGGGGCAGTTAAAGAGTGTGATAAGATTTTCCTTCGCCTCCCGCACCTCCCCCCCACACACACCTCAACCCAACCTATTTAAGTAGACAGGAACGCCGCCTGCGCTGGTTGCTGTATTTGGAAAGGAATGTGTATGTGTGTGTGTGTGTGTGTGTGTGTGTGTGTGTGTGTGTGTGTGTGTGTGATCCAGCACTTTCAGACAACTCCTGACTGTTCATTTGTCAGCTAAATAAATTCACGACAAAACCATAAATCTGATTTTTTTAGTCTCTCATCCATTGTGTTTCGTGATTTTTAGGGACATTTTTTCCACTCGCTGTAGCCAATCTGCCAGCTCAGATTCAGCAGCTCAGACAGCTGAAACAAACGATGCTCTGATCAGAAGAGTTCTCAAATGATTCTTCTATAAAAAGAGTATTCAAGCAACAGCTTCTTCTTTCAAACTCGTCAGAAATCAGATCAGCTGATTGCTAACTCGTCTCCCTATGAGTGAGTTTCCATTATTGCAGGAAGTGCATTAACACATAGAGTGGGAGGATTAATGGAAAAATCTAGATGAAGATGAGTAAAAGAGATAAAATGATCCCACTAGTGGATCCCTGAGTGATCTCACCTCCTCTCTCCTCTCCTCTGACGGGCCCTTGAGCTCCCGGGCCTGGTCGTCTTTAGGGTTGAACAGGTAGATGTAATCGGAGGAGTAGCTGACCAGCACCTCCTGACCGTCCTCGCTGTAGCACAGAGACGTCACCCTGCAGGACTTGTTGGACAGGTGGGTGGGGACAAACCGACCACACATGCCCGTCGTCCCCCGTCCCATGTAATTACCTGAGAACGAGAACATAAAGGATATTTAACAAATTGTTGCTTTCTTGCTTGATGTTTGGAGGATGGAAACCAGTTATAAGTCAAAACATGGATGAATGCATCTAATATTAGACTGATCCCTCAGGGGGAAACAGCTCAGCAGGATAGGAAACCCCCTCAACATAAATATTCAGTAAAAATGTTTCACCTGTGGCTCTGGTGCCCAGCATACGCCTGTCGTAGATCCGCACCGAGCTGTCGGAGCAGCCCACTGCCAGATAGTATGGCACCAGAGGAGAGATGGATATGGAGGTGGCTGCTCGTGTGCAGTTGATCAGGATGTCCTGGGAACACGGGAAACACAGCAAAGGTGAAGATTAAATAAAAAAATATGAGTTATACAAAATTCAAACTTTCAAGTTGAAGTTGAACAGCTGTGGGATTCCTACATAACTCTGTAGGTGTGTGTGTGTGTGTGTGTAATACGTTAAGCTGCATAAGTGCAGATGAGAGAACTGAACTTGAACCCCTGGACCCTATGTTCGGAAGGTTTGGACATTAATAACAAAAACTACATAAAGTCTCAATCTGGCTATTTTTCCTTTGGGTCAACTTTAGGGTAAAAACAGCAAAAAAATCCAGAGCAATTTTAATGCTAAAGAGAGAAAACAGCATCTTCCAGCAGAGAATGTGGAGGACGTGAGGACCTCCTCCATTAGAGCTAATCTGAGCCTTCATACTAACCCCTAATAGCATTGAATCAGTTCTGGTGGCCTTCTGCGACACTTTCTTCCTTTATTTTGTCACAGATGGAGGAGCACCAACAGTTTCAGGGTCAAGAAGGGCCAGTGACACCGTCTGGAAAAATGATTCTAACAGCTTTAAGGTCACAGTTCTGGTCTGAAGGAGGAAATAGGAGAAGACACTATTCCAAAGTATCCTGGACTGAAACCAAGAAAACAGTTTGTTGAGGAGCTCAGAAGGCAGGAGCCATAAGGAGATCTTCTTGCTGCTACTTTGCTTCAACTTTTTTATTTCTTGTAAAAATCACCAACAATTATAAGATCAGTGTTTTTAAAAAAAAGCTGAATAAAACGCCATCTGTCACGTACATCTTTGCAGTCTACTTTTGTGCAGCTGGTTTTTGTGCGCAGGTCGAACCACCGCACCGTGCCGTCCTCCCCACACGACAGGAATGTGTAGGGGTCGTTTGGTACGGTCATAATCTGACACAACAGAAACAAAATCAGAACATTAACCAATAAAAACGCTTTAATACTACAGTAGAGGCCCCGTTCTGCACCTCATACGCTGTCCCGTAGTGGCAGGTGAACTGACACTGTCTGTTGAAGTCTGGGCTCTTCTCAGTGTGGGTGTAGAAGATGATGCCGTCTCCGGAGCAGGAGATGATTTCTTGATCGTTCGTGTGAGGCATGAACTTTGCACTGAAGATGTTTGCCCGGTGACCTGAGCGTATGGACTTCTTGACCTGAGGATGAGGAGCAGAAACACACAACAGCTGTGAGTTTTGTGCAAATTGACAAACGGGACTCGAGTTCTTCTGTGTCATTTAAAGCTTCTGTTCAGATAGTTTTACAGTTTTCTCACAAAGCCAGGCAGACAGGATCAACTCGTTTACAAACTTTGCCTCAGACGCATTAACTTTCTGCTGACTCCAGAAAGACACTCTCAGGGATCCTAGAATTTTAAACCACATTCACCATATTGTTGTTGAATAATGGCAGCTTGGGGTTTCAAATGTACCAAAAAGTGTGTGCCATCTCTGACCTGCTTTCCTATGTAAATTAGTAATGTTGTAATGACGCTGAGAAACGGTTTGTTCTGAGAAAAGCTGGTTTAATGCATCATAAGCGTAGACACGCCCCCTTATATGTGCATGTCTCCACCCACTTCAACGTTAGCTGTATCTAAACGTTGGTCACAGTAATGCTGACCACAGCACAAGGCCAGGAAGGGTCAAGCTTATAAACTGTAGCTGTCTATTGTTGCTCAACGAGCAGAAACTACCTATGAATACCCCCCTCCCTACCCCCCGGTCAGTTGTTAGCCTCTATTATGTGAGAGTTGTTGTATTGATTAGTTTCACTCTAGGTCACACCCTCTTGCATCTAATCAAAATGACTTCCACACAATAGAGTCTAACAAGTCATTGGGGGTAGGGAGGAGGGGTATTCATAGGTAGTTTCTGCTCAATAAGCAACGACAGACAGCTACAGTTTATAAGCTTGACACTCCCATATTCCAGTCAGAATTGACAAAGCTTTTTGGATGAGAAGCGAAACGTCTTCAAGAAACCAAAGAAGTCCAGTTGCCTTCATTCGAACCCCATTGGATTCCAAGACATATTGGGAATATCCGGACTTTGAATGAATACCAGATAGATCCGTAGCTTTCCTATTGAGTAATCTGGATGCTAAATACGGCTGTACAGTTGATTAAAACACTTTTAAAGTGTCTATATGGGTCCACACCAGAAAGAGTTAATTTAACTGTTTTTGGAGAGGTGGTACTTTGACTCTAATTTAGTGTCAAAAACCAACTCTTCTGGAGTTGACAATTTAACACTGGTGTTAGAGTTAATATAGTAACTCTTAACACTAGTGTTAAATTGTCAACTCCAGCAGAGATGGTTTTTGGGTTAGGGTCCACACTAAATCAGAGTTAAAGTACCAACTCTTCAAAAAGAGTTAAATTAACTTATTCTGGTGTGGACCCATATAGACACTTTAAAAGTGTTGAAATCAACTGTTAATTTGAGCACACTGAATTTGCTGTGTAAACGCCAGCTAACTCATGCCTTGTACACCTCATGACTGTGGACAGCCAGTGAGAGAGGAACACAAGGAGCAGAGTCCTGAGCATTTAGTGTGAACCATGCTCCACTTCTTTATTGTGACAGTGGAACAGCACAGCAGTCCCATTCCTGTGACCAGCCTCCTCACTTATGGTACCAACATGACACAACAAGTTACACCACATTTGCAACAGTAAACGAAGTAATAACTAAAGGTCAACACAACCCCCTAAATTAAACATGCATAAACACCCCAAAATAGAACAAACTAACTAAAAACATGACTACCCACAATGCACCTCGCCCCCTGCAGCTCTCTGCAGCCAATCGGTCGCTACCAGTCCAACGTTTAGAATAAATGGGTGGAGTCTGCGAATTAACTCTGCAGGTGTTATAGCCACTGTGGGAGTTCAGAGTTAGCTTTTCAGGAGTTATTTTGTCCAAAATGACACCTACAGAGTTGATTTGGAAACACTCCATTTTAAAACTCGGGTTTAACTCTCATGTCAGTGTTTCATATCAACTTTATAACTCTGTTAGTGTTAAATTAACTATTCTTAGGAATAGGAGATAGCCCAGCCTATCAGCATGCAGCTCATTTAATATTCATGCCTTGGCCAAGTGGGAGGAGAAAACCAGTCTTTCCATTGTATGGCTTTATTATGGGGTTGTATTTGGCCATTTATCAGGGCTCCTGGGTAGAGATGCACCGATCAGGATTTTGAGGGCCGATCACCAAAATCAGTATCTGCCGATCCCGATATTACCGATCACAGCGTCAAATCCATAAATTCTTCAATATTGTGTTCTCATGTACGCAACATTGCCATTGCATTATTAATATAAAAAGTAGGAGATGAGAAAGTATCATTGACCACTGTTTTATTGCAGGCTGAGGCCATGTGCAATATTTAACACTCTACAGACTATCTTAGAGACAACTTGGACTCAGCTTAAGTGTAGCTTAAATAGTGCAAGAAAGCAAAAAAAAAACAAAAACTCGAATTTGTGTGTTGTGAGATTTTTTTATTAAATTATCATCATCATCATCACCACCACCAGCACCATCATAACAGTTGCCGTAATGATATAAGAGTAATGTTATGTGTTTTATTTTGAAGGGCAGTTCAGCTGCTAGAAAAGGTTGCTGTTTCCGGTTCCAGGTCAGCGGCTGATATGTTATGCTAAGAAAAGCCGCCCAGTTCTGAACTGTTCTGTGGATAAATTGAGAAGTTGTAAGCCGTGGGTTACGGCCGACAGTAGCCTGAATAAAAGACCCCTAAACGAGTGGCCTGAGAGAGTCAGAGTCGTTACGTTAATAGCTTTATTTATTTATTTCCCGTAGCGGATGCTAGCGAGCGGAACTCGGCGTCGTCCACCACAGAGAAAGGTTGCTCGTCTAACATGACTTTAATTACTTTTCAGGTTACAGTGTGTGCGTGACTCCACAGTCAAGCTGACGGAGAAGTAACAATTAGGCTTTAGTTGCCCATTTTTCGGACGGCCACGCTCACACAGGCGAGTGGTTAGTGCAGCTGTGTCTGACTGCTGCTGCTCCGACTCCGAGTGTCTTTTCATTTCTACAGGGAGACGTGAAAACTCACCTCACTCCCCCAGAGTTTGCTCTTTCAAAGTCTTATTAAATTTGCTGTGTTGACGCATTTTAAAGAGCTTCCCCCGCTCGTTTACATCACTCTCACAGATGGAGTAAAAGCTAGTTTTGCATATTTGCCGCTGTGCGCATGCGGGCGAGGGAGGCGTGAAGCTGCAGCTACACACAGGTTCTCTGTCGGCCGCAAAATATGAGTGACAGGTGATCGGCTGGTATGATCGGCTCTGAAAGGAGTTTCCGATCACGTGTTTTTCCACCAATATCGGCCGATTACGAGCAGTTACCGATCAATCGGTGCATCCCTACTCCTGGGTCATTGTTAGCCACAACAAAGTTTAATGTGCTATATAGAGACTCAAAGAGGTTTCCTGATGTTAAAAAAAGGTTCTTCTAGGAATCCTTTAATAAATGTAAAGAACATTTCAAAACTTTTATTTTAACAATATATTCCATGAACATATTTTAAAACGCCTGCATTATCTATTGTGTTTATTTTATGAGCAATTTCATCGTTTTAAAGATATTTTAATATATATTTATTAAAAGCTTTTTAACAGAAGCTGATTAAATGCCCCAGGAGGGAACCGAACAACAAATGAATAAGTTGCGTTGGGAGAAAGCAGGTGTAGTGAATCAAATCTCAAATTGCCAACTCGCATACGACTTTCTACCTTTTTGTTGTACGGGTTTGTGATGACCAGGAAGGTGTCGTCTGACCCTGACAGGATGTATTCGCCCGTCTCGTTCCAGGATATCGTGTTGACCTGAGGGGACGTGACACACAAACACTGGATCTAAACACATGACCTCCTAGCAAATTAAATATCATTTCATTGGCATTCATTTATATGAGATTCCTGGTCAAAGTCAGCACTAGAACAGCTTTAACTCTGCGGGTCGATATTGTTCCAAGTCTCATCCTCACCGGCTGGCCGGCTGCTCAGGGTGTAGCAATGAAAACAGAATCAACTCAGGGAACTGCGATGGAGTTCAGATCTGTTTGTCTTACTCTAATCAAATTAAAGCTTAATTCCATTCAGATGAGAATTAATGTCACTGATTAATCGTGCCATTAAAAAAATAATCTTCCCACTCGTTAACACGTCAACACTGGATACTCTAAGATGTTGCATTATTCTACTAATCTACCATGTTTGTTACATTGTTTGACAAATAATAAAAAGTGATAAACTCAACTTATACATAAAACACATTTATTCCTTCATATTTGGATCCTACAGCATCTTTAAATAGGAGGCCAATCTTGTTAAACTGAGTGATGCAGACTCTAAAAATGTGATAATTCCTTCCATTTTCAGGAGAATAATTCAAAATATTCAGTTCTCAAGGGTAAATGACACATTTTAAGGTTAATTTGGGCTCATATGAGCAGCTGTAAGTGACAGATTGTGTTTAATTGAGTCTGAAGAGAAATAATACACATTCACTTGTTTCAGTTGTATCTCTGAGTCTAAATTCTTATCCATGCAGATTTTCTCAGTCAGTCGAGATGTTATTTAGTCAGAAAATCAAATATTAACATTTTAAAGCAGCAGTTCTGGTTAACATCTGACAGGATCTAAAGAGCAGCTCTCCCAAGCCTCGCTGGCGTGTCGTGTTTGTTGACGTGTTCTGGACGGACCGACACTGATAGCGTGACAAGATGTGTGACTGATCTGTCAGCTTCAGGTTTCTCAGGAGCATCGACCACCTGACCTGCAGTCAGACTTTAGATACAAGATCTGCTAGACTTCACAAACCCACAGAGGGGAAAACAAACTGTTTGGCTTCTCTCTACAGGAAAAACACCAAACCAAAATAAATACATTTAAAGTCCTTACACAGCCATCGTGTACGTTCAGAGTCGATTCAAGTTTTAGCCTTTGAACAAACTCTCTTCTACCTGTGAAAAGACAAAAACACACATTAAAAGATCCATTCGCTTTAGTCACGTTACGAGTGTAGAATTATGGGATATATTTGTACTCAGCAAAATATTTCTACAGGAACACCAAGTGAGCCAGACTGTTTTGGCTTTTTATTTTTCTACGTTTCAGTTCAACTGAAAGAAAATAAAAATAAAGGAATTCACAAATTTTTAAAGACTTTAAAAGTAGTCGATAAAAACTCTGCATGTAAGCTAAAAAATACATCATTTGTGAGAAACACAATGAGCCACAAATTAAAGTGGTAGAGAGAAAACCTTACGGGTGCAAAAATAAAAAAGAACAGGATAAATAAAATCATAAAGGACATAAAATAAGACAAAAATACCCACAGTTATATGTGTTAAATCCTTAAATATGTTGATTTTAGTCCTATTTCTGTCAACATTACTGGATCATATAGCAACATGTCTTGGTTTGAAAAAAAACACTAAGAGGATAAAAAAAGTCAGAAACTCAAAGAGGAATTTCCTCCTGCAGACAAAGTTCCTGTTTACAAAATCTTTCAAAATAAAAGTGAAGATTTTAAGAATTTTAAACCTTCTCAGGTCTTTTTTTTATGTCAGTAACATTAAAAAATCTTTTATAAATTATGTTCATTACGAGTATTTAGAAAAAATTTAACTCTGAATAACGATAGATTAGAATTTATTTATCTAATGACTGAGTCAAGTCAGAGCCAGAAATTTGTAAATAAAAAAAACCTTTTAATGCCTAAACTTGCATAATTTTGTCTGTCAGTCTTGAAGATTATTAAAAAAAAGCTGAAATCAATTAAATCAATTGACCTCATCAAGCACAAGACAGAAAATAGACGCAGTTTAAATGGTTAGTAACATTTTCTTTTAGCATTAAATGATGTCTCTATGTTTCATCTCATGTTGCTGCACCCCAAATTATTACCTCTAACGGTTCTTAACACTAAATATAACTGATAAGAGCTGTGGCCCACACATCCCTGAACACAAACACAGCTCTGACTTTATCTCAGCCAGGCTAAAAACAGCTCTGACTAAACCTCTGAGGCACCAGCTCCACCTCGACGGGCTCATATCTCCTCATTCAACCACTGCGAGGCATCGACTGTTGGACACAACAAGTCTGCCTGATCGACTACTGTCTTACAGCAGCTGTGTGCAACTGTTTACGCTGCTTCTGTTCGTTTCATCTGCACCGATCAATCACAGCTAAAGCATCGACACACACAGAGAAATACTGGCAGGAAAACTTTTTAGCTTCACTCCGGTTGGCTGACAATGTTCAGGACAAATGTGGCAGGTTTTAACAAGTGGAGCACATAAACAGTAGTTTTTGGTTTGATTTTGTCTGCAAAGACAATGACAAGTGTAGACAAATGCTTTTAAGCCAGATGTAAGACAGATTATCAATGCTGTTTGTGCGTTTTTTAACTCAACAATAGACATGTCCAAACTGAAATTGAAATCCTGTCTTATTCAGTTTTAAAATGTATAATAACTATGATATTTGGAATTTTTTACATTTATGATTTTCCAAAACAAAAAAGGTGACCATGAAAAAGTCAAGAAAAGACTAAAATACTGCAAAAAGCTCACACGTTTGTTGTAAAATATAAATATACTTGCTGTTTGAGTTGATCTCAAACAACATAAATCAAGATCTTGTCTATTTTTCCTCTCCAATTACATTATGTTGCCAATTTATTCATTTGAAATAACAGAAATTAGAATTTTGGGTCTTGAAAAAGTAATAATCCACCCTGACTCAGGCCCTGAAATCATTAAAAGGACTTAAAAATGTTTAGAACATTTAAATACAATGAAAAATGCCCCGGGGATAATTATTCTGTGTTTACATGTGAGTGGTTGACACATTTTTCTGAGGATGTTTATTAAAAAAGGGACTTTTGTAGCTAATTTTAGTGCAATTTAAACATTTTTATAAAACTAAAATAACTTGGTAAACAATTCAAACAGTAAAATGATTTATTCCTATTTTGATTACATTAGAGGCCATTTCTGTACTTCAGAGTTAATTTACACCTTTCTGATGGTGCAGCCAGCAGATGATTGATCTCCAACACAGTCCTGTAACAGCACTGAAATTGCATTTGAGCAGCAGCCTCTGGCTAAATAACAGAATATCAGCATGGGGAGATGAATGTGATCTCTGGCCTGACACAGAGCTGATGTGTTGCGGATTATACATAAATCCTAATCTGAAGAGTTATTTGTGAAAGCACAGCTCCTCTTTAATCGAGATAAACTGGATATCCTGATAGGTTAACACAGGACCCATGCCATTAAAGAAGCACAGTCTCACTTCCAGTTCTAATTCAGCCTGCAGACGCACCAACTTAAATGAACGTTCACATATCAGGGTTAGCATAACAATTTGTTGTTTTGCTCTTACCTAAATAGTTGGTCCTGATGATGTTAGGCTCCCCGTATCCGATTAGACGTTTATTAACATCCCAAACCAGGTTTCCAGTGCAGGACATTGTAACCAAATAGCTTTATTTTGAATTGACAATAACATTTAAACTGAGCTAACCCTCCTCTTGACGATGTTGTCTTTTATCTGCTGTGGGTTTTTAGTCCTATTAAGTCCCTTTCTGTCGGGACGGTGCTAGCTGGCACTCGGCATTGTTGGGAGGGAAAGATATACTCCTGTCAGGTCTCCGCTGTCCCTCCGAGTCCACCCCTACCCCGACTGTGTCTCTGGTCTCCGGGCTACTAGTATCTGTCTCTCTAGCCTAGCCTGGTTTATTTCTTTCTGCGGACAGCCGTCAGCTGTGTCGAAATAACGCGAGAAACTGCGAGGCTTGAAGCTGAAGTTAGGTGCGTTTGTTTTGAAAAGCTTGGTAGAAAATGGGGCGGGGAATGAACAGAAAAGTTGGACCACTTGAAATTGCAATTAATTAATTTTTTTTTTAAAGTATGTAATGTATGTATGAAGTTTAAATTTATTAACATGACAAATTCAAAACTTTTGGATGGTACAAAATATCTAAGTTAAGAATTTTTTTCCTAAAGTATAACTGATAACTTAATTCATACATTTTTGTGTGTAGTGTGTGCGCAATAAAAATGATATAATACAAAAGTATACTTGTTTTGTAATCGATTTTTGCCCACGGGGACTTGAAATTTTCACCGCCTTGTTACTGGATGGAACAAAAAGAAAAACCTAACAACCCCATACAAACCAATCATATTGAGGTTCTCACTGTCAGAGCCAATGATAATCAAGAGATGATGTAACCCCGCCCCTCGAACGGAAGGTTGTGTCAAACGGAAAGTCACCTCGTCGTGTCCGTCAGAGAGGAGCTACTGACAGCTAGCTGGTTTTAGTTCTACCGGGGTAAGGTCGACAGTAGGGCAGTAGCGTCCTCTATTAACCCAAAACTGTCCCGTTATTTACAGCCGACCAAGTAATATAGTTCTGTGGCTGCTAAAGCAAACACCACCCGAGTTCACCTTTTAGCTAGCTAGCTTCTTTAGTCGCTTCTTTCGTACCTGAAAACATCCAATCATGGCTGCGTTCAGAGCGTCCTACCATAGGATTTTGGACAGCATCGAGCATATGCTGCCCGCCAAGCTGAGACCTCTGTACAACCACCCGGCAGGTAAAGTACAGTGTGTCCGCTTGATTTGTTTAGCCATGTTTTGGGTTATCCCGCTGTGGTGGAATTTATGTTTTAAGTTTGTAGACGGCATCCTACAGAGGTGATGAAAGGTAGCTGCTGTCTGTATGCCCGAACTTAATGAAAGTCATTGTTTTCATGTTGCTCTTGCAGATCTAAATCTGCCCCAAGTCCATCTAAGCCTGTTAGGCTGCAAAGAATTTATATATTTGAAGGAATAATGGTTGCTTTCTATTCTAAAGCCAGTTAATCTATTTTATGTGGTGCTGAGCTGCCTTTTCACAAGTTTTAGCCTCTTAACAAACTCAGCTAATGTTGCTGTGTAATACTAATGACAAAAACACACAATCAGTTATCAGTCCTGATCACATCTTTACTAAGATCAGTAAAAACAGAGCATCTTATCAATCCTTATCAAAGTTATAAATGCGGTACCCTAACCAGATTTTTCAGTTTTGTTTTATTTTACTGCTGTTGAAAATAGGATTTCCATGTAAATGCTTTAGTTTTTCCATTAAACCAATAGAAATTATTTCAAAATACCAAGCACACAAGCAAATGTTTGATATTTTTGGCTAATCTGAAACAGGAAAATTATTACACATTTACAACAAAATCTTTGTGAAAGGATTGTGAAATACCAGAACACATTGACCTCTACATTCAGTTAGCGTTAAAATCGTAACTTTACTCATAAAAGTTTATGCTTCCAGTTTAGTTTCTACGAATGGGAATAAAATAGAGACTAGCAACCAATATGAGAATGACTCCTATTTTGACTCTTAAATGTAAGAATAATCTTCATTTAACACTTCTTTAACCTAATATATCAAACGCGTATCCTCTTTTTCATTACTAGCATCTCCCGCTTACTGACGTTATTAGAATAAATAAGAATAAATAAACCCGACAGCAATGTGCAAACCTTGCTCTGTTTTTCTGAGAAGCCAATTAAGTCAAGGACGAGTTCCTGAACAGGTATGAAGGGGCGGAAACAAAAGGCCAACTCCCTGGAAAGCGATTTGCAGCAACAGCGTCCTACATTTTTCTTTTTTTATCCCCTCATTGGTGAAGAATCCTCCTCCCAGGCCAGCTTTTCTGCTCCAGGATAAGCTGAAGAGTGTATCCAGATGTTTACCCTTATGGGATTTGGTTGCTTTAAAACAAAGTTCAGACTAGAGTTTACCAACTCAATAGTAAGTTTATTATTGTTATTAAGGACCTATTCATTAAAATGAAGTGAAAAGGACACAAAACGTAGTTTTAAGCATTATTAAAATGCTTTTCACCATAGTGGCTGAAGGTTTTATTTCGTGATGAAGAGCTTTATTTGTGTTGTTTTAAGTTGTCGTGTTCTATGATGACTTTAGTTCCTCTAGTTCTGACACTGCTCATCATGTTGATATTTGACATACAGAATGGAAGTTGACATCAAAAATATTTGTATATTTTAAAATGCAAACTCAGTTACACTATTTTTAAATAAGATTAAAACTTCTTCACCTCAGCTGTACTCAAACTTAAATGATACATTTTTTAAATCTTCTAAATCTCATGTTTTTGTCCTTCTAGGTCCAAAAACAGTTTTCTTCTGGGCTCCAATGTTTAAATGGGTAAATGCACTTTCACACAGTTTGTGTGTACACAAACAAACACACCTTTGTGATCTTCTGATGGCGTTAAAGTTTGATCTATTCAACCTCATCGCAACTTTCATTTATCTTCATCTTGTTAGCGATCTAATCAGTGATGCATAAATGTAATTTAAGGACCCAAAGACAAAATGTTTTATGGTTTAACGAAATCTGAACAAATACAGTACAAAAAAAACTCAAAATGACAAAAATAGCATTTTTAAGCAAGTTATTATGCGTTTAATGTTTTTATGATTAAAATCTGTACATTTTCTTCTTTTTAGGGTCTGGTTCTTGCTGGTTTGGCCGACATGACTCGACCAGCAGAGAAACTCAGTACCTCCCAGTCTGGAGTGCTGACAGCCACTGGTGAGACTGGATCTTAAAGGATTATTGTAGAATTGATCAGGAATTTCAGACCAACATGTCTGCATGAACATAACTAAATATTCCCTGTGTTGGTTTATCTGCTCTGTGCTCAGAGATCGTTCCACTAATGTGTGCTAAAGGTTGCCTCTTGCATCTTTTTTGCAGTATCTATTACTTCAAACAAATCTTATCTGTTGCTCTTTTGCCAAAACATGCACTCTGTTCTAATGGATAATGAGGGTTTTTCGTCACTTTGCACAAACCTCTGTCCTCCTCTTTCAGGGCTAATCTGGTCCAGATATTCTCTGGTCATAATCCCAAAGAACTGGAACCTTTTTGCTGTTAATTTCTTCGTCGGTGGTGCGGGAGCGTCCCAGCTGTACAGGATCTGGAGGTGTGTGTTTGAAATCACAGCTGAGCCGGTTATTACTGAAGGAATGCCCAGTAGCTTTCTGTTAATAAATGTTCCTAATAACACCTGATTTATAAAACAATTAAGTTAATTTTTGACAAAGTGTCATGTCAAATAAATGTTTAACTCCACAGAAGTCTCTGTTTAAAGTTTCTGAAAGCTCCAAAGACCTAAAGCATACAATTATCAAATTATAAACATGTACGTGAAAACAGTAATTGAAGGAGTTTTGTCAGTAATTAACAGTCCCACTAAACAAATGACCTTTTTAATAAATATAATTCACTAGAACACTGTTCTATTTTAAGATCTATATTTGTTTGGGAAAACAGGATCAGAAACTTGAGAAAAAAACTATAATGGAGTAAAACTGGTGCTAATAACAAAAGAATCTCACCTGGCCTGGATTTGGAAGAAAACAAAAACCCAGGACTACAAAAGAATCGGGATCATGCTTACGTTTTCATTTGTCTGATTTTTTTTCTCTTTACTCTCTAACAGGTATGAGCAGGATAAGAAGGCACAGGCTAAAGAGGCTGCTCAGACCTCCTGAGGATCTTCTCATCACCCTGCTGCGTTACTGCTGACTCATAAGGAGACTCACATAATCACCATCATCCCTCTCCATCCCACGTTGTCTCCATAACATCCTCGCCGTAACCATCTTCCACCACATTAAGCCTCATGTTCCTGCAGGAAATATGCACTTTCCCCTAAGTACCACATTTCCTCAGGGCGTTAACAAACTTTTTTTTAACTGTAATTAGAATGGTGATCATCAACGCACAAGTTCTACTAGTTCATCAAGTTTTATGATTGTACAGCGTCTGATTTAACGTCATGATTTGTCTCATGAACTAGCTGGGAAGATTTGCTTTTTCAATCATTTTTCAGGTGTAGCAAACAGTACCTCAGGTGGGTTTTCCCAGAGGAAAAAATCATAACACTTAGATTTGTATAAAACGTGGTTTAGGAAATGTTGATGTAATGAATTTAGGAAGAATTTCATCACATTTAAATGATTTGGAGTCCAGACAACTGTACCTCAGCAGTCATTAAATTATCAGATTACCATGTATCCCTCCATTTTAAGTTTTTTTTTAAATCGGAGAACAAATCTTTATACGTTTTGTTTAAAATTGAGAAACTACAGCTCTTGAATTCCTCATTGCAGCAAGTCAGTGAGCAAACATTGGTACATAATGTAACACTTGTTGCTCTTTGCCTTTTGTTTTTAAAAATGTTATATTTTTGTGTAAAATAAATCGACACATTAATATGGTATTTATGTATAATCCCCATAATTTAGCAATAATTGTTTAATTATTCAGCCGACTGTTCAAAAGTAAACGACTGAGCCTTGATCATTAACTGAACTGTGTTGGTAATAAAGATTGTCTAACACCTTAAGTATCGACATCAGAGCTTTAACTTGTCTTTTACAAGTTGGGATGTTCAAGTTTTTCATTTTTACACATGAAAGTTTGTGGATTTAGACATTTTCTTAATTAAATGAGGTTGTTTCCCAAACAATAATTTAGCATCTCATACAGTACCCTGAAGAGCCAGCATTCCCATCTTAGACAGCTCATCTTACAAGACAGACCAACAGAATAAATAACACAAATGAGGATTAACCACTTTTTTATTCACAAGCATAAACAATGAGTTGGTTTAGCGTTTTCCACCAACACGGGGAGCGCTGACCTTCATGGGCTTGGCGATCTTGGGTTTCTGTGCAGTCTTTGCAGAGGTCTATGAGAGAAGAACACATTTTAATGCAGTACATAAAACTAAACAGTTTGTGGAGGCACAGAAGTACAACTCAACTATACAGAACATCTAAAAACTGGAAGAAGCATCAGATCAGACATCCACTGAATTAAACAGCAGATCCCACCTTTGCACTTGGAGCAGCAGGCTTCTTGGCCGCCTGCTTTGCCTTCTTGGCCTCCTTTGCAGCTCTGAAAGAACAGAACAAAATTAAAACTACTGGTTAATATGGAGGGACGACCAGTCTGGTGTGTTTTTATAGGTTTCAAAGTGATGCACACAAATACTTTTGGTCAAACCCAGGAAACACTAGCCATTTGCTTCTGCATTCATATATAATAAAATACTTGCAATCATATTGGACAGAAGTTCAGCATAACTGTTGTATAACAGGAAAATCACAACGCAGTGTATAACTAATCTAAGTCATCCTTAATTCATAAGTCATAATTACTTTTTATAAATTGAAACAGTTTGAAACCTGTGGCTAAACCAGCAACGGAATTTCTTATATTTATGTAAACTCTTTAAAGTAATAAAACACAAGCTGCAATTAATAAAAAGTATCCGTAAACACAATTTGCTTCAGTCGGTATTATCCAGTGTTGACAGAGAATTGTCCCTTCCTTCACCTGCTCGAAATGAGAAGCTGTAACAGATGTAATTTAATAAAGACACCAAATTATCAACCACAGTTCTTATTTAGTCAAAACTGCTTCCCCTTTAGTAACCATCAGAGAAGAGAAAAGTAAAAGAATGTTAAGGGAGTGAAAACATTTTTCACAGGTCAAACTGGGGTTCAGCAAGAACACGCTCCAACATCTCCTCCACCTCAGTGAAGTCAATTCTGATGGTTTTACTGAGGAAAAAAGTAGCAAAGCTGAGGACACTACATGATTTCTCAGATTTTACCAATTCCCACTTGGGCAAAGTCTGCATTAGTTGGAGACAGTCTGCATGATTAGTTGGAACAAAAATGTGTGCGCGTGTGGTAAAGATAAGAAATCTGAAAGCGTGTGAGGGAAAGATACCCGACGTTAGTCGCAGTCAAACATGTTTGAATTTATGAATGTTGAGTGAAATTGTTTTCGACTCATCTGCAAACGTGTGTTAACAGCTAATATTTAAGAAATGATGGGACGTGGGGAAATGGCTTCAAATGATTTTATAAATAGCAGGAATATCAAAACAATGGACAAAGTCCACATTTCAAACATCAACCCTTCCACAACTTGACCCAACCCCAATTTTTATTTTAAATCTCAGTAAACAGCAGCGAGACAGTTGTTGATATTTACTTCCTTCTATTACTTTTGGTGCATTATTGCCACCCGCCACTTAGGGCTGGGCGATATGACGAAATGTTTCGTCTGTACGATAGAAAATGTCTATCGTTTAATATGAAGCTTTATCGTTTACGCCACGATTCAGCGTTTTACGGCAGTATTTTACGTCATGATGCACCTTACGGCATGTCCATGCACGCGCGGCGCGCCACGCTAGCCATGCATGAACAAACATGGAGGAGGACGGTAGCGGACGCGGTTCAGACCAGGGTAATTTTCAACAGGATGACCTGCCGACCCAAACGGAGGAGCTTGTACCTAAAAGAGGGGAAACTTCTGTTGTATGGATGTGGTTTGGGTGTAGGAAGGCCGACGCAGTTCCCGGTGCCAACAACAGACTTCAACACTACAAATGTATTTTATCAGCTGCGCAAGAACCACGATAAAGAATACAGAGAGTCAACAAGCAAAAGCTGTAAAAGCAATGTCGAGTGGTAGCGTAAGCGCTCATAACAAACTCCAGACACATACGCTGCAACAGGCGTTTAGCCGTGGCACACCATATAACCACAGCTCCTGCAGATGGAAGGAGATCACTACTGCAGTTGCCAAGCACATCTGCAAAGATATGGTTCCAATCTACACGGTCGAGAAACGTGGGTTTGGTGAGTTGGTGCCAACACTTGCAATTTTATATTAACTATCAATTGAATTAAAAGAAACAATGCTATATCGTTATGTATATCGTTTTCAGGATATAAAATGAGCTATATCGAGATATGAAATTTTTGCCATATCGCCCAGCCCTACCGCCACTATGCATTTACACTTTTGCAGCTTGCCAGTTTGATGCATTCAGTCGACAGTTGGTGCGACAAAATTGTGTAATCTGTGATCCCTCACAGCCTCATCAACAGTGGTTAAGTGTGTGATTCCACTCTTTAGTCTTCATACAAAAATCTGTTCATGTGAACTCTGTGTCTGTTCCCAGCTACAGTTAGAATTTGTCCTCTCACCTGATGGCCTGCTCCCTCTGGGCCTTGCGGACCTCTGGTTTCTGGTTCCTCTTGGCCATAATCTCAGCCAGGGAGGCCCCAGTGATGGCCCTTGTGAATTTCACTGCACGGCGGGTTCGCTTCTTTGTCACCTCTTCCTGTTAACACAAATGACATTTACTTGTACCATGCAGAATGTGACATTTGAATGTGTTTTGCATGTAATGAACATGTCAAAAGCACAACTTCTACATCAGTAAAACTGGTACCACCAACACAAAATAAAAAAACGAGAGCTAAAGAAACAGTCAGTGCATTTACATGAGCAGCCATCTAAGTTGATCACGGTCGATCTAAAGTTATAAACTGAGAGTCTTTGTCCTAGTTTACATGTACGTTCGAAAACCGATCTCTCAAATGAAGTTCATTCTACTCTGGTACAGTAGGTGGTGACATGCGCCCTTTAATGTCGGCGACACAATTCTTAAACAAACGCTCATCTCAGTCTGTTTGATGGTGTTACACGTGTTACTTTGTAGCGATGGTATTATCAAAAGACCGTTTCCGCGGTCTCGTCGCTTCCGGAAGTTACTGGTATCAGCTTGACTGAGCTGTTTACATGCAGATGAAGTTGGGGTCCTACCTCATTATCTGGGTGCTTCAACACGATTAGAACCAGTTCGCCTTCAGCAAGACTAACGTGTTTACATGCATTTAAAAAAATGACGTCAGTCTATTTAGGGTGTTAGTTTGGTTTTCTGATGCACGTGTAAAAGCACTGATTGACCATTTTATTTCTGGAATAAAAACACTTTAAGGGACAGAGATTTTAAGATTCAAGTGAACATACCACAGAACCTTACTCAGGTTAATTAAAAACAGCAAAAATGCTACATTGACTGCACCCTGTCTTTTAGGTCTTTTTTATTTTAGATATGAAAACCGTCCATCTTGCAATAAACCTGAAAAACTAACACTAATAGGTGAAAAATATTATGTTGGAGAGTTTGGAGGCTGGCCATTGGTGAGATGTCAGAAAAGAAAGTCAAAGACCAGTACTATGATCCCCAGTTGTTCTATGGCTGCAGGTGTGGTGTGAGCACTGCTGCTCAAACTGCAAAACACAGTCCAGCAACAACACATAACACAGACCATCACCGTGCACACCGTTCACTCGCAGCCAAATGTATTTGATCAACTTAACGCATGCATAATAGTGTGAATGGAAGCAAATATGTATTATGACTGCAAGACAGTAGTTATTTTCCAAAGATATACAATTATGAACAGACACTGAATGTTATCAATACAGGACAGTAACATTTAAAAGGCATTCATAATAAAAAAAAATTTAGAAGTGCCTCAGTCCCTGAAGACTCATAAAAAGCTGGCACTTACAGACTGGCCCTTCTTGTGCTTGCGTCTGTACAGCACAGTCCAGTTGATTTGTCTGGGGTTCCTCTTGGACAGGAACGCAGACTCACACTTGGCGTTCAAAAACTGGAAGACCTGCCAAAAAACACTTAATATATTATAGATTGTCATACAGAACATCTTACATTCACTACTTACATTAAACACACATTACTACAATCACTGATCAGGTTTAAAATACTGCCAGGACTAAATCAGATTGTAAATGTTGGGGTTAAGATTCATTAAAATGGAAGTAATCTAACATTTAATCATATAACATAAGTTTTCTTACGCACAATACATTACAAAAATGAAAAACATTTGTATTTGGTAACATTGTCAATATTTCGTGGCTGTTTGAACGTGACTAAATAAACGTGGCTGTGAAATTTCAAATAGTATCTGAACATGTAGTCTTACGAGTCGCTCAATGATGACGTTAGCGGCTAACGCTAACTATGGCATGTAAAACAGTTTTCAGAACATACAATAGAAACGGAGCAGTAACCTTTCCAACACAATAAACGTTATATAGAGTAAATATTATTTATTTACACCGGTCTCACACAGAACCGGTATGAGAGACAGTGAAGTTACCTTTCCGTCTATCCTGGCGTATCGGCGGCCATGGCCGGGGTATATTTTATACCCACTGAAACTGCACAACTCGACCCTGTAAATAAGAAATATAATACATCACAAAAAGGAAAACAAAAACAATTACTTTTCATATGGCTAACGCATTAAAAATCTTTATTTAAGTGTTCAGATGGCTTTAGATCTTATTCAGTACACTCACTTCATGATGGCTACGAGACGGCTCACAACCGGAAAGAGAGATGACGAAGCGGAAAAAGAATTAGAGTACTTTCAAAATACAATTTTAATAACGTTTTAGGCACGTTTCTTCTATATATTTTAGATCATACAAGCACAAAACGTTTTAATGAAATAATATTTTTACAAAAGGTTCATAAATTAGACATTACAATTTGTCTGTTGCCAAACATGCGTGGCAACTTAACGTCAAAGAAAAGCTAATTTGTGATGCAAATTAAAAAAATAGACTACGAATTTTACACTGAATCCTATATATTTTTATTGGATGCTGTTATCAGTCTTTTTTTATTTGTGGTTCTTTACTACAACTTGGCTGGCGGGACGTCGGCGCGCTTTTGGAACACTGTAGTCTTTTTAAACCGAAAGTCACCGCAATAATACAGATTAAAGTGAATAATTGAACTACATTTCCCAGAATGCTCTTCGCACCGCATCTGACAACCTACCTAACGACGCTTCTCGCCTTTCCCCTTGCAGTTGATAGCTAACTCTTGGCGTTGTTTGGGACAACAAGATGGGTGTATCAGATTTACAGAGTGATATAGTTGATGGTAAGTGGTGCAAATTTTGTTTTGTTTTTACACGAAAAGCAATATTTCCGGATTTTTTTGGGGGGGGCATTAGAGTGATGGGTGCATCAGAGGACTACCGCTAGCCCGTTAGCATGATTATGAGCAGATCAAAACATCCTGTGTCATTCCTGTCATCTTACAGTCCGCGCTGTTTTGTGCTAAACATGTCAAAACAATGATTCTTACACTGACCTATCATTTTGCTTTTAAATGTATGAATAATATACATTTATTTGCCCTTGGTTTGGGTTTTTGATAGTTTTATGATTGCCCTTCATTTGCTAGCTGTAACCATTTGTGTAAAGGAGATAAATACTGAATAGATTATTAACTTTTTAATAGTTATTGTCTCAGTCTAACCATATTCTTTATACTGCCAGGATCTGTGGTGGATTTTTCAGATCGAGGCATGCAGAAACTGGACTCCAGTTTCACGTGTTCTGAGGATACTCACACTCTCATCTTGGACCGTAACAACATTATGAAGCTGGACCACCTGGAACGATGCCCCAGCATTCAGCAGGTAGTATTTGCATTGATCTTCAGTCAATGGATAAAATCATGATTTTTATTTCAGCATCTTATTTTTAAAATCTACATCCTTTTCTAATCAGCTATCTGTAGCCAATAATCGCCTGGTGAGAATGATGAGTGTTTCTCGGCTGACTGAGCTGAGAGTACTCAATCTTCCCAATAACAGCATTGGCTACATCGAAGGGCTACGAGATCTGCCTCATCTTAAATGGCTCAACCTGTCTGGTAACAACATTAAAGTAAGATTAGATTCATGCTTTTTTAACTTTCTTGTATTTGCCAACATCTTTTCCTCAAGGATGATGATAGATGTTTAACAGATTCCTCGGTCTGTGACAGGTCATTGAACAGCTTAACACCTGTGTGTCGCTCCAGCACCTGGATCTGTCTGACAATAACATATCTACGACTGGTGATCTGACTAAACTGGTGGCATTAAAGGTTCAGTGGTTATGTGTGCATAAAAATAGCATACGGTAGTTATGGTGGTTTTCTTTAATGTGTTTTTGATTATGTTATTCAATCACACTGCAGACACTTTTACTCCATGGAAACAGCATAACAACCCTTCGTACTGTTCCTGTTCACCTTCCTGCTCATTTATCCATCCTATCCCTGGCAGAAAATGAGATAAGGGATCTTAATGAGGTAATCAGCTTTTTTATAATCTTTATAATACGAATTAAAAACACAACAGTATTTTTTCAATAACCATGATGAATACTCTTTAGGTGTCGTACCTTGCACCTCTTCATGAACTGGAGCAGCTGTCCATCATGTGTAACCCTTGTGTCATGGCGACACCCATGTTGCCGAGTTGCGATTATCGACCGTACATTATGAGTTGGTGCCTGAACCTGAAGGTCCTCGATGGCTATGTGGTGACACAAAAAGAAAGGTGAGCTCTTAAAATCTTCTAGTTGGCCACAATCTGGATATTTTTGTATCTTACTTACATTTTTTTTTTTTTTGATAATTACAGTCTCAAAGCAGAGTGGCTGTACAGCCAGGGTAAAGGTCGAGCATATCGACCGGGTCAGCATGTCCAGCTGGTTCAGTACTTGGCCACTGTTTGTCCACTGACCTCATCACCAGCCCTGGAGACAGCAGAAGATGCAAAGCTGGAGAAGATTCTCAGTAAACAGAGGTATAAATGTTAATCAAAAGTATTCAATATGATGTCTTATCAACCTTTATAGTAAAGGATTTGCATGAGCTTGTTTTGGACCTTTTTTGTGTCAGGTTTCATCAGCGCCAGCTGTTGGAGGAGATACGAGGCGGCTGTCCCAGTCCGCCTCGTCCAACTCAGCTTGATGTGGAAAAGCTCAGTCCCTCACATGTGAGTCCACAGAGTGGAGCTCAGGAGGTGAAAACAGTTGCCTCACATTTACCAGCTGCTGCTCCTTCTGTCCGAGACAACGGTAAAAGGTTTTTCTGTCCATGTGGAAGTTGTTCTAATGTGTTTTTGTGGTGTGTTGATACTCATCAGCTGATTCTATCTGCTTATGTGCAGAACCAGTCGTGCAGTTTAACACATGGGTGAGCTCTGAGTGTTCCCGCCCATCTCTGCCAGTGGTTCGCAGCACAAAACCTGCCGGCGAGCGCATTTATTTAGAGGATGTGCAGACTGATGAGGACAAACTCAACAGCAGCTTGCTGTCCTCAGAGTCCACCTTTCTGCCCTTCACGTCTGATTTTGAGTCACAAATGGCCCACTCTGACAGCGAAGACGAGACGGAGACATTCGAACCCGACTCTCTGGCACCAAAGCGTCCATCACAACCCAAAAAGCACAACACAAACAAGACAAATAACCTGTCTCCGATGTCTACAGATGAGAGGAAGGCTCCTAGAGAGGAGGCTATTGCTGTTGCAACTACAGCAGCTGCATCAACTGTCAAAGTTAGTTCATCACTAAATGATCTAAAAATATCTCCTGACTTTGGTAAAGCAGAAGTGAAAGAACCTTATGAGATGGAGCAAGCAGGTGTGTGTGTCAGCAAGTCAAATCTGAAAGAAGCAGAGAATGCAGCGATTAAAATCCAGTCCTGGTGGAGGGGACACTACACCCGATGTTGTCATCCTGCAGCCAGAGAGGTGCGCGGTGAAATCCGTCTGCGCCGGATGCAAGAACACATCGTCTTCCTGTCGGACAAACTGAACACGTAAGTGACATATCAACATGAATTAACTGTGATGAATCTCTTTTACTAACTATTTTATTTAAATTTGTATCTGGATGGAAGTTGGAAGACCTCCTTAAATTTGTTAAACCTGATTTGTTTGCAGCGTGCAGAAGCAGTATGAGGAGGAGAGGTTGCAACGGCTGGTTCAGGAGGAGGCTGTGAAGTTTCTATGGAAAGAGGTAAGAAATTGTATTTATGATCACTTTAAGTAAGCGTTTGGTCAATGCTATAATTATTTTTTAGTGAATATTTAGGTAATAGAAGAAAAACCGAAGGCTTAAACTACATCAATGAGCAGTTTCAACATATTAGGCAGCGTAAGGCAGATATTTTGCTTCTGATTTATTTAAAAGTACATAAACTGTAAATATTATAAAATTCAGATTTTTAATTTTTTTGCAATAAGGTCATTTTTTCTTATCCAGCTACTCTGGGATGTAGTTTATCAGTTGTATCTTTTCCCTTTTAAATGTATTTTTTTGTTTAGCTTCAGTCCATGCAGCAGTGGAAGCAGTCCATGGAGGAGAAGCTGGCAGCTGTTACACAGTCTGTCAGTGCAGTTCAGATCTCATCTCCTGCACCTTATAAGGCCCCCCCACCTGTTGTCACCACAAACCCACCGAACACGGACGTCTCCTTCCCTGACTCTGGCTTCCAATCAACCAACGATCACCAGGCAGCACAGGATGACAGCTTCCTGAGCAGCGGGACGGCTGACTCTATAAAAACTGTGCGAGCGCTGAGCCCCATTCGAGGTGGCCTCACTGGTGATGCCGTGGACAGTGCAGACTGCAGCTTGTTGGAGGAGTACCTGTCATCTGTGCAGCAGAGAGAGGAGGAGGCTGAGGAAGTAAACAGCGATAGAACCGGAACACCATCGGAGTCACCGAGCAGGACCAACAACCCCCCCACAAATAAGGAAGCAGAAATGAATCTGGACTCTGTCTGAAAGTCCTCTCATATTGAACATTTCTCCAAAGCTACTGAATGTGTGTAACGTAGGACTGGGATTCAGATGAGACAGTCCCTCCTGAGATACTGATCAGCTAAAAACTGCACTCATATTGATTTGTTAAGCCAGCAGGCCTATAACTGTGCTGCTCATTTACACTGAAAGCTTGAAACATTACCTAACAGTGAATGTAACACAAATTGTTTTATAATATCCTTTCTGCTATTTATAAATATTTTACTTTCTATACAGAATTGACTGAATGTGGTGTGTGAATATTATTGAATCTGTTAATTTATGTGCTAAAACAATCTATCAACAATCCACTCGATGATTAATAACCTCTAAAGTGTCACAGTGTCTGTTACAAACACGTTCCCTATTAGCTATATGTTCTGATCAATGTTTTTGGATATTTAAAAATGTTGTCTTATCTAAAAATGTAAATAAACCTGTAGTCATATTAGCATCGTGTTGTGTTTTTGGACTGCAAAAATTGCATTTAATGAGATATTCAAGAAAAAACTCACTTATGCTTACACTAATAATAATACAACAAATACCAATTTTAGACATTTAGCAATTAGTAAAAAAATGTAGTGTTTGACCACGAGGGGGCGCAGTCGCTGAATTTACCCTCCCTCCATCCACATATCGGGTTATGTTGCAATCCTTATCCTAGGAGGGTGCCTAGTCAGGTGGTCACTCAGCCAGAGATGCTGGGCGCGTGCTGCTTCTGTCTCCACCGCTGCTTATGCAGTTCTGGGATCCGACATCCGGTGTAAGTATGCTAACATTACGCGGCTAAACCGCGTAGCTTCGTGTTTCTGACCCATATAGAGGATATCAGAGTTAAATTAACGTGACCGTTATTTATCTGTATTCAGTTCCTCTTTCGCCTTTCTTTGTTGCCTTCACGTGACGCTCAAGTGACCGTTCATCTGCTGCTCAACGATAGCGAGGAGACGTCGAGACGTCACAGCCATTGTTTTTATTTCTGGTTTTCATAAACCGCGAATAAACGTGTTTGATTTTGGATGTAAAAAAAACTGTCTAACGATACTTTCACTGATTCATAAACAATTTCGATTATTGGTAAAGAAAAGCAAATATCTAAAATACTGTACTCCCACCTTGCTTGATGACAACACACGACCGTGTGTGTGTGTGTATGTGTGTGCTTGTCTATACATCAAAGTGAGGACCAAGACAAGCTTTTGTAAAGTGAGGACCTTTAGTAGCAAAGTGGACATTTGCCCGGACCCGGTCCTCACTTTGGTGCAATCTCACAGAGCTCGTTAGTTTTAGAGGTATGGTGTGAATTTAATTTTAGTTAAGGTTAGGGTGAGGAATAGATCAGCATTGGTTATGGTTATGGTTAGGCATAATAATACAGTCACAAAAATGAATGGAAATGAATGGATGGTCCTCACTAAAATAGAAAGACAAGAATGTATTGTTGTCAAAATGAGTGAGCTCAGTGCACGGTTATTTTGCAAGTTCTCTTAAGATAAATCTTATTTATCTTTTTCATCGGCGTTGAAGAAGTCACCCTAACCCAGTCATATCGATTAGAGTCAGGAGTAGATATAGTAACAGCTCGCCTGGAGAGTTTGCAAGAAATCAGCTCAAGTTCCTGATCAAGACTTTGTTGCTTTTTTCTCCTCGTCAACCAAAAAAAGAAAGAATTATGAACCACAGCTTTCAGCACTTTAACCTGGTTGTAAGTAACAATGACTACGTGGCTAAATTAATTTTATTAATTTTGATCCATTATTGCTGTTGATCATTTAGTTGAATATTAACCAATCATATGAGATTTTATGCCATTTGCTTCCCCTGCCAGATGCTATGCAAAATAAATTTACAAAACTAGATAAAGTATTTTAGTTGACATTCATTTTGTGAGTGGTATCCGTGGTAGTAAAGAATTAGGATCTATGTGTCAAAACAATTTTGGAGGTTTTTATCGGTTGTCTTAACCAAGCTTATTGAAATAATACCCTTGTAACTGTTTTTCCAAGTTACAGAAACTAACCTAGGTCAGTGTCAAGTGCCAGAATCACAAGGAGGTCTGCAGTTAAAATGGCCGTGGCCGTAATACTCGCTGCTTGAAGGCTACTAAGGGGGTCACTTTACGAAGGAAGAAGGGTAAAACGCAGCCGGACGAATGCAGATAGAACCTGGGTGAGTCTCCTCAATCACCAGCTTAAATAAAATCCTTAACAGGTCCTGGACTGGGTAAGACCCATAAGGTTCTGGGGATTTTCAGACCCTAAAAAGTGGAGAGCTGGGTTCCGAGTAATCTTCGGTTCTGAGCCGAGGAGAACTTGGGTGCGATTCAACGATGTGTGTGTGTGTGTGTTACTGTGAATAAGTCTTAGGAACGGTCTCTGTTTTTCTTCTTGCTTTTTCAAGACTGGGTCTCCACTACATTTCCAAGGGCACCACTCAGCCTAAAACAGCTCCGTACAGCATGGTTTTATACAGCCCTCCTTAGTCTAGTTTTGCTTCCAAGCCAGCTCAGCAGAAAAATGGTGATGTTGCTGGCCATTCTGCTCAATTTTATGTTTTTTTGCCAGACTCTGAACCACGAAATGGCTGCAGGGAGTGAAGCAGCCATAGACATACGTAGATGCCCCAATGGGTGCTGGAGAGCGTAACAGCGTTGCCACCATTTTGGAATGGTCTCCACACACTGAGCAGCACCAGTCTGAGTCAGTTTGAGTAGCGCCCTTCGAAATACACCAGGGACACCTGGACAGTCTTCCCTTAAGAGACACGTTCCACCTCTTTCTGCTTCGATCTCTCGTTCCAGCTTACTGACACACATGATCGAAAGGCTGGAGCTCTTGGATAGAGAACATCAGCAGAACCACATCATCTGCAAAAAGCAGAAATGTTCCCAAACCAGACACTCTCCTTTCCACAACACTCTGTTCATAAACATCCCAAACTGGATTAAATTTAAATAACCTATCACTAAACACAAACTTGACATTGATTTCAGCTATTAGACCCAGAATTTCCTTGTCAGTGACTATTTTATATAGTGAAACTCACATTGTCACCAATATTATAATTTACCCTCAGTTCAACAAATTAAACATGTTTCAATCCTGTGCGTGTCGTTTACAGAGTTCTTGGATGAAATGATGCCACCATCGCTGTAAATGAGAGGAACAAACAGGGTCTGATCATGAGAGACGAAAGGGAGCAACCATGTGCCGAAATCTGTCCAAATACGCCATCTTCTTCCTCTTCCTAGCGCTGTCTGGATTAATCTTCCTGCTGCGTAACATCCACATTGTAGAGGTCAGGAGGGAAGTGGGACACATGGATTTTAATTGATAGTTTTTTTCACAAGGGAAACTGATATAATTTTCCTTTCTATTAATGGATTATTCACTACATTTTTTTATTCCTCAGAACTGGAACTGTCACACAATTTCAGCCCTTTACCAGCTGCAGAGCCGGATCCATTCATCCTTTTTAACAGTAAATCTTCCGTCTTTCAATGAAAACCACACCTTCTGCACCCATCTGGGCCAGAAACCCTCTCCTGAGGATGAGCTGGAAGAGCGCTACCTGTTGGACTCCATTGAGTGGCCCGGTCCTCCGCCTCGCTCATTGCCGCTCAGCCTGCGCCAGACCAGCGACCCGGTTCACAGTCTGTTCACCATCCTTCCCAATAAAGGGAGGAGAGAGTGGCACGTGGGAGAGCAGCTCGAGGCCCTCATCCAAATCCACGACTTCCAGGGTCGCCCGAAGCACTACGGCGGGGACCTCCTCCTGGCCAGGCTGCACTCTCCAGGGCTCGGAGCGGCTGTAGCTGGGACTGTAGTGGACCACAAGAATGGGATTTACTCTGCTTTGCTCCCGCTGCTCTGGGTGGGTTCTGCACAGGTGGAGGTAACTCTGGTGCACTCCAGCGAGGCTGTTGCGGTGCTGAAACAGCTGAGGGAGGAACGGCCTGATCGGGTGTTTTTTAAGAGCCTGTTCCGCCTCGGCTTCTTGTCAGAAACCACCGTGTGCAACATGTGTCTGCCCACCGACCAGCAGCCTCTGTGCAACTACACGGACCTGTACACGGGCGAGCCCTGGTACTGCTACAAGCCCAAGATGCTGAGCTGTGACACCAGAATCAACCACGCCAAAGGAGGCTATTTGAAACACCTCATCACCAACAAGGAAGCGCTGCTCTTCCAGAGGTTTGTGGGATTATTTACCACTACATACTTTCTTTATTTGATTATGAACTTTTATGTATTTATTTTTCATCTCAGTGGCGTGAATATCAAAATTCAGATCCACGCATCAGGAGCTGACAGAATCAACGTGCTTCCTCCAAAAGGTAACGGTTCTGCTTATTTTTTCATCAAATTCATTTTAGTTGTCAAATTAAAAAAATGTTTTTGTTTTAGATAAGTTTGAGAGGGAGAGCAACACCTTAAGTCCAAACCACATCCAGCTCACCCCTTCTGGATATTATTTTGAGGACTTGTGGAGGCCGCTGGGTGGAGTATTAATGCGTCACTTCGATGAACCTGCAGCCATTGCTTTGTGTTTGAGGAACAAGGTGGTCAACATGTATGGAGACTCAACTGTTCGACAGTGGTTTGACTACCTGAGCACTTCTATACCAGGTGAGCTGGATTCTGGGCTTTTTAAATTTACTTTCATAATAAACTAGTTCTGAAAGTAACCTGGGGTTGTTCCGTCTCATCCAGAGATGAAGGAGTTAAATCTACAAAGCCCTAAAAATGTTGGGCCCTTCATGGCTGTGGACATCAATCATAATATTATCTTGAAGTACCGCTGCCACGGTCCTCCAATCCGCTTCTCCACCGTCTTGTCCAGTGAGCTGCGGTATGTTTCCAACGAGCTGGACGGCCTCTCTGGAGGCCCAAACACCGTGGTGGTCCTCAGCATCTGGGCTCATTTCAGCACCTTTCCTGTGGAAGTCTACATCAGAAGGCTTCGCCACATTCGGCGGGCGGTGGTGAGACTTTTGGGCCGAGCGCCAGGGACGATCATAGTGATCCGCTCGGCCAACCTCCAAGCTTTGGACCAGGAGGTGAGTCTGTTCAACAGCGACTGGTTCTCCCTGCAGCTCGACGTGGTGCTGAAAGCCATGTTCAAGGGCCTGAACGTTCTAATGGTGGACGCCTGGGAAATGAGTCTAGCTCACCATCTCCCACACGCCCTTCATCCTCCTCCAGTCATCGTAAAGAACATGATCGACATGGTTTTGTCTTACGTTTGCCCAGAGAAGAACAAGAGCCTGAAATAGAAGCACAGGCCGGTGGTGAAAGAACCCGTTGTTCAAACCAGTCAGACATTGTGTCCAAATGAATACACAACAGATACAGTATTCCCAAAGCTTTATCTCTTTAAACTCCATCCTTTGTGAGGGATCTTGTTGCGTTTAGTTTAAAAGACAATCGTCGTTGCCAAAGTGAGCGCAGGTGTGTGTGTGTGTGTGTGTGTTTGTGTTCACCTGAGGCTTCTTCACAGCCAAATGACTCAAAATGAACCACAACTCTTTAAAACACTGGAAAATAAAATATTTTGATGTAACCTTTTGGTTTAAAATGAACTTTGTCATATGTATACAAGCTGAGTTTCTATCCGTGGGACACGCGTGTCCTTTTCCACCTTAAAAAAACGTTTTCATAAAACGAGAGCAGGCGTGAACCATTGGTCTGAACTGGTCCATGTGCAGTATTTTTTAAAAACCGTTCTGTTGGGGTGAAACTGAACGTAACCATCTCTTTATGGAGTCACACAATGTGTCTGCCCATTTTTAGCTTTAAAGGTTGAATATGGAACACAGACATCTAGTGTTAAGACGTGGTATTGCAACAACAGAACAAATTTTCCAGCTGCGGGATGTTGATACATGAAGTGACCAGCCAGCACCATGTCCAGTGACCAATCATACAGGGTAAGGACTAATTTCTACTAATAAATGGTAAATGGCCTGTATTTGTATAGCACCTTCTTAGGGTTCTACAACCCCCCAAGGCACTTCACAACACAATCAGTCATCCACCTATTCACACACACATTCACACGCTGGTGGGGATGACCTACATTGTAGCTACAGCTGCCCTGAGGCGCACTGACAGAGGCGGGGCCTGCCGTACACTGGCCCCACCGGTCCCTCCGACCACCACCAGCAGGCAAGGCAGGTTAAGTGTCTTGCCCAAGGACACAACGACAGTGACAGACTGAGCAGGTTGCGAACCTGCGACCTTCCGATTGCAAGGCAGCCACTTGACTTCTCTGCCACCATCGCCCTAATAGTTTATTTTACAACAGTATTTACAGTTAGAACATCTTCTGGGTTCAGATTCAGAATCAGCTGCTTGACTTGTCGAGTTCGCCATTTTACACAGCCTCTCCTTGCCTAGCAGACTTTTTACCACAATGGTGCCCTCTAGTGGCTCATGGATGTAAACATAAACCCAGTGTTGTGCCAGTCAAAATAAAATTTTGATGTTTTTTTTAAAATATAGCTTTTAAAGATAAGATTATTTTTTACAAATATAGCTTTTTATTAAAATGTTCCATATTCAACCTTTAAAGTCTGGTTTCATCTAGAATTCACCCAAATCTTTGTCACAACTATTCAGTCATTTAGGATATTGGTAATCTTTATAAGCAAATAATGCCTTAGAAATTATTTACTTGGAAAAAATTAGGAATTATTAATTTTCTGATATCAACTTGTAGCTCCTTCCTGTAAGACTTTGCACAGGGAGAAATAACCCATGTCACAGGAAAGAAAGCTTAAGTCAACCAGCAGGGGGCAGCAAACCTCAGACATTTAGAACTTGTATTGACTAAACGTCAAATTTGACTTTGCTCCAACTGAAGAAATGAAATAATTTCCACACAAGATTTTTATTTAAAAAGTTATATTTCACCTTCAAGGTCTTCACTAAATTCTGCACAGCATGGTGGTGTTTGTTTTTCTCAGAGTAAAATATACAGATCATAAGTAACATAACATGAGTAAAGGTTTGCACAAAGCTAAAGGCAGAACACTCAAATGTTTAAGAAAAAAACGTATGATGATGATGATGACACTTAAATCTCCAAATATTTCTTCTTTAAATGCATTTAACAAAACAGCAGCACCTTCATATATCTGATCTTCCAAGCAAAGCAGAGCTTCAAACAAGCACGAGTTTGTCCTGCAGGGAGGTTTAAAACCAACACAAATACAAGAGGAGTGCATCAAATTAAAAACAAGAAATGTAGGGGCTGAAAGATTCCCTTTATAATCTGGAGAACTGACATCCTGAGATCACAAAGGAAGAGGCACAGAGGGTTTTATATATATAATGTATGTTTAAGCATTAAAATCAGTCCTCTGGTTCATTGTTTCAATATCAGAAAGTTTGTGATAACATAAGATGTGGAGTGTAGTTTAAGCTACATGTTTGATCGCTGATGTGGATAAAATATAGAAACGATCATTTACCGTTTGCTGATATGTAAGGGACTGATGTTTACTTGCAGAACAGAAAAAAAAGTTGAGAATGTGAAACTTCAGACTAGAGGATGCTCTAGAGACAGATTAGACGTCCTGGACGTTCATGGCCTCCTGAGGCCAGCTGTAAGTGTCCAGAGTGAAGGAGTCGTAATCTGGACTGTAGATCTGAGACAGAACAAACGCCTCCTTGTCTTTAGGCTCGGGATACACCGAGGCAGTGTTGTTTTTGTAAGCATGGTTTATGATCTGTCAGAGGAGGAAAACAGAGAGAATTTCTCAATTTACCAATCTGGAAAAGGACCCGGCACCAACAGGAGGAGCACCTACCTTCACTGCTATTTTAAAGGACACCTCTCTGATGGTGTTGAGAGGAGGGTAAAGTCTTCCTTCAGCCAGGTTCTCCTCTGTTACCATATCAGAAATCGCCTGACAGAAACAGAATGCATCGTAACTAAAGACTGTAGGAAGTGTTTCCTGTTTGCTGCATCGTAAAAGAGCTGCTACCTCTGCAGTGGTGAGGAAGATGTCATCAGATATGTGGCGCACGCCACAGGCGATAACTCCCAGAGCCACTCCAGGGAACACGTAGGCATTGTTTCCCTGTCCAGGGAAGAAGGTGCGTCCGTCGGGCAGCGTCACCTTGTCGAACGGACTCCCGCTAGCGAAGATGCCTCGGCCCTGATTAAAGAGAGCGAGGGTTTTATTTGTGGATCAGAGTTAGAGTAAAAGGGAAACGAGAGCTTCACCTCTGTGAGCTTGTAGCACTGCTCGGCCGTGCACTCGGCCTTGCTGGTGGGATTGCTCAGAGCGAAGATGATGGGCCTCTCGTTGAACGACGCCATGTCTTTGATGATCTTCTCAGTGAACGCTCCTCCAATCGCAGCCACGCCTTCACAACAAACTCCAGAGTCAGTTTTCTCAAAGGAGAAATATTCAGAGTCTGGTTAGAAAATTACACTTCTGATTGTTTGTTAGTTTAATTTCCTCGCAGTAAGTCCTTCCTTAGACTTAAAAACCTTAAAACAACGCTGAAATGTTGGATATACATGAGAGTTCTTCCTACAAGCATTTATTTGTGTCGCACCATTTTTTAAATTATTGCTTCAAATTAGGACAGAAAAGTTGGTTAGCTGATTCAGAGCAAACTACTCGTGAGGAGAAATATTAGCTGAGAAAATAAAAATTCACCTTTAACAGATTTTCACGGTTTCCACAACTGGACGGGAGTTTTGTGTGTGTTTTTATTTTAAATAAACGAACAAGAAAATGCGGGTTACTAATGCATGAAACAGACTAAAACGATGTACCAGTGCTTCCAGTGACCTCACCTATAGTGGCGGTGGGTTTGATGGTGTGCACCACCTCCTCCAGCGTCTTCAGGTGTGGATGGTCGTGAGCAAACTCAGCCTTCTCGTGGTTCAGGTGGCTCCTTCCCTGGATGAACAGAAAGTGTTAAAACTCCTTGACGCTGGTCGTCCTGCAGGAAGAAGCGCGTTAGCGGACATTCTACCTTTACTATCAGGCCTTTAGAGTCGACCATCCAGATCCTCTTAGCAGCTTCTTCTCTGGTTACGCCCTCTTTGGCCATAGCCATCATGAGCAGGTGGGCAATCCCTAAAGCGGCCTGGGGGGAGGAAAAGAAAACACGTCAGCATCAACGCTTCTCCTAGTTCGGGAGTAAACCTCAGGAGGGAGGCTCACCTCGCCGGCTCCCTGGAAAACAAAAGTGTGGTCTAGAAGTTTGTTCTTGGTGATCTTCAGAGCAGCAAAGATTCCAGCCACAGCGACGGAAGCCGTGCCTGCAGGGCAGAAATATTAAAGATGTTTCACTGCATCAGGCTCAGTGTTAGCTAAGAGGAATCTGAGTCAGACTCTACCTTGGATGTCGTCGTTGAAGGTGCAGAATCGGTTCCTGTATTTGTTGAGGATCCGGAAGGCGTTGCTGTTGGCGAAGTCCTCAAACTGGATCAGGCAGTTCATCCCGTACCTACGGAGGAGCAGAGCCGTCAGAGAAACGGGACAACCAGAACATCGATGTGGTTTCTCTGATGGGTTCTACTCACTTGTCCGTCACTGCCTGCATGAACTCATCGACCAGCTCGTCATACTCCTTCCCTCTGATCCTCTTGTGCTTCAGTCCGATGTACAACGGGTCGTCCAGCAGGGTCTGGACATAAATGTGAATGTATTCCTTTTAAATTTGCAGGACATGAAGCTAATATTTATGCATTTCTGGGCTTAAACCTTTAGCTGAACTTGGCTACAAGCCTAAATGTTTGCCGGATTTTCACCTGGTTGTCAGTGCCGACATCCAGCAGCACAGGGAGACACTGCTGTGGAGGAACGCCACCACAGGCCGTGTAGAGCGCCAGCTTTCCTACAGGAATTCCCATCCCGTAGCCGCCCAGGTCACCCAGTCCCAGGATCCGCTCTCCATCCGTCACCACGATGGCCTGGATGGAGCCAAACACACATCAACAGTGTGTGTGAGGATAATGACCAGGTGTGTGTTTGACTTTCTTACCTTGATGTTTTCTTCAGGCCAGGAGTTGAGCATGGTGGCGATGTGTCCTCGGTCATGGATGGTGATGAAGAGTCCTCTAAAGAACCAAGAATGACTCAATCTGCGATCCTGAGACTATTCATAACAGAATCAGCGGGTGTAAACCTCACCGCGGCCTCCTGAAGGCGAGTCCGTACTGCTGACAGGCCAGACCCACTGTGGGGGTGTACACGATGGGCATGAACTCCTCGATGTCAGAGGTCAGCACGCGATAGAAGAGCTTCTCATTTCTGTCCTGCAGCGTCATCAGCAGAATGTACCTGAGACAGAGAAGCCCGGCCTTTAAACATGTCTCTGGTTTCTGTAAGATAAAGGAATCCTGATGGATTAGCCGCAAAAGTTGATTAAAATTTGCCGTGTTGACCGGTTTACAACCACTTTAATCCTAATCCATGCACGAAGAACACAAGGATTAGTGTTTAAATGTGTGAAACCATGAGCTGATGTCACGTTTGCTAGAATTGTAGCTTGCATAATCCAGATATTCAGCCCTTGGATATTTCTTTAATGCTAAACTAAAAATACTTGGAATCATCCAGCAGATGGCACAAGCTAAAGAGGATTTCACCCGGCCTGATGTGATTGAACATCTGCAATGTGACGCTCTTGAAAAGATGCTTCTGTCGGGGAATGTGTGACGCTCACTTGTCCAGAGGGTTCGTGCGCGTCTCGTAGCTCTTCATGACGCGCAGCACTTGCACGTCCTGAGAGAGGAAGCAGGGGGGCAGCAGGCCGTGAATCCCCAGCTGCAAGCGCTCCTCCAGCGTGAACGCCATTCCCTGCAGGGTGGAAGAGACGCCATTATAAACACAGTGGTCTCTGGGAGGAGCCCATAAACTAAATAGGAAAGCAGAAAGTCCTGTGATTCATGCCTTAGTCACCACTGAATGGCAAGTTATGACTCATACCCACACATGGGGACCTCTTATTATCATGGCAGTAGGAAAAAACAGTGGAAAGTCTTTAGATGTAGAGAAGTTTAAAATGACTTTACATGATAAATGAAATGAAACCTGAACTTGGTCAGGATCTGATGTGGTTTTATTGTCATGGAGCTTTTAGCCCTCCTCCCCCCATTTCTGCATTGGCAGGGTTCCCAAATAGCGTCTGGAGTGTGTGTGTGTGTGTGTGTGTGTGTGTGTGTGTGTGTGTGTGTGTGTGTGTGTGTGTGTGTGTGTGAGTGAGAGAGAGAGAGAGCTTTAAGCTATTTATTCTGTCCAATAGAGTGGTAGCCTGAACCCACTCCCCTGTCAGCTCCGCTTCTCTTTCCTCGTCTCTTTTTAGTTGTTCTCCCTCCCTGATCCGATCGATTCTTACTCAGGAGAACAATACTGGACCAGCATCAGGAGAAAACTGGACTTCTCATCTTGTTTTCTATCAGAGATGACTCAGATCTCACAGAAAAGAACAACAATTCTCATCTGGGAGGAAAACGTTTTCACAGAGATGTTAAAACCACAGCTGAACAGAATTAAGTTATTATAACAAGCAGATAAAGAGGTATTAAAGTCAGACTTCTGGCCAGTAAGGCGCTAGATTGTCACACATAAATAAAAAAGAATAAAGGTGGCATCTGCTGTGAAATTAACCTTTATCCATGCTTTATCACCATTACTGTAAGCTTACAGTTGTATAATTTTATAGCCTAATAGAGAACAGTAGGATGCAGACTTTGACATCAGTTTAATTGCTGGAATCAAATGATGAGTTCGCAGAAACCAGGAGGTCAGTGAGGTCTGAGCAGAGACAAAACCTCCTTAACCTGTAGCAGCTGCTCACTTTTAAAATCAGTTTACTCCAAACTAGGGGTGCACCGATTGCAGTTTTTGACCGATCACCGATCTTGAGAAAAACCTGAGATCGTGGCCAATAGATTGGTCGGCCAATCTATTGGTGCACCCCTACTCCAAACTAGGCTGTGAGGGAGAAACGGAGGCTCCACTTCCTGACTGTTTGACCCCAGCTGACCCGTGAGTCAGGATGCTGACTCTGCACTGGAAGGAACTGAGACCGATCTCTGATTAAAAAAAACTCTAAGCCATAAGCAAAAAAGTATCAACAGTCTGCAGAAAGTTTGGAAAGAAAATCTGTTAAAAAAAACTGTTAAGTTGCAAAACACAAGCGTGTTCCACCTTAATAACACATACTATGCAGGTGTCACGTTTTGTCTGCACAGTAACTTGTTTATGAGCTCACCTTGTTGAGGTGGGGGTTCCTGGTGATGTCATAGCCCCGCTTCCTGGTGTACACGCTGCCCTTCTTGTCCGTCCCGGAGTGGCAGACCCGCACAGCCTGGACAGCGGCCCTGTCTGCCTCCAGCACCGCGGCAGGGTGAGCCGGAGAGGCGGCCAGGACCCTCATCCCGCCCGCTGCTGCGCGTCGGCACAGAGACAAAGCGGCTCTTCCTGGGAGGGAGTTCATGCTGCCTGCAGACACCCAGAGTGGAAAAACACACAACTCATGTTTGCCCGTCTCGGTCTGCAGGCGGTGAAAGTCGCGTTACAGTTTGGGAAGCGGACACATAACCCCGAGATGCCCAACATACCGTAAATTATACAACTTCATCGTCGTTTCGTCTATAAACAACCTGGTTGAAAACATTAACTCTGTTAGCTTAAAGCTGATTTATATAGCACGTATAGTTTATAAATGGGGGCTACGGGCACCCGCACATATCCAGTTGTTTTGTAAATTATATTCAAAAATAAAGACTAAACAATAAGCCGAAGTGTTAACTGTATCCACATATGAATAATGCTGAGTGAAGTTGCTTCATGTCTCCTAGCTAACATTAGCTTCCGCTGCTTTTACCAAAACCAGGCTTTTCTTAATGGGAAACACGGCTACAGCTAGCAATCGAAGCTAATCGTTTAGTCTCACCTGGAGAACACAAGTAGCTGCAGAACACCTGGCTTCTATTTTCAGAGGAGGTAGCTCTGCCTCTGCCCGCCGCCGCCGGTGGTTGTTTTACAGGAGGGGAGGTTAGACAGCTGATTCAGGACCATTTGACATTGGTAGTTTCACTTCCCTCCGGTGGGGGTCAGCCCGCCTCTCTGGGCTCCGCAGCTTCCAATGAGAGAGCATCTCCGCGGCCGAGGAGGCCCAGCCCACAGACCATAGACATGAATACGTAGACGCCCCATAGGGCGCTGGAGAGCGGAACAGCGTTAGCCTAGTGAACTAGACCAATTCTTGCTTTGCAGACTCTGATTGGTCCTAGCGCTATCCAATTGCGTGCTGACATTTTGAAAGACAACCGTAGATCCCGCCTCACGACTGAGAGCCGTCAGTGGTTCGTGGCCAGACTATATATTCACATATATAGGATGGCTTGCCAGGCTAGAACAGCGTCGCTGTCGATGGGATTTTATATTTTAATTTATTTTGTTTATATTTTAATTATCATGCCATACTATGTGTCTGATTTTGTGAAAAAGCTTGATAAAATGTGTTTTTAGCTGGGTAAGCATAGCCTAGTGAACTAGACCAAATACCTGCCTTGCAAAGTTTCCTATATATTCACATATATAGGATGGCTTGCCAGGCTAGGGTTAGCACCTTCCTCAGTAGAAATGAATGCACTGGGGGGCGAATGGAGACCCAACTAAGATGGCGGCCGGCCACTACGGCAGCTCCAATAGGCAGCGCCAATCCACGAGGCGTCTGCATATATATGTCTGTGCCACAGATTCCCAGCGAGCGCCGTTGGTTTCTGCGTTTCCACCACAGGAAATGTCGCCCTCTTGTGGCTGTTTTATGACACTACAACCAATGTCTGTTAATCAAAATGCAAAACGTTTTACAATGTCTTGGTAAAGTTCTCACAAAAAAGTAACTTTTAAAGAATTTACAAAACATAAATAAATGAAGGCAATCATATATTAATTAAGTTTTAATACAAGACAAAATTAAAAAAAAAGTATTTTAAATAAAATTCAAATAAACATAAGGTGTCTAAAATGTATTTTATCGCAGTATTGTAATTTTCCAACTTGATATTTATTTATTTATGCTTTTAATTGAAGAACTTTTATTTAACAATTACCATTTCTGATTTACTTGAATGTTTAGAAAACTCAATATTTGTGTTTTTCAAAGAAATTAAATTTGCAGTTGCATGACTGACTGAGCGAAAATGAGTCTTTTTTTTCTGTTTCATTTTCAAGAGATTTTCTTGTTTGAAATTTTAAATGGATAAAGGTCTAATGTAATACATTCTTATTTCAAAGATGTAATCAAATCGCAAACTTTATTTTTTAATCAAATTTCTTGAAAAAAATCCACAGACCCTCCTGCTTTATTCATTTGACAATTGTACTTCTAGTTTATCATTATCAAAAAGCATTAAATAGCATTAAAATAAAAAGTAACAGAAGTATTGATACACTTCCCAGCCAAAAAATAAGTCATCGCCCCAAAAAAAGTCACAGTTGGACCACCTTTAGCTTTGACTGCTCTCACACATTCGCTGACATTGTTTCGATAAGCTTCTGCAATGTCACCAGATTTATTTCCATCCAGTGCTGCATTAATGTTTCACCAAGATCTTGCATTGATGATGGTAGAGTCTGACCGCTGCACAAAGCCTTCTCCAGCACATCCCAAAGATTCTCAATGGGGTTCAGGTCTGGACTCTGTGGTGGCCAATCCATGTGTGAAAATGACGTCTCATGCTCCCTGAACCACTCTTTCACTATTTGAGCCCCATGAATCCTGGCATTGTCATCTTAGAATATGGCCGTGCCATCAGGGAAGAACACATCCATTGATGGAATAACCTGGTCATTCAGTATATTCAGGTAGTCAGCTGACCTCATTCTTGGAGCACATCCTGTTGCTGAACCTAGACCTGACCAACTGCAGCAACCCCAGATCATAGCACTGCCCCCACAGGCTTGTACAGTAGGCACTAGGCATGATGGGTGCATCACTTCATCTGCCTCTCTTCTTACCCTGATGCACCCATCACTCTGGAACAGGGTCCATCTGGATCATCACACCAGTTTTTAATAATGCGTTGGACAGTTCTGAACCCAGTTTTAGTCGTTTCTGCAATCTCCTTAGATGTTTTCTCTGCTTGATGCATGCCAGTGATGTGACCCTTCTCACACAGACTAACATCTTTCCCACGACCACCAGATGTGTCTTTCCACATGGTTGTTGAAGAAATGAGAAGCAACTCATTGCACCAGTTGGGTTAAATAACTTGTTGCAGCTGAAAGATAATCGCCCATGCACTAATTATCCAATATGAGGCTCAGACCTATTTGCTTAGAAGGTGACTTTTTTTGGCAGGGCAGTGTATATCTGCACTCAGTTCTTATGAAAACTAAATTCTGCCTGAATGTTTTTGTTTGATGACTGTTGTCAATCTTTATTAGCGGTGCATAAGATTGTTTACTGAGTGCAGCTACAGGTGCTGGTCATAAAATTAGAATATATGAAGTTGATTTATTTCAGTAATTCCATTCAAAAAGAGAAACTTGTATATTAGATTCATTCATTACACACAGACTGATATATTTCTGATGTTTATTTCTATTATTTTGATGATTATAACTGACAACTAATGAAAATCCCAAATTCAATATCTCAGAATATTAGAATATTGTGAAACGGTTCTATATTGAAGACCCCTGGTGCCACACTCTAATCAGCTAATTACCTCAAAACACCTGCAAAACCCTTTAAATGGTCTCTCAGTCTAGTTCTGTAGGCAACACAATCATGGGGAAGACTGCTGACTTGACAGTCGTCCAAACGACGACCATTGACACCTTGCACAAGGAGGGCAAGACACAAAAGGAATTTTCATTAGTTGTCAGTTATAATCATCAAAATAATAGAAATAAACATTTGAACTATACCAGTCTGTGTGTAATGAATGAATCTAATATACAAGTTTTACTTTTTGAATGGAATTACTGAAATAACTTAACTTTGTCATGGTATTCTAATTTTTTGACCAGCACCTGTAGATTAATCCAGTAAATGAGACATTTAATTGATTCTACAGTCCTAAATTAAAAAAATATATATACATTTTTTCAAATAAACAAAACAAACTGTTCATTGCAGCATCTCTCTGCTGGACAGTCTATATTTTATTATACTATTATTGTGTAATTTTTGCAAAGTTCCATCATATTATTTAGCTTAAAAACATCTGGCTGTGTGTAAAAAACCACTTCATTTATGTTGCATCTAAAATGTTTTATTACAAACACATTTATAACTATTCATATTTATAACAAGAGCAAACGTTAATGAAAAGCACATTCCTATTTTAGTGTTTCACATCCCTGTGAACAATAAGGACATCAAAATGTTTAATAACCTATCTTCTCACAGATATTTCTGTAGATTATTCTATTCGTTATTGCTGCCTTAAAATGGTATTTAAAAGTACTGTTGAGTAAAAACATACAGGTAGGAACAATCAGATACATAATTTAGCTAGTTAGACAAACATTTTTGTTGTGATAAACTATAAATATGCTAGATGCACAACATCAGACGAGATATTACTTCCTCATTTTCATCGGTGGGGAAACAATAAGGAGGGAAAACAAGAAATGTTTCAGATGACTACGCTGGCACTGCTATGGGAGCCTCTATCCTAAGAAGAAAAAAGTGACAAAGTTCAGATCAGAGAGCATAAGCAGCTATAACAATGAACACATGCAAGTAGACAGAAAATACAAAAGGTCAAAGATGCACAAAAAGGTTAAAAGAGAAATAAAAACAACATGCATGCAGGTTTAAGAAGAGTACAGAAATGATGTGTTTGTCTTGCAGAGCTTTACAAGAATCTATGTGTAATAGCAGTCTGCTGCCACAGGGGGCAGTGTGAAATAAATGGACCATTTCAAAATAGCTAAATGTGTGTTATGTGTTTTTAATTTAATTTTCATGTAGATCTGTCTCTGCAGTATTCTGGCAACATGGAGTAAATATTCTCTTTAGCCAATTAAAAGTGATGCAAATGCCAAATAATTTTAATTAATTCAAACATTAATACTGCAACCAGGCAGCCTTTAGTGCAGATTTTAATGTGTTATCTTTTATTTTGGAGCATGTTTTGACACGAATCACAAAGGGAAACTTCTTTGAAGCATAGCAGAAGTTAAAAATACTTATTAGCACCTCGCTGTGGGTAATTTAATTTCTAGGTTAGGTCAAATTCTGACATTTTGAGTAATTTTTCAGTATCAAATGAGCCACAGAACATGATTCTACAGTTTCTGTGGTTTGCAAACATGAAAACGTCCATTTTTTTGAGTTTCCCAAAATTTTAAAAGTTTCTTAGATTGTTTTTTAATAACTTTTAGTTTGCAGCAATTTTGCAGAGATATCTCTATGCTTCAAAGGCACTAGTGGTTAGTAATCCTACGAGAGACGATACTCACAAAAGGTAAAAGACACAGGAAAGACAAAAACAAAACAGAGAATCAAAGGTGGAAACAAACACAAAAACAGAGTTTTAACAGATTCTTAATTCAGGATCTTACAGAGAAGCGGTCGTAGTTCCGGCGTCCGTTACTGCGTCCTTGCTGGGGCTGGATGGAGAAGTAGCTGGGTGGTTTCTCTGGCCAATCCTTCCCTTTACCTCCTTTCCTCTTCTCGCTGTCCTCATCATCTGAGCTCCAGGAGCCTTTCTGGTGGTGAGGAGGAGAGTAGCTCCTCTCCCTCCGACCTGCTTTAGTACGCACCTCCTCCATCAGGTCATCACGGCTTCTGGTACGTGGTCTGGACCCCCCTCCTCTCCTACCTGAACTTGCTCTCTCGTACCTTGAACCCTTGTGTGGTGCTCTTCCTCGCCTGTTGTCCCAGTCTGAATCATCACTGTAATCTCTCAGGATCCCCTGTCTGGGAGGAGACGCGTCTCTGTCTCTGTATCCTCGGCCGTCTCGGTGGACGCCTCCTCCAGATCGGTTGGTGCTCCCGCTGGACTGGCTAGACATCCTGGCGTAACCTCTGGCTCCGTCTCCACCAGAGGGGCCCCTGCGGGAGGGAAAGCTGGGCACTCGCTGGATGATGGGAGGCAGCGTGATGATCCTTCTCTCCTCACCCTTCACTCCCATCTCGTCCAGTGCTGACAACATGCTTGGCGGTCCGGGGGCATAGGGGACCGCTGGAGGGGAGGGCTGGTGTTGGACATGTGACTGCAAGTGCATTGCTTGAACAGCTTGTGGAACCATTTGGGGGTATCCCACATCCAGCCCTCTCACCTGATTCTCCAGGTAGTCCAGCATGTGGTTGTTACCTTTAGTGCTGCTATGCAGGCTGCTGTGGACGTACTGTTGCTGGGGAGGAGGGGGCTGCTGCAGGTCCATGGGTAGCAGCTGAACGGGACTCATGGCAAAGTTCTGTTTAGTCGGGTAGTCAGTGACTGAACCTGGAAACGTTGGAAAAAGTTATTTATTTAATAAATAAAAGGGGGAAAGTACACCCTTTGTCCCTGCAAACTAAACTCACCCCGGGTAAAATAACAAATACTTTAACAAAGAGGTCGCCTTGTGCTTTCGTGTGACTGTTATTCACCTGAATACATCAACGGCACGCCCTGGGAGGAGGCATTAGAGTGGATACTTGTATAAATAGGCTGACCATTCATCCAAGGAGCCATGGCCTTCTCAGCCTCTTTCACCATCCGGTGCCGCATCACAGCTGAAATCAGAGCAGAGACCAGAACCGATCACATGATGGAGCTAAGAATAAAAAAAACAGTCGACTCTGTTTCCTTTTGACCCCTCTAACCTTTTTCTGGGCAGCAGCACACCTGAGGACAACAGGGACAGCGGACATAGCAGCAGCACTTGTGAGGGCAGCACTGACAGCAGCATATGCAAAAGAGCATGAGGAGCAGGATGAAGCCGATGATGATCAGCAGGACAGTCAGCCAGTCTGGACCAGGAAACAGAGAAAACCTGATAAATCAGCCAAACAACACACCACAAACAGGAGAGTCGCCCGACAGCAACAACGTACGGAACACGATGAGTCTGACTTCACGATCCGAGTCTCCCACTGTGTCACCGGTAGCATCAATGGTGCAGAAATACATGCCGTTATCCCACCACATCACCTCATTTATGACTAAATCAGCCTCTGTTGACAGAAAATGACATGATCAAACTCAGAATCCAGCCTTTTGGGCTAACACGCAAGAATAAATGAGAAGATTTTGTCTGAAATGAATAAAATAATAAAGTTATGTGAAAAAAACTGAATAAATACAGACTGTTCTGGATGGTAATTTTGCGATTTCTGTAATCTGCACTCAGCGTGGGTTCGTTGATGCCCCTCTTCTGGATCACGATGCGAACGACACGTTGGCTGTCTGAGCAGTCGTTGGTAGGATCCTGATGCAGCTGCAGCGCCGCCTGATAAGCTTCAAAAAGACAGAAAACATTGTGTTTTTTTTTTATTTTACACAAAACCTTTAAATTGTTTTTGTTTTGTTTTTCTTAACAGCAGCAAAAACTTTACAAGTCCTTCCGGGGACAGGCTTACCTGTGGAGTAGAAATCCAGTATCGGGTCTTTACAGAAGGATTTGTATTTCCACGTAACCATTACATCCTGTTGGTTTGCCGACGTCGAGTAGTCGCAGCGAATAATCACGGAGGCAAACAGCATCGTCCTCCTCTCAGTCTGTGGGACGATCACCTGAATGGACAGAAGCTCTGATAGAAAACACAACAAAACAACATTAGATCATCTAGCCCTTAGCCCGTCAATCCTGTCGGACTTAAACTCTGTTTCTAACTTTTATACTAAACACAAAACATTCCTTTATGTCTGGTTGAATGTTGGACGGATAAGAATCTGAACAAACCGGTTAGCAGTTTACTTCACGCTCTCTACTGTGTCATCAGAAACAACAAAAGCTGTTAGTTATCGCCTGTAAAGTGTTTTTTAAAGATGACAGGACAGATGATAAAGAGTCAGTCAAGGTGAATGGGAGCGATAAACACGTTAGTCATTATGCAGCAGCTTCTACAGCATCCGTTATACAATCAAAATTACTTTTGAATTTATACTCAATGTCTTCATTTGCAACAAAATCTTGAACTAAAATCAAAATAATCCATTAATGATCTATTTTAAGCAATTAACTAAAATTGTTAAACAGGCAAACAAAAACATCCATCGTCATCCAGCTCCTCCTGTTAATAAAACATATAAATCACCAAAACATGTTTTAATAAAAACTCTGAAGACTTGACTCAGATATTAACTAAATTTACGGTCAGTTTGATGAAATCTCAGAATAGCAGCCTAGAATATAGTTTTACTTTTAACAAATGTAACCAAAAAAGGCAGGTTCAGGGATTTAAATATTCTTGATCTACGGGATTAAAAACATTTATTGGTGTAACTATGCACATATGATTTTTAAAGCATTTCTAACAGTTTATAGATAAATCTAATTTTGTATAGAAAGAAAATCCAGATCAGATGCAGTTTGTACAGAAAAAGTGGATTTTTTGTTATTTTATTTTGAAGTTCTGTATAACAGGAAACAACTTGAACGTATCAAAAATCCAGATAAACTCTGAGGAAACTGAAAATGTTTATTTTTCCTGTACTGTAGCCAAGTTTTGTTTCATTTAGTGACCTTCAGACTTCTGTAGGTCATTAAAATACAAAACAAAACAAAGAAAATAAAATCTACAAGCACATAAAAAGAACAAAAGCCAGATTATTTTAGATTCTGCTCTTATTCGTGGACTCTTCTACACCAGCAGATAGAATTGTGAGAGCAGGGGCCTCGTCCTGTTTGCACCTGTTGATTATTAACTTTGTTAGTTTCGACTCTTTGCTTTCTTCTCTTGTTTCACTGTTTCTGTGCATAAAACAAGGTAACATTACCTGCCCCACAATTAAAACAGAGAGCGTTTATAATCAGACATTACCTGTTGGCAGGTGGAGCAGCACAAACACCACCAGTATCAAATTTCCCATCTCGTTGTTCTTTATCTTTTTTCTGCGGAAGCTTCAGTTTTTTTTGTCTAGAAATCCTCTTAAACTCCAGAATTTATGCATAAAAGCGTCATGAAGGCGCCGAGGATCAACCCTTTTCTCCTAAAACATGCTCGCCAGCTTGTTTGTTAGTTTCCAGCAGAAAGACCCAGATGAGCCCCTCCCCCACCAAGGTCCAAGTGACATCACTGGACCCGCCCCTCTGGACAGGTGCAATGGAGGGACAAAAAATAGCCCCAGAATATGGCACACCGTTTTATTATTTAATCAAAGCGCACGCACCTATTTCTAGATATAAATTCAACTTCTAATAATAAAATGATGTTTGATTGAAAACACGAACAATTAACTGTGTACAGATTCATTTATTATTAAACTTATAGTAGTACTGAAAAAGGTTTAAGATACTTACCTAAAAATATTCAGATGCACTGGAGCTGAATTCCAATTCTTATAATTCAAAATATAATAATTCAAAAGCTGCCAGGGAACACTGACATAGACCTAACTTTTCCTTTTTTCTTTAAAATTTCTTTCAGGCATTTTTTAGCAGAAATCTTATTCCTCAACTATTTTTGTCTAGTTTCAGACATTTTTTTTGTAAAGAATGAAATCTATAAATTATTGTAGAGTCCTTTAAAAGCTTCAAATATTAAGCAAAACCTTGTTATGCTCTTTAAACGAATTTTTTAACATTATCTTGTTGTCATATGTATCTATTTACTGTAACATGTTTCTGGATCTATAAAGCATAGCCTTGCCATTTTAACTACGTATTTTTAAATATTTTCAATGTTATATATATATATATATATATATATATATATATATATATATATATATATATATATATATCCATGGTTGGGTCATACCAAAAGACTTTCAAAATGGGTCAAATGCTGAGAAATAATTTCACCAGTACAGTATGTGACGACTAATTGGACTTTACCTTGACTTGATGGAAGTTAGCCATCTGGTTATAATCTCAAATTATTGCATGAAAATGTTCATCAATACATTTTTCCCCTTTTTTTAAATAAATGAATCAATACTGAAGAGAGAGAGAGAGAGAGCTTCATCATTGTTGTAAACTGAATTTTTTGCTTGAAAAGGTAATATATTCTGGTCAATAATGTATCAGATTGGTTGAACAATTCATGTGCTTTAAATTATTGGCAATTAATCAGTCATAAAAATAAGAGATTCAAAAAAGATTTATTTCATTAAAAAGTCTCTAAACAGTGCAATAACAATCTGCAGAACAAATTCAAGGTGCTGTACTTACAGTAACAAAACTGAGCAAATAAATGTAAAAGTACACAGTAATCCTGAGTCACAGAAAACTGGAGGCTGCTTGTTTCACCAGACTGTTCTGACATTGGCAAATAATAATAATAATAATAATAATAATAATAATAATAATAATAATAATACGTTTCTTGGCACTGTTTTATGTCACTAAATGAGTCCAACAAACAAACACTGTAAAACATGCACAAGTACAAAAAGTATAATTTATGCACGATCCAGAAACCACAGAGCACAAGTCTCTTTGTGTACATTTATTTCCCAGTGAGGTTATTTATTTCAGTGAGGTGAGCAGGCTTCATGCAGCTGGTGGTGGAACCGTTAGTGTCTCCTGCGTAGCTGCAGGACAGTTTTAATGAACGGACTGCTGTGCAAACGCCTCATCACACTATGAGTGAATCCCTGCTCAGCGCAGCGCTCTGTTAGAGAAATACACGAGACGTTAGAGAGTCATGAGTCAGAGGTCATGCTGCTGGTGACTGAAACACTGATTCAAGAAGAGATGTTAGTAAGACTTTACATGGTTAAAATACAGCGAGGAAGGTCAGATGTTACGTTTCTAGAAGTTAATTTATAGGAAATTTCTGTAACGTAGAAACAAGAAAGGTAAAAAAAACAAACCTAACAGTGTTAGGACATAAAACATACAAATAATATACATAACAATAATATACATAATACTTTAAGACATCTTCAAAAGCACACTTTATGTTTTATACTGCTAATGAATGTCCCGTAGGGACAAAAACTAGAGATTGACAGGATAAAACCTTCTACTGAAAGTTCACTGTAACGCTGCATTACCTCTTCTGTCCATTTGAGGGCATCGAACCAAACTAGAAACCATAAAAATAAACTTTCTGTTGAGCTTTTTTATTGTCTGACACATAAATGAAGGGTTGAAGTTATTTAACGATGTGTTTAGGACACAAATAACTATTTTTATTATATATTTATGATATATAATAATTCTCTGATTCATCTCATTACATATACTGGCACTGTTGGCATATGTTAGCCATTAAAACTTTATTTAGATGGGTTATTTTTGGTCCCTTTCATTTATTTATTTTTCTTCTGTCCCTCTGAGTTTATTGTGTTTGATATTTTGTTGTCAGATGTTTGTCCAGCTGCATATTTTGATAGTTTTGTGTGTTTTCACTACTCTTTTTGTGTATTTTACATCTCTTTGTGGACATGTTTAGTCTCTTTAAGGTAATTTTACATTTTTGCATTATTGTTTTATATCTCTACTTCCTTTACATTTCTGTGGTGGCTGAATTTATCTTTTTTAATCCCCTTTTCTCTGTTGTCATTAAAACATTTCTTCATCTCTATCATTTCATTTCTTTAGGCTACACTGATGTTTTATGACTACTTTGAACACAAAACAGCCCTTGTTAAGTGTGTCTAGAAAAAAGCATTTTTTTGTTAACAATAGGAAAAATATTGGACATCTCCTGTACTTATTCAAGGATGCAGAAGCTCTTTTCCTGCAGAGCTGAAGAGGAAGGAAGTCCTTGTCCTTGCTATAAGTAACTCACCAGGTTACGGTTCCTGTCTCGCTCCTCTCGGAGCCCCTGTAGCGTCTGGGAGGCTCCCTGGTGGGGACGGGTGTAGGAGAAGGGCCTCAGGCCTGGCTCAATGGTCCTGGTTCTCTCTGATCTGGGTGGATCTGCTGTGCGGTACCGGTCTGAGGTCGGGTCAGCCCTACGGTATCGCTCCGCCTCCAGCTCGGAGTATGGAGGCAGAGGGTCCTCTTCATCTGGACGGTTGCTTGGCGACCGGCTATAGTAACTTTCACTGCCCTTTCCTCTGGAGCTGCCTTTAGAAGGGGTGTCACTGTCCTCGTCCTGTCTCCCAGCCGCCCTGTCCCCTCCTCGTCCTCTCGCCTTCCTCTCCAGCACACTAGTGAGGAAGCCGTCATCATAACTTTTGCTCAAGGCTCTTCGAGAAGGACGGTCAATGTCCCATGTGTCCCTTCTCTTTTGCAAAGGGGAGGGGCTGCGGCAGCCCCAGCCATCCTCCTCATCCCGGTAGAACCTCCTGGGAGGGCTGTAGTCCCGCTCATAGGTCCGGTCTGGAGGTTCAGGTCGACGAGCTCGAGAGCTGTAGGACCGAGCAAATTCCTCCAGCTCATCCAGGGAGCCGGTGCGCCCTCTTCTGCCCAACGTCTTCCTCTGCAGGTGTTCTGAGCGAGGATTCCACCTTAGGCATGAAAAAAATCTGAGCATCAGTTCATTCAACAGCAGTTAACTGATTAAATCTGCATTAGAAAGAATACCTGCGTTCCAGTTCATCATCTGACTGATTGCCTCTGTTTTGTCTGGACCGTCGACTCTGAGTGTGAGGAGCTGGTCCCACTTGGTCGTCTCGGTCCGCGATAGGTGGAAGCGCCTTCATCTGGACCGCCTGATAGTTGTTCCTGAAATCTGTGGTTCCTCCATCGTGAAGTGAACTCAGCTCTGACATGCTGCTGGCTGGTGGACAGACACAAGACTGCAATGACATCTGAGATTTGTGGTGCAAATTTCACATGAACATAACAGTTGGCATCAACAGAGTTAAGCACTGCAGCATTTTACACGAGAGGAATGAGAGGAATGACATCTGCTGGGAGGGATCTGAGGTTTGGAAGTGTTCAAACATCTTGGTTAAAGATGACTGCAAAAATATCTCTACCCAAAGATTCTTAAAATACCTTAAAACGCCATCATCAATCCACAAGTGTTAGAAAAGTATTCAAGCTCCGCATGGATGAATGAAAGATTTAGCAATTTGCAGTCATTAACTCAACTTTGACTTCTACTTGACAAATCTACTGATTTAAACCCCCAAAAATGAAGGGTTCTGAAACAAAACTGATATGTTGCAGAAGAAAAATATGAAAATGTACCAAAACATCTCATCAGTCAAAGATAAAAAAAATCTTTAAATGGTTATCAGGTTGATGTTAGGGAGTGGTGGACAAAACACTCCCAAACACGTGTCTCCAAATCAACTCCAGAGCAGTTTGTTCATAGTGTGAATGTGATCCAACTTCCCTTTGACACAACAAGCACCAGTATGCTGCAAGTTTGAGCCAAATGCCCTCCTGTAGCCAGGTTTGCATTCTGGGATGCAGTAGCTATTGAGAAGGTCCTAGCTAGTCAAAAATGAACCTGAGAGCTCATGTAGAGTAACAACGGGCAGATGAATACATTTATCAGCTCTCATAAAAACACAGAATTCAAATTATTCCTAAACAGCCAAGGGAGAGGGGGTTAGAACCATAGACATGAATATGTAGATGCCCCATTGGGCGCTGGAGAGCGTAACAGCATCGCCGCCATATTGGATGGGTTTGCAAGTTTCGCTGTGTGAAAAGAAACCGAAACACAGGAAAAACTAATTAATTAACAAAACGATGAACTGATTTGGACCACAGGAAACAAACCAGATGTGTGACATTGCCCTAAATGTGCTTTCACACCAGCAGTTTGATCCACACGAGAGTCCATCCCCTCAGATAACTGTTTTGTCTTCATCCTCTGCACTTATTCCAGGTAATGGCACCCAAAATTACCAGGCAGTTTGGTCAGATCTCAAAGGTGAAGTGTGAAAGCAAATCAGTCACAGGGGTTTTCCGAATTCCCCACCCAACTGAACCCGACTGACAAACAAAATCAGTTGAATGTTAAATGTTAGAATTAGATGGATTATGTTGGTAGTTAAAAAACAGAAATAATGCACACAAGAGACACACAAACATGCACACTCAGGCTGTCACACAGACCTAACAAGCTGATCTAATTCATGTAGGCTTACATTTGAGAGAAGCCATCTTGCTGGATGGAAACTCAGCCAGCTCCTTCTCTATGTAGTACAGAACTTTCATGGAGTCCTGATGTGGGCTCGTGGTCAGTCGGTAACCACTGCGCACTGTGGATACGGACACACACACATCCATACACACACATATACACACACACAAGGAGATGCAGGGGTTTGCAAAAGTACAGCTGAGAGTGTGATGCATGCTTTAAGAGACAAAAATGACTTCACGTGTTGCATCACAAACATCCATGACAGAGACACATTTGGGAAGAAAGAAATGGGATTTCTCTGGTAAAAGTGCACCATCATCATTTAAAAAATCAACAGAGTATATATTAGTTTGGTGAGTCTTTAAAGTGAAAAGTGATTTTCATGACTTCCAAGTGGAGAAAAAACATCTGTAAAGAGTATAATTCACCTCCAGCCAGGTTATTTTCAGTTGAGGTAATTGTAGAGATCTTTGCATCCAGATGAGATGATGGAGCAAGAGGGACCACAGTAGGTACACCAGGAATGTAGTACGGATACACCGGAATTGGAGCAGCCTGTTGACTCTTTGCCATCTTCCCTGCCTCATACACTGCATAAGTTAAAAGCAACACCTTGAACAGATTGCTCGTTTGTGCAAAAAAACTAAACAAAACATGCAAAGCAGGAAAACAGGTGACCGTTAGGGTTACTTACAGTGTCGTGGGCAGCAGCAGGTATCGGGACAGCAGCAGCAGCGGACGTAGCAGCAGCAGGAGTGAGGACAGCACTGGCACCAGCAGATTCCCAACAACAACAGGAATAAGACGCTGCCCAGGGCCACGCAAGCCACAAATGCCCACTCTGGTTTAATAACAACAAGAAAAATACACATGGTAAACAATAAGTATATCCAAAACAACATCATTCACCACCGGAAGGCCAGTATCAACATAATTCTTTACACAACATACAAAAAGTCCAAGTTTGATATCCCGGGCAAGCCCCCAACATGTCCTAACTAGACTTTTTAAATTCATTTTTTTCCTATTTTTATTGTACTTCCATGGTTTTCATTATTCTTTTTAAATAAATAACATTGTAGCAGCTATAAATATAAGTCAGTACACACACAAAAACATCATGCAGGTTTTCACACATGCTAAAATAATAAGTGAAGGGAAAATGTATTATGGTGATAGTCCGTATTAAACATTTACCATTTTGCTTCAGATACTTATCTACATGTAAGCAGTTTTTTATTTATATTGCTTTTATTGGGGTTGCTCTACTATTTATTATATTTTTGATTTCATTATTAATGTATTTCGACAATCAGACTAATATGCCAACTTACAAGATTCTGACCAAAATATCCTGAGGAACAAAACACTAAAATACATGATCTCTAGAGAACTCTTTGGTGACCACATCTCTACAACTTCTACTGACAACACATTTCCTCTGGGTGGGTCAAGAAGCAAAATCCCCGTAAAAACCCTTCCCTATGCCGCTGTTACAGCAAAATCTGTGACCTAGCATAATGTGTGACTGCAGGGGGCGCTAATGAGTATTTCTAATTTTCTAGGTCTGATAAAGAAAGAAGAAGAAGAGCACTTACGTAAACTGCGTAACAACCGTTACAGCTGAAAATTTGGGCTTCACTGTTTCTTCTGACATTTGATTAATATCACAGTGACTGAAATGTAATTTATTTGTTATTTGAAGTAAAACAATATCTGCTGAACTTTCTAACGGATCGTGGGTGCTTTGTTGAACGTTCAAAATGTTCAAAATGAAAACACAATGGTCACCATGGTAGAATATTCTCTGACCCTAGTGTAAATCCATATATTTATCATCCTTCTCTTCTGTTTGTGTGTGTTTACACATGTTTATTTCTTTTCCCAAAACAATAGTATGATATGAGCTAAAATAAACTATATTAATTTTGTAGTGGCCTTTTAAGGTCAGTAGTGACATTTTGTCAATATCTATAAACAAAACTCAAAATGAACACATCCAGAGAAGGAAAAAATTAAAATAAAGATGTGTTTTACTTGTTTCTATCTATAATGAATGGTGACTAGCGTGTTATCTGCTAGATGAGACTTGGAAATACAGTCAAATGAGTCCAGACTATATTTAGGAGGTAGAACAACCTAAGAAAACATTTTTTATTTAACTCTTATATGAATAATATAGATTTACAGTATAGGGTCACAGAAGTGTCTGCCTAGAATAAATGAACAGTGTTTGGTTTGCTATAGGAGGGTGTTAAATAGACTCAAATGAGTCCAGACTGCTGAAAGAACGTAGGAGAAAAAAACGTTTTGAACATTCAACAAAGCACCCACGATCCGTTAGAAAGTTCAGCAAATATTGTTTTACTTCAAATACAAAATAAATTACATTTTCAGTCACTGTGATGTTAATCAAACATCAGAAGAAATGGTGAAGCCCAAATTTTCAGCTGTAACAGTTGCTACGCAGTTTACGTAAGTCCTCTTCTTCTTCTTTCTTTATAAGACCTAGAAAATTTAAAATACTCATTAGCGCCCCCTGCAGTCACACATTATGCTAGGTCACAGATTTTGCTGTAACACCGCCACATACCATAACATTTTAAATCATTATCAGTATGAAGAGTTAGACATGCTAACAGAAAGTTTATTTTGAAATATTGCGTTTTAATTGATCAGTAAGAAATTAAAAATAGGGGGAATTAGAAAAGCTGGAAAAAGCAGAGCAGTGAGGAGAAAATGCAGCTGATTGGCCATACCTGGCATAATCTGCAGATCAAACTCAGGTAGAAGATCGTTCTGCTCACCTGTCCTGCCTGCAGAGAGAGGGAGAGCACAGGTGAAGGACGACAGAGGAGGCAGGAAGCAGCAGAAGCCAAAAGGTCAGGCAAACAAGCAAATCTGGTAGAAGAAGGGATGATGATTGGTCATGCACTATTAATCAACTTGAGCTGAAATGCATCAAAAAGCATTAGAAGAATATATGTGCATCAGTCAGCCTCGTCTATTTGACTCCCATGTTTTCTTCCCTTAACCCCTTACTGCTGAGAGTCGCGAATTTGCATCAAACCGCTTCCGCTCCAAATGCAACCATAATACCATCCGTAATTCTTCACTGCCCAATGATGCATTTCCAACACATTCCTGTATTTTTGTCAATTTTTTTCTTTAGCATCTATTTGAAAGCAAAAACACAAGTGAATATTTATTTCCATATTTGGAAATAAATTCAGGCGTTAAGGCTTACTAACGACTGCAAAGTTCCCCTAAAAGTGTCTTGGAAGATGATTACTGATAAAAACACATCTATAAGTGTGTATTTTTAAAAGTAGTAGAAAGTTTCTCATTTTAGCAGCAGTGTGATATTTCTGCTGGTGTTACACATGGATGAATACACATGCTGCTCTATATTCTACATGCACACATGCAGCTAATTGTCAAAAACAGACAGGAGAGGAGAAACGGGAGGTTAGAGAAACTGGGCCACAGCTTTTCCAGGACAGGAATTTAGTAGTTCATCACAAAAGGGCCAAACAAGTAGTGTGGTAGTGAAACAATGTGTCTTTTGTGCTTTATGTTAAATACAAAGAGGTTAAAATGAATGCCGGCAATCGGAAAACTGTTGCATACGCAGTCTGAGCAACAACTGCAGGTGTTTGTGGTGTTTTATGTGCTTATTATGAGATCTTTAAGGACCGTGATTAAAGCCCAGCGACTGATCCGTCTGACTGCAAGCAGAAACTTAACAGCACACCAGTGTGTGCTGAGTAAGCTGTTGTTCAGGAGGAGAACAAAAAAAGGGTAATCCTGCTACCTTGGCCTTGCACACTCAGACACATACCTTCTGTAACGAAGAGTAACCTGAGAGCTGAGGAGTTTGGATATAAGGTCACCGAGTGAACAGAAAAGACAAAAACATGCAGTCTCTGCCTTAGCTTAGCATAAGGTTTGCTGTGGGAATTAGTGAGTATGCTAGATGTTAATAATCCTAATAAAGATCTTTGAGAGTGATTTTTCTGGTTCATGGCTGTAGACTCTATATAATCTGAATATTACCATGTTTGAGTAGGTTTTCTTGCATGAGCTGTTGTCTGTAGTGATTCAGCCTTCAAATAGCTTCTTAAAATGCAACAAAATGAAAAGGAATTTGGATAAGAGACCAAAAATAACAACAGTTGAGATGAAATAACTACAGAAGTACAATAACTACACCAGATTATTTGATGAGCTTTGGTCCTGCATCCTCTTTTTAATTTTTTTAAACATTTGTTTACATGTTTATTTTACACCAAATATGTTTTTGTTCAAATTTTGAGAAATTTCGAATAAAGTCTTTTTAGAAACCTACAGATGCTACAGTTTTGACCTTTGTACAAATAAAAAGTAGTTCTACATGGTTGTACTAGTCACAGCATTAATACTGTACTACTTACATACTGTATTCCAAACGTCAAGCTATTATTACAAATTTTCAGGTTTGTTTTACATTATACATTTCAAAATATTTCAGCAAGTCTAGCAGCTAAACAGTTTTCCACATTTCCATAAAGTTATTCTTTAAAAACAAACATTATCATTGTTATCAAAAGCCCTCATTTTCCCCCTGCAAGCTTCTTAAAACCAGATTAGAAGAAAGAAGAAACAATTTTTTATATAGCACCTCTCAAGATAAAAATCACAAGGCACTTCACAACAAGAAAAATTAAAAGATTATATATATATATATATATATATATATATATATATATATATATATATATATATATATATATATATATATATATATATATATATGAAAATTGTTAAAAATATTGTCATAAAAAATGGTAAAATAGAAAAAGTTTAAATAAAAACTGAGAAGGAAGACAAAAACGAATAAGAAAAGGTGATACAGATCCTGGGACAGGCAGAATTCGTAGAAACAGCAGCACGAAAAGAATTAAGTCAAAAAGAATCAACAGGTCACACCAACGCCAGCCTGAACAGGTGATTTTCAGCTGCTTTTTAAAGGAGACCACTGAGTCCACTGATCTCAGGCTCAGGGGCTTTGATCACTGGACCTCAGGGACCTGCTGGGGGTGTAGGGACTGAGAAGATCACCAATGTATGATGGTGCTTCTCCATGTAAGGTCCTAAAAACCAGAACCAGGCTCTTGAAATTAACCCTGAAGTTAACCGGCAGCCAGTGAAGCTGGAAGAGAAGCGGGGTGACGTGGGTGTGTTTGGAAGACTTGGTCAGAAGCCTAGCACAGGCATTCTGAACCACCTGTAAACGATTCAGGGAGGTTTTGCTCAGACAAGTGAAAAGCCAGTTGCAGTAGTCTAAGTGTGAGGAAATGAAGGTGTGGATTACAATCTCAAGTTCAGAGCGGGACAGAATGGGACTCAGCTTAGCAATATGGCAGCCCTACTAGTCTGTTGTGTGTTTGTCAGCTCCTGACTGTTTTACGTTTTTGTATTTGTCTGATCTTATAGTTAATATTTTCTTTCAATTTTGTGAAAACTTTGAAGCAGATGATATAAGTAACACTCATTATTTTTGGGAAGTTTTTTGACTAATGGAATTTGACGGATGGTCCTGGATTATTTCTCAACCTCAACCTTGCTGCGAAGATACTGCGGCCTGTATCCTGAGATAAATCCTGATTGACCACATTCCTAGAGAACAAAGGGAATGCTGTGTGGAGTGGCTGATCCCAAATTTCTCACAAACTCCAGCAACCCATAAACCTCGACCATATTCAGCCTGGATCCTTCTCGCTTTGACCTGACCTTCCTCTGTCTGTGGCTCGGACCTTTACTGGCCTGGTAAGAGCCCTTCACCATTTTCGGCTGTGGTCCTGAGGGTTTCTGTCTAGCCCTTCCTGGAATTCTGCTGGTCTCTGACTGGCTTTATCTGTTTCTGACAGCCTAAACTGGCTTTCCATCATCTTCGGACTGGATTGCTAGTCCAGTCAAGTTGGCTTGTGTTTGCTGCGCCTGCCTGGATCCTGGTTCTCCTGTGTCTTCCATTACTTGGCCCGACTGCAGTCACAAAGCCTGGTTCTGCTTTGACTTTCTGGCTGGGCCTGTTTTCAGTACCTGGATCTTGGCTGCGTGGCTTATCTTGTTGTCAAGTAGGTGCTAAATGCAACACCTCCTGGAGACAGAGCCTTCAACACCTTTCCTGTAACCTGGATTAATTGCTGAACCACTCACAAGCACTGCTGAGTTGATGCTTTGTAAGATCGGAGACTGAAGATTGTTTGCCTCGAGAGGACGTAAAACCTGAAGAGGATTCATCACACAAAGGACTCTTACTGGATCTCACACCTAAATCCAGCTCGACCCTTCTGCAACCCCCAGAATCTGATAGAGCCTTCAACACCTCCCTGGGAAAACTAATTCCTGTTTATTTATTGCTCAAAAACATTACTCTGCTGACCTTGTGTTTTGTAAGATAAAGATTATAATGTTTTTCATAGCCTCATTGTTTATCCTGGCTGTTTTGGACTTGGGGCCATGTTGTGTCCCCTTGGTGAATATTAATATGCTCAGAATGAGGGATACTTATTATCGCGGCACTAATTCTCACTTAGCTGAGGATACTGAAACTAGACCAACTCACTGTGCTCAGATCTTTAACTTGTGGTCAAACCTGCCTGCAATAGTACCCAACCTCAAACCTTTTCTTGCTTTACACACTCTTACTCTCTCACTACGCAAAACTCACCGCATGGATTCAACATATGTTCTAACTACCCCTAAATGTCAAGTGAAACACATATTGATGACTGTCTTACTTTTACTATTATCTGGAAATGTGCAACCAAACCCTGGACCTGAGCTACAATGTACACAACTCCTGTTGATTTCCAACAATTGTCTGGTCTCAAAATTGTTCATCTGAACGTGCGCAGCTTATTGCCAAAGATAGACACGGTCAGAATCTGGATTAAATCAACACCTGCAGACATCTTAATCATTTCTGAAACATGGCTGACTAAATCCATAACTAATGAGGATATTAACATAGCTGGATACAATGTATATCGCACAGACCGGCCGAACACAGGTGGGGGTGTAGCTATTTATGTTAGATTAAGATTGAATGCATCAATAGTCTTGTCTGAGTCTATCTGTAAACAAATGGAGTTTTTGGCTTTAAATGTGGAAATTGCCAAATCACTTTATATAACTGTTGCTGGGTGCTATAGGCCTCCATCGGCTTCCAAGGAGGCATTATCATCCTTAAAACATCTCCTGTCCAAATTAAATTATAACGAACTCCTACTGGCTGGTGATTTCAACTGGGACTGGCAAAATGCAGCTTCAGATGAATTCAAAAGCTTCTGTGACTCCATTAATCTCAGCCAGTTGGTAAACCAACCCACAAGACCTAATCTTAAGAATCCTGATAAGTCCACCTTTTGATTTAATTTTAACAAATGTCCCTCATAAATTCTCATCATTAGGTGTTTTCTGCAATGACTTAAGTGATCATTGTGTTGTTGCCACTTGCAGGAGCACTAAAATGCCTAAATCCAAATCACGCATCATCTGCAAGAGAAATTTTAAACAATTCAGTGAACAAGCTTTTCATAAGGATTTGTCCTTGGTTAATTGGAGGCAAATAGATTTGTCGAGCTAGCATGGGCATTCTTCAAAGAGACTTTCATGGAAATTGTAAATAAGCACGCCCCCTTCAGGAAACTCAGAATCAAAGGACAAGAAAATCCCTGGTTCACCCCCGAGCTGTCAAATATTATCCATCAGTGTAATGTGGCATGGGCCAAAGTCAGAAAAGGAAATCTCCCCTCTGATTGATCTTTAAACAACTAAGAAATAAATGTACTACTCTCACCACAAAGGCCAAATCAGACTATTACTTATCTATCACAACTGAGAACCTAAATAATCCACAGAAATTTTGGAAAGTCATTAAGTCTTTATCTGTCAACTTAACTTCTCATGCTCTTCCAAAATTTGTCCTAAACGACTCTGTCCCAGTGCATGATAAAACTGAGGTTTTAAACTGTTTTAACAAGCATTTTATCTCATCTGGTTCAGTGTCTACTTCTACTGGAACACCCACTGTGTCCCCCTGCACAGATTCCCAAATGACTCCTGGTGCTTCTTTTAACTTTGTTCCGTTTACTGTAGAGCAAGTGCATAAAATTATTAGAACTCTGGATCCCAGAAAACCCTCTGGCCCAGACATGATAGAAGCCTATTTTTTGAAAATGGCTGCTGATTTCATTGCAGAACCTCTTACAGTTGTTTTTAATCTTTCTATCAAAACCAAACAAATACCATCAGTTTAGAAGTCTGCTTTTGTGACTCCTTTACTAAAAGGTGGTGACCCAGCTCTGTTAACAAATTACAGACCAATATCTAATCTGTGTGTCCTGGCAAAAATTCTAGAGACCCTAGTAAGTGAACAATTGAAAGACTTTTTATATTCAAATGACCTTCTCTCAAGTCTGCAATAAGGTTTCAGAAAAAAGCACAGCACCATCACTGCAGCCACAAAGGTGATCAATGATATACTTGTTGCTCTTGATAAAAAGCAGTACTGTGCCTCACTTTTTATTGATCTGTCAAAAGCCTTTGACACTGTAGACCATGCTGTTTTAAAACATAAGCTTCCTTGTTTGGGACTGTCTGAACATGCGATCTCATGGTTCACTGACTACTTGAATGACAGAACTCAATGTGTTAAATGTGATGGGTTGTCCTCTGAATTTTTGAGTGTCCACAAGGGAGTACCACAGGCAGTGGCGGCTGGTGAATTTTTTTTTGGGTGGGGCGCATTTTTATTTTTTTATGCCAGTTCTTGTGAATGGTTTTTATCTTGAGAGGCGCTATATAAACGATCGTTATTTTCTTTATTTGTAGGTCAGTTTTTTCAGATGCGCTAACCACATATCACCACTAGCAACAAAGTTGTTCCAAAAACATGCTTCATATTCACCAATATATGCAAACCTCACACACACTAAACAGGAAGAGCCTCTTTTAAAAGATAGAATCCACGTTTTCTACCTCAACACCACCCAATGACTGCTAAATGAAAAGCAAAACAAAGCTATTTTCATGAAGTCAAAAGCTAAATTCTGTCTTACCTTGCTGGTCAAAATAATCCATCTTATAGTAAAAAATCCACTTGGTTTGTAGAATCCAATGATAAAAAGATGAAACTACTAGTTTTCTCCATAGTCAACGTTAGCAGCAGCCCCACAACAACAAAGGACGGTGAACTAGCCTGTGGAGAAATTTCAGGTTCTGTCTGGGCTGGGTGAGCTGACCAATCAGCATCCTCCTCCTGATCTGAGCAGACTCCCCCCGTTTGCTTGCGATCGCAACCATATGCGCCCAACAGCTCTCCTATTCCTTGTCGTTGGGGATCCAGCGCGCATGCGCCAGTTAGCCCGTTTTAAGTCAATGGTAAAGATTGCTGCGACCGCGAGAGGACACGTGACAGGAAGTACGTCGACGTTTCGGCCGTGTTAAAAGTATTAACTTTATTAAACTACAATTAAATGCAGATTACACACAGCACTTACAGTCCATAAGGTGTATAGATCGTTTAGTTTAAATTTTATGTTTTTTTAAATACATTTTGTGATTCCTCTCTTCTTCTTCCTCTTCCTGTGAGACTGGTGGGGCGGTGCCCTAGCGCCCACTATGGACGAGCTGCCACTGACCACAGGGCTCAGTTTTGGGACCCCTCTTGTTCATTATGTTTATTAATGACATAGGACAAAATGTGTCGGATGCTAATATGCACTTTTACGCTGATGACACAATCATTTACTGTTTTGGAACATTCATTTGGAATTCTTACAGAAAGCTTTTAATGAGGTCCAACAAACACTTCTGCAGTTAAAATTGGTCCTCAATGCTGACAAAACTAAACTAATGTTGTTTTCAAACTCTAAAAAAAGACCTCCAAGTATGCCCTCAGTGACCACTCTGGAGGGAAATATCATAGAGGTGGTCCACACATACAAATACCTTGGTGTCTGGCTCGATGACTCCCTCTCCTTCAAGCCCCATATAGATAATCTTGTGAAGAAACTCAGACTCAGACTGGGTTTCTTTTTTCGAAATAAACTCTGTTTTTCTTTTGAGGCAAAAAAAAACGACTAGTTACTGCAACATTTCTGTCTATTCTGGATTATGGAGACCTTTTGTATATGAATGCCTCAGCACAGTGTCTTGGTAAGATTGATGTGGTTTATCATGCCTCGTTGAGGTTTATTACTAACTGTAGACCACTGACCCATTATTGTGAATTGTATTCTTGAGTGGGATGGCCTTCTTTGTCCACCAGGAGGTTGGCACATTGGTACACTTTCATTTACAAGGCCATGCTTGGATTACTACCCAACTACATCTGTAACTTAATCTCACGGAGAAGTGTAACCTCTCACAGTCTGCGTGCAAACGATCAGTTGTTACTCTGTGTTCCGTTTGCTCACACTGAACTGGGCAAAAGGGCTTTTGTTCACTCTGCTCATTCTGCATGGAACAGGCTGCAGGAAAACTGGAAACTACCTGAGCTTATCTCCTTCAATATATTTAAAACCAGACTGAGAGCCCTTGAGACAGATTCCCTGTGTTGTAATTGCCTTCTGTAATTTTGTACATAACATGTCTGTGTAACTGAAAAAATTTGTAACCAACTTTTGCTGCCTCTTGGCCAGGACTCCCTTGAAAATGAGGTTTTTAATCTCAATGGGACCTTCCTGGTTAAATAAGGAATAAATAAATAAATAAATAAAAATAAAAAAGTTCCTGAGATTAAAGAAGGAAGAGCGAACAAGAAAACTGACATGAGAATCCAGAGTGAGAGTGAGGGTCAAAGGTCACACCAAGATTCCTGACAGAGGGTTTGGTGTGAGAAGCAAGCTGACCAAGAGAGTCTCTGACTTTGGGAACCAGCTTGTCTGGGGCACAGATGGGGATCTCACGCCTGCTGCACACTGGAAGCATCAGCGGCGCGGAACGGCAGCGGAACGGTTTACTCGCGTCAATCGCAGCACTCCAGTGCGGCTTCACCGCAGCGCTCCTCGCTCGACTCGCGAGATCACAAGATCCCTCGAGACTTCAAAGGTCACGGTTTGTTTATGACATCCGCCATTAAACCAAAAAGAAGGAAATCACGTTTGATATCGCTGTTTGGTGTCATATATAATGTTTTTACTCACCACTGCCAGGATTAAAGCCATGAAAAACACACCGCTGCACTTCTCGAACGATGCGGTAGTAAATAAGCCGTGAGGTCACACGTATAGACGTAATCTACATAGATATGAAACCGCATCGCTGTAACAGACTTTTATTTTGAAAATTACCGGGCATTTTACACTGAAACCGAGTGTGATTTCCTGTCTAGCCCCATGTTAACTGCGGAAATTCACGCATCCCAGAAGCGGCACGCGGCAAAAATAGAACCCGATCCTATCTTTAGCGGCGCGGCGCGGCGCGGCGTTCCGCTTCTGGGACGCGTCTGGAAATTGCCGCATCGCGGCTGGTTTGTGACACCCCATAGACTATAATGGATTCTATTTGAAGCGGCGACGTTCCGCTGCCGTTCCGCGCCGCTGATGCTTTCAGTGTGCAGTAGCCTTCAGTCTTATCTTCATTCAGCTGTAGAAAGTTCCCAGCCATCCAGGTTTTGAGAGTATGTCTAAGCAGGTGTGCAACAACTGGAGCTTAGACATCTCATGGGGTTAAAGGAGATGTGCAGTTGGATGTCATCTGCGTAAATATGGTAGGCGATTCCTTTAAAAGAGTTCAGCATGTGCTGGAGAAGGAACAGATAAAGGAGGAACAGTAGAGGCCCCAGCACAGAACCTTGTGGGACACCATGATTAAGGGAGGTGGTGGAGGACTGAAACTTGGAAATGGCCACAGAGAAGGAATGCTCAGACAGATAAGAAGAGAACCACAGCAGTTCCTGATAGGCTTACCCAGTCTCTCAGCCTATCCAGTAGTAGGTGATGGTCAACAGTGTCAAAGGCTGCAGTCAGGTCCAGCAGAACCAGAACAGAACAGTCCCCTGCATCACTGTGAGTCAGAAGATCATTAGAGACCCTGAGAAGAGCTGTTTCAGTAGAACGAGTTCTACGGAAACCTGACTGGAAACTATCATAGATGTTATGTTCATCAAGAGCAGCTGTGAGTTGTTTAGCCACAACCTTTTCCAAGATCTTGGAGATGAACGGTAGCTTAGAGATGGGTCTCTGAAGCTGCTATGGAGAGATGGATCAAGATTGGGTTTTTTAAGAAGCGGGTGGATTACAGCGTTCCTAAAATAAGCAGGGACCTGACCAGAGACCAAGCATTAATTACAGAGAGCACAAATTGCGACCGATGGACTGAAAAGCATTTTTAAACAAAGATGAGGGTAAGATGTTGAGGGGGTGTGCAGATGTTTTCATAGAGTTAACTAGTCTGGTTAGTTCAGGCAAAGAAACAGGAGCAAAGCTATCTAGAATGATGGGCCAGGTTGGAGTTGGAACAGGCAGAGATAAAGCTGAAGGAGAGATGCTAGATATAACCTTAATGACTTTCTCCACAAAGAAAGACAGGAAGTTTTCACAATCTCCATCAGAGTGGATGGAGGGCGGCTGTAGGTGAAGCAGGAGAGACAATACTGCTGATGGTGTTAAACAACACTTTAGGATTCCCTTTGCTCTGGGACACCAGGTTGGAGAAATTTGCAACCCTGGCGTCTCTGAGCGCAGAGTTAAAGGAGGTCAGAAGATCCTTTAGATGCAGCAGATGGACATGGAGACGAGTTTTCTTCCACAAGCGCTCAATTTTTCTTCACTGGCGCTTCAGGCTGCGAATGCTGTCATTAAACCAGGGAGTAGGGTTCACTGCAGGAACTGATCTGGTTCTGACAGAACAGATGTTGTCCAGAATGGAGAGTAGAGCTGGGCGATATGTCCTAAAATCACCTCGATAACGATAAATGGCCGATAACTATATGCGCAAAAACAAAAGTTGTCCACTAGATGGGGCTGTCACATGTATTATGTTGAGTCACGTTGTCATGTGACTGGAGGTGGTGCAGCTTCTTAAAGGGGCATGAACTTGGCCAACCTAAACATATCTTTTCATTTTTTTATTACCAAAGTCAGAAATTTTGATAACGATAAATTATTGCCCAGCTCATGGAGCGGCAGGGTCAATATCACAAAATTTGCTATGCTCTCATTAAGAAAACGAGAACTAACCAGAGCAGCAAGGACGACATGAATGAATGAATACTGGGTCGGACAAATTTAAGGATCTTTTGACGATACGTTTTGTAGAAAGTTCAATATTTTATTTGTTGCAGATAGCCAAAATGTATTCTTCAAACTGCTCAGATCCTAAATATTTCATAGCAGTTCATGCAATGCAATTTAATAAACTTTATTATTGCCATAAATTTTGTATTACATGCTTGTTCAGGCAGAGAAACGATGCAATTCTTGCAGGAAGTGACCCAGGATGCATCGCTGCTGAAGCAGCTAGCTGTTGTCACTATTTGTGATTGCAAATAACATAATTTAACATAAATATCTACGTAATGTGAAATAAAAAACATTTACCTGTATCATTGCTACGTTTTCTTTAATTAGTGTGGAAAACATCTGAATTATCAACCTTTTTAAAGTAAATATTAAACCACACTTGAGCAAGACTTTGGTCTGATCCTGACCCTTTTTGTGTAATCAAAGGAGGCACATTACCATGGTAACAACCCCATCAGCAGTTTGAAAACTGTCTCCCTAATTTTCTCACTGGAAGCACAAAATGTTTACAGAAGATGGTGATTCTTTGACCTTTAGCAGTGAAATATTAGCTGCTTGATGTGGATTTGGAAGCTTTGCGTAATCATTAACCAGCAACCAGTTCACTCCCCAGTGATCCAACACACACAAGCACACTCTGTTGTCCAACCAGAGATAGAACCCATGCAGTCCTTCAGGCTGCTGCAGATTTCCCTGTCCAAATGCACATCATCCCTCTAAAATACAGCTACCTGAACAATAGAGCCTCTCATGGAGGATCAAGGCAATGTAAAGAGCCAAACACCATTTTGGCCGTTTCCATGGAAGCTGCTGTAAAGACAATTGGGAATGCAGCTCTCTCTAAAACATTTACAGGCAACAGGCATGGAGCTTTACTTCAAATGTTTAAAATATGAACAAATAAAAATCAGGACCAGAGAAAAGCAAGAACAAAGACGTACCAAGCACCAGTAACTCTATGTGGTCCTCGTTCCTCCCCTCCAGATCATCAGCGATGGTGACTTTACAAAAGTAGACGCCACTGTCGCCCCACTGCAGCTCCCCGATACGAAGGTCAGCTTCTGGAGAGGAAACAGACAGGATTTTCTTAAAGGAAACCTTCTGTTTTGTGAAGGACCGGGGTATCGTTGGGTTTAGTCAGAGCTATGAGCAATGTGTGGTGTTTAATAGAAACGGAGCCTTAACTGTTTACGATGGAAATGTCTCTGCCTTTGTAGTGTCCTCCCAGAGTCAGGGAGGCTCCCTGAGTCGAGGCGACGAGCCGAACCGTGCGGCTGCTGTCGGAACAGTCCAGGTGGGATGTGGCAGCCTGCTCGGAGGCCTTGATGCCCAGAGTCTCCGGCAGGCTAAAGGAGTCCTTTGAGCGGTCTCGACAGTAGGACTTGTACCACCAATGCACCATCGGAGTTTGTTTGGAGGCTGTTTGGTACTGACAGTGGAGGGCCACGGACTGGAAGAGCATCCTGATCTGCTGCTTCTCCCGCACAGCAACATGCACGCCATCACACACACCCACTAACACACACACGCATGCATGCAGAGAAAAAGAAAAGTTTAGAAATATAATTTACAAAAAGACATTATTAATTAAAGACCACTGATTTGATGACTCCCTCATGCAGATTTTGGTCTAAAAGACATGACTTGCATGGAGCAACATAATCTATTCAACCTGTAGGAGACAAAATATTTAATCACTTTTCATTTCTTTATTTATGTTAAACAATTTATGTGTTAGGTCAAAAATAAGGAAGAAAATTGCATTTTCTTATTTAGAAATGTGCAGAACCTTTGAATTCCAGTGGGGGGGTAAATCATCAACACTAACTCCGCAGGCAGCAACACAATTTAGTAAAACCCAAGCCATTTTAGCTAATTCTTCTATCATTAGTGTCACTCTGCAGCAGAAAATCCATTTATATGTTGCAAAACACGCCTGAATGAGAAAAGGAAACCAGACGATATGCCCAGACCTAAACAGGAAACAGATCCAGCCTCATACGGCTTTGACTGGGTGAACTTCTGACAATAAACGAATGCTTTTTAAACTAGTGGCTGAAATATGTTGATTAATGCTATCATGCTTTCATTTATTTGCTGTGCTATCGCAGTGTTGTGTCTCCTCATTGGCATTCAGAAAAGATCACAAGGCTGAATCTGCCAACGGCTGAAGACAAAATCCACTGAAGAATTTTTTCTTTCTTACAGAAGAAACAGCTGTGGATCGTCTTCATCCGTGTCGATGATTCACCGTGAGAAACTGTGATTTGCATCATTTCAAAGCAGAGGCAGAGATTAGGTGTGTGGGGGCTCCTCTGCTGCTCGGTGCAGGGGTCAGGAGGTTAAATTCCTGCATCTGTGGGGGCGCTGGGGAGGCTCAGGAGGAGAGGTGGGGGAGTTATCATCATACAGGGAGGAGATCCAGAGTCATATTAGCTCTAGGTGGGGCAGGAACTTGCTCTAAACAGTTCCCCCAACACAGGAAATCAACACAAAAGCTCGATCCTCCAGTCGGCCTCTGCTTAGATGAGCGGCGGTCAACACACTTATCGTAAAACTGCATTTATTCTAATTCCTCAATGATGATTTTAACAGTTATTGATGACTCGTTTGCAGATTTACATCATTTAAAATTCTCCACATCCGTTTTATATTATTTATCCAAGTCAAATTTATCGTCCTACAATAAATTTTAACCCCACATCAGAAACAGCAAAACAAGACCATCAGGGGTTCTGGATTCTTACTAGAGATGTGGTCTCCCTTTGTTTCTTTTTTATGGAGCAGACCATTGTTAAGTCTCCCCTCCTCCTGTCCCACTTGAGGAGCTGAGAGGGGGAGGAGGAGGTCACAGCCAATGGGAGCGTCCAGCCTCGTCCAGCTGGATGTGAACAGACCAATTAGCCACCAGAGATTTTAAACCAAACCGTTAGCTCCCTTCATCAGCTCCAACAAGGCCATCAGCCTGAGGTGTGAGGAGACTTGAAGGCCTCTCAAACACACCTCCTAAATATTGTTTACTGTGACTGTGGGTTAATGAGCAGGTTCCTCACCACCTGCCTTCACTGGAGGCCTCATTTCAGGATTAAATCAGCCATCTGAATCAGTCTGAGGTATTCCAGGTCACAGCTCTGCTGCTTCCTGAACGCCATCAGACTTTTCCTCTCCAACGCCGTCACACTTCCTGTCTTTACTCCTGTTGTGCATTCCTCCACATTGACTCATTTTTCCTTAGTCCACTGATAGGTCTGAATTTAGCCTTCATTCTGAATGATAAAGGATTTATCTCTGATTCCGTAAAGCTTGCAGGAAATAGAGCATTATGGTGCAGAAATCAGCTTTACTTCAAGCTGAAAGACACTTGGATGCAAAGGAAACTAATATTTGTGTAGGAATCAAGTAGCTGCTCATTCATTTCCTTTAAATATAACATGGAAAGCATGTGAAATAACAGTTATCTACAGGTTGTCTTACTTATGTGCATTTAAACAGCTTTTTGTGCTTGAGTCACATTCCCAAACTCCAAAAACAAGCTGTTTATTACTATAAATACACATCAATTTATTATAATTGAGAAGCTGATACATGCTATGTTTACTTAACACCCCCCCCCCCCCAAAAAAAAAGAAAAAAAGAAAAAAGCTGCTTCACAACTCAGTTGTTACAAATAAACAGGACATAATTGTCACATAAATGAACACAATAAAACCTAAAAACATATAGTCAATGGTGTACCTGGGAGTTAGTCTCATTTGGCTCTGTAATGATAAAACACCCCTCTCTGGGGCAGCAGGATCAACCTGTTGCGCCGTAGCGATCAGAGGACATTTTAACAGTTTTATTAAAGGTTTTTTACTCACCGGAAGCTGCCAAGAGAATCACCAAGCGGTAAAAGATCATTTTATCGTCCAATTTCATCTTAAAATGTGTTTCATCCGCATATTATTCATGTCGTCGTCCGCTGTGAGCAAACCGGAGTCAGACTAACGGGACGGAACCACTTCACCGGGAGGTGAGTGAGTCTTGCAGGGGCGGATCTACTGCTCTGGTTCCAGGGGGCAGCATTACTCTACAGTTGACTACTGCAAAATTTACCAGAAAAGAAATTCTGGAAACAGAAATTAAACTTCTGTGTGGTTTTATTTAGGGTATGATCAAATAATAACTAGTGATAAGACAATAATTTAATATTTAATCAGATTATTTTTGCAACCATTCCGTTATCAAACCCAACAGATGGCTGTGATATTAACCACGTGTGCTTGTTTTTCTGTATTCTCTGATTTCTGAGGATTCACATGAACCCAGTTTCTGTTTGTGGAGCAGCTAACTGAGAGGGAGACTACATTTACTGAAATAAAGAGCAAAATATCCATGGTGGATATGTCACTGTTAAAGTCAGCATGTCATTGTGCAAACAATAACATGTATATGTAACCTGTCTTTCACAAATGGTAATTTTGCAGAAAACATAAATAGCTAAAGTTATCCCACTGTGCAAAGATGCACTTCCTAAATAACAGACCAAGATCATTGCTGTCACAATTCTTAAACATTTTAGCAAAACTAGTAGGTTGGATAAAATCATTGAAAAACATGATCTGTTATCAGACAGTCAGTATGGCTTTACAACAAATAGATCTACATCCACATATCGCTGCCAGAATATATACATAATACACAAATATACACATAATATAAACTCTTTCTATATTGACGTTATTTATTTTTACTCTCACTTTTGTATTTATTTTTCCAGCATGATTTTTGCTTTATTTAGATCTTTTAATTGAGGCAAACCATACAGTAATTTACATTTAGCCATAACCAAATCCAAAAGTTCTGCGAACTATTTCCAGAGGCAAAAATATTGGTATTTTCTGCAAATAAATCACATTTTAATGACTTGTTCTTGTTGACATTGTTGTACAAGAGAAACAGATTTGGAACCCAAAAACCCAGAAAATCATTGTCTGATTTTTAAAGAATTTATTAGCAAATTATGGTGGAAAATAAGTATTTGGTCTCCTACAAACAAGCAATATTTTTGGCTCTCATAGACCTGCCATCTTCTGTAAGAGGCTCCTCTGTCCTCTACTCGTTAGCTGTATTAATGGCACCTGTTGGAACTCGTTATCAGTATAAAAGACACCTGTCCACAACCGAAAACAGTCACACTCCAAACTCCACTATGGCTAAGACCAAAGAGCTGTCAAAGGACACCAGAAATTAAATTGTAGACCTGCACCAGGCTGGGGAGACTGAATCTGCAATAGATAAGCAGCTTGGTGTGAAGAAATCAACTGTGGGAGCAATTATTTGAAAGTGGAACATACAAGATCACTGATGATCTCCCTCAATCAGGTAGCCTAGTGAACTAGACCAAATTCTTGCTTTGCAGAGTTTGGTCTAGGCACGCTTCATAGGAACCCTCGCAGCCTGTGGCTGTCCAATCACAGCTCGCTATAGTTTTGGTTGGGCCAATCACAGAGTGGGAGTAGCCGATGACGTCAGCGCTGCGGCCGCGAACCCAAGCAACATGGCGGCAACTCAGGAACCACGTTCGTTTGAAACGGCTTTGTCATCAACATTGGATTATTTAGACTCCAACGTGCGTAAGTCTGTCTGATATACTTAGCGGCTTCTTATTTTTATCAAACAAAGTAGTGCAATGTCCCAGTACACCTGATATTTGCGTGTTTTTCATACAAAAACGACAGAAATCATTGATGTTAGACGCCATGAATGCCTCCCGCTTTTTCCGTCGCTGTGATTACGTCACGTTGTTCGTCACTCTGATTGGTCCTAGCGCTATCCAATTGCGTGCTGACATTTTGAAAGACAACCGTAGATCCCGCCTCACGACTGAGAGCCGTCAATGGTTCGTGGCCAGACTATATATACACATATATAGGATGGCTTGCCAGGCTATCAATCAAGGGCTCCATGCAAGATCTCACCCATTATCACAAGCTCAGTGAGCAAAAATCCCAGAACTACACGGGGGGACTTAGTGAATGACCTGCAGAGAGCTGGGACCAAAGTTACAAAGGCTACCATCAGTAACACACTACACCACCAGGGACTCAAATCCTGCAGTGCCAGTCGTGTCCCCCTGCTTAAGCCATCATGCTTTGGGGCTGTTTTTCTGCAAAGGGACCAGGACGACTGATCCGTGGAAAGGAAAGAATGAATGGGGCCATAAATTGTCAGAGTTTGAGTGAAAACCTCCTCCCATCAGCAAGGGCATTGAAGATGAAACGTGGCTGGGTCTTTCAGAATGACAGTGATCCCAAATACACCACCTGGGTAACGAAGGAGTGGCTTCGTAAAAAGCATTTCAAGGTCCTGGAGTGGCCTAGCCAGTCTCCAGATCTCAACCCCATAGAACAGGGGTGCCCAGTCCTGGTTCTGGAGAGCTACTATCCAGCATGTCTTAGTTTTAAACTCTGTATAATATATATACAGTGGGGAAAATTCTATAAGTGTATGTATATTTTGGAATGTCTAATTCCCTACACTTTCTCAGTCCAAAAGTCCAAAAAAAACATTTCAGAGAACTGCATGGCTCTACTTCATGTTTTATGGCAATATCCCAGCAAATAATGGCCAGAATCCTTCAGTGTGTGCGAACCACTTTGAGGCAGACTGCTTTGAGAATCTCAGACAACAGTAGGATTAGCCTGCTAACTTTGTCTGATGAAAGGAGCTTTAGCTATATCTTCATGTCAATTCAGCTGATGAGGGAGATGTAAAGACTTTTAAATAATGACTTTTGTCTTTGAGGGTCAAACAGAGAACAAGATCATGTTGTATGCAGATGATATCATACTTTTTATTTTAAACCATGACAATGACAAGTCAAAATCTGTTAAAGTTTATAAAGTAGTTTTGCAGCAAATCTGTATACACAATCAGCACTTCAAAGTCCTCTATTTTACTGCTTGATGAAAACGAAAGAGTTAGCTATTTTAAAACTTATGAAAATATTAAAATTTAGCTGTTAAAAACAATAGCACAGTTTTGATAAGTTTCATTAAAAATTAAATAGTTTTTAAGCTCAGTATAAAAGTTCTTTATTTACACCCCAAAGAGGACATTTAATACACAAAGACAAACACAGAAACACATAAAACATTTAAAAGGGTAAATTAAATTACAGTGTTTTTGATAGCAAAATGGCAATGAACACAAAAAGCTGCAACACCGTAGTTTTTATTTTTTACTTTCTTGTGATGATTAGTTTGCGAATCAAGTCATTAACACATTTGAATCTATCTATCTATCTATCTATCTATCTATCTATCTATCTATCTATCTATCTATCTATCTATCTATCTATCTAGAATGCATTTTCTTTTCTATTTTTCAAGATTTTAACCTTAACTGCAGGTAGCGGTTGAAAGATTTTTCAGCTTCTAATAAACCATTCAGTAACTCAAACTGAACATGGGTAATTCTTATGTTGACCGTTGCTAACCCTAAGATGGTTTCATCAATCATCTAGATTCTATATGATCCCGACTTCCATAGTGATCATGACGGTTGTCAAGATGATCACGGCTTCCATAGTGGTCATGGCGGTCGTCAAGGCGATCTCTACTCCCATTGTGATCACGGCGGTCACCAAGGTGATCTCTACTCCCATAGTGATCCCGGCGGTCTTCAAGGCGATCTCGACTTCCATAGTGATCCCGGCGGTCTTCAAGGCGATCTCGACTTCCATAGTGATCCCGGCGGTCTTCAAGGCGATCTCGACTTCCATAGTGATCCCGGCGGTCTTCAAGGCGATCTCGACTTCCATAGTGATCCCGGCGGTCTTCAAGGCGATCTCGACTCCCATAATGGTCACTGTGATCATCACGGCGATCTTGACTTCCGTGGTAATGTTTCTGTTGTTCTTCCTGATACTGATGAGAACCAAGATCACTGCCTTTCTCATCATGTATCATTTTACCACTAATATAACTATTTTGATCATCCTCATGCTTTTGTATTAGTATGCTGTCTTTGCTTTGAGGAAGAACATCTTTGTCTTCAAACTGCTCAACCTGATTTTTCTCCATCTTTGACCTATCATCCGAGTACGGCTCTCCAGCTTCTGGACCATCTTTGTCATAAAACACCATATCCCTAGGGGAACTAAAACACAAAATGGGAATTAAGTATAATAATACAATGTCAGCTGGCTTGTATAAAAGACCTTGAATATACATTACATACTCTTCAGCATTTTCGTCGTTTTTGCCCTTCTTCCTGCAGCAACAGAAAATGATAATCCCCAGAACCACTAGACCTGCAATGACTCCTCCAATTATGCCTGCAGTAGACCCAAGTTTCATACTGCCTAGGGGGCAGAAAGTGCAAGAAACTTAGAACAAGGCTTTGATTATTGATCAGGCAATGTTTGCATCTTATTTTCATCTGACAAACGCCTAACAGAACAGAAAACAGCAAGAGACAATATATATCACAAAGTGTGACCCTGAATTCACAATGGAGGCATCAGCGGCGCGGAATGGAGGCAGAATGGTCAAGTGCTTCATGGGGGGGGATCCACACAGGAGGAGTGTCTCACGTTTCATATCACTGTTTGATGTCATATATAATGATGTGCCTCTCTACTGCCAGGAATAAAGCCATTAAAAACACACAGCTGCACTTCTCGAAAGTTGCTGGGAATAAATAAGCCCTTAGTTCACATGTATTGATGCAATCTACATAGATAAGAAATCACATCTCTGCAATAGTCTTTTATTTTGAAAATTACCAGCCGTTTTAAACACAGATCCAGTGTGTGATTTTCTGTCTAGCCCTATATTAACTGCGGAAATTGACATGTCCCAGAAACGGCTCGCGGTAAAAATAGAATCCAATCCTATCTTACGTGGTGAGGCAAGACGCTTCTGGGACACGCCTGAAATGTTCCACACCGCAGCCAGTTTGGATCAACCTATAGACTGTAATGGATTCTATTTGAAGCAGAGATGTTCTGCTGCTGTTCCACACCACTGACGCAGATTAGGAGTTAGCCACCTGGAAAAGATGAAATTATTTGGACTGAGTAGAATAGAACAGAATAGAATAGAATAGGAAATCCCTTGTGGTGTCACACCAGCAATCACATTCACAACAGGAGCAAAAAGGAGAGTAAAAAAAAAAAAGAGTAAAGAATATGTAAGATTAAAGAGTAAACAACAACAAAACATGCAGCAGTCTGCTGCAGAAGGAGCTCTCCAGCTCAACAACAGCTTCATGCATGGGGTGGTGGGAGACATTGTCTAATAAGAGTGATGTTAGTTTTGCTAGAGTCCTTCTCCTCTCCTACTTCCTGGACTAGAGCTGGTCTTCTTAAGCTTATCTAATCTCTTTCTCGCCCCCTGCACTCCAAAGGACCTCTGTCTCCTCAGCTGGTAGAGTCTGCTCGGACCCTTCCTGAAAAGAGTGTCAGTGTTGTGGCTCCAGTCCACTTTGTCCAGGTACTTATAGGTCTGATGCCTCTATGTCTTTTCCCTGGAGGTTCAACGGTACCAATGCAGATCAAGCTAAATTTTGCTTCACAGTTGGCTGAAAAATGTTGTGTTGGAAGACTCACTTGGCATCACAGCTAGGGTAAAGTTGCAGCTGGCAGAACCAATTTCATTGGATGAAATGCAAATGAAAAACCCAGATGCATCTTTTGAAATATTGAAGAGTGACAAAACTCCATTCTCTGCAACGTAATTACAAAAATTAGTCTGAAAACCTGTAAAATGCATGTACTCATATTAACACTCATTAAGTAAAATGCATACTTTGAGTTGTCTTTGATGGAAATTCTCTGGGAATGTTTTCCACGCTGTAGGTTGTCCATTGATAGTCCGGTGGAGGGGAACCCTCCTCAGACTTACAGGTGAGTGTGACGTTGTGGAAATACTCTGCTGATCCCTGAAGGGTGCAGACTGGTCGAGAAGGAGGTTCTAGAAGAGAAAGAAATGGACTGACTTTACTAAGGCAACATTAACACTGTGCATATTTTTCATGAATAACGATATAATTATTGTATTTGTATGTAATTGTATGATCATCATGTACTCTTCCATATAGTAATCTGTTTGATTATAAACAGCTCAAGAATTCTTGGTTGCCACGGTCAGGTTCTGTTACTGATGTATGTCTGAACCACTGTTGAGAAATAAAAGAGCATCAACCATGTCACTGTGTTATCGCTCACCCAGGACCAAAAGGGAGGTGGATGCAGCTGTTGTTCCTTGATTATCCTCGAGTATTCTGATGTTGCACTGGTAATGACGATTGTCCTGCATTGTCACCTTCGTTAAGTGGAGCGTGCTCTTTCCCTTAGGAATGTCAACCTCCACAGAGGCTCTGCCTTCGTAAGAAGGTGAAATTTTAACAGGATTGTTCAGGAAGTAGGTGGCCACAGGTTTCTGGATAAGTAAACAAAAAATTCACACTGAGCATATTAATGTTTAAATGTAAGTAATAAAACACAATGAGTATTCTGACATCACAAATGGTGTAAAGATAGAGAGTTAGTGGACTGTGTGGATTATATTCCCAGACTCTGTCTCCTTAAGGCTCCTAATCAACACAGCACACGTGTGATTTTTTACAGGAAATGTTTGAACTTAGATATAAAGGTGCCCCAAAAAGTCACTGATTAAATTAAAACCTTTAGTCCTCATTGAAGGACTGCAGGAGTTTCAGACGAAGATAATTTTATTTTACAGGGGGCCTATTATGTAAATCTAACTTCTTGCATCTTTTTGTGTTGCCATGTTGGTCTCTACTGCCTCAATACACACTCCAAATGCAAAAAACAGTCCATTCATTTTCTGTCAGTGTTTGTTTTAAGAGTTATAACCATTTCAAAAGGTTTTGATGTCACAATTGCCTGTCGAGTTCCCACCCACCAAAATAGTGGAGGATCCAACATTTTTCCAAGGCACAGAGCGAAGATGCGCCAGAGGCTATTTCTCGACTGACCTGGAAACATCTTAGGATTCCCACGGAAGAGCTGGGAAGTGGCTGGGAAGAGATAAGTTTGAGCTTCTCTGATTTGGCTGCTGCCCCTCTAACTCCGGAAGATTACGTCTAAATGGATGAGTTACAAAAAAATTCACCCCCCCTCAGAGTTGTCATGATGGTAAAAGTGACCTATTAAACCTAAAATTCTTTTTTGAACCAGGCTGTAAACATGTTCATTTCTGCAGTGAAGTTGTCATTTTTAACATGGGAGTCAATGGGAATTTGCTCCTTTCTGGATCCTGCCCCTAGCGGATTAGGGGGGAACTGCAACCTGCGTCACTTTGGTTGGCTTCACTTTCGGCAGGCAAAGTTTCCCCCTTGGTTTGAAGACTATTTTTATGTTCTGCCTGCATGTGAAACCATGAGTAACCAATTGGTTTTCAAAAATAACAAATAAAAAACAGTTTCTCAGTTAACCTGCTCAGGGATATTCCACCTCTAAGTGAAATTTAGTCTGTTGCCATATTCCCCAGAGTTAGATAAGTGGGGAAAAAGCATTTTGTAACCAGCCCAGTCATTCTCCTAATCTGGCAGTATTTTGTTTGCTTTAGCTTAGCATAAACAATGTAAGTGAATGGTAACAGCTAGCATTTCATGTGAAAAAGTCATGAAAATCATTCAATAATGATCCAAATTTTTCTTGGTGACCTCAATAATCACATTGACTGCAAACGAAAGTAATAAGTAACACGAGGGAATTACAGGAGCCGATTTGAACTTGAGACTACATTACGACAAAGCACTGCTGTAAGCTGCTGCTGCAAGACACCTACTTTGTCTGTCATGTACTCTGCCTTTTTTAGTACAACTTATGATACGGTTCCTTTAAAAAAACTTTACCAGGTAAAAGCCTAGTAGCCACGCTTTTGTGTTTACAGAAATAAGTATCTTTTTCAATTTTAATGATTGAAATGCTAGCTGTTACCTTTCACTTACATTGTTTATGCTAAGCTAAAGCAAATTGAATACTGCCAGATAGGGAGAATGACTGGGCTAGTTGCAAAATGCTGTTTCCCTCTTATCTAACTCCGGGGAACATGGCAACAGACGAAATTTCACTTAGGGGTGGAATATCCCTTTAAGAGATTCTGGTCATCACACTGTCAAATCTTGTAAACATTACACAATATCACTCGATCTGCTGTGATCTGTTGGCATTCAATGTATGTGTTGTGAATGACTCTGCTACCGCCACAGGAAAATGCAGCTCTGTATCTGTAAAATTCATATATAAAGCTATTTCTGTGTCGTGTTTGCTAATATCGTTAACCACAGCAGCCATCTTGAATTGACTCAATCAATGCTAGATATTAATCCTATGAAGATTTTCTGAAAATGTAATTAAATACGTGATTCATAAAATATTCTGCTAAAACTAGACAAACACGCCTTTCAGCAGTGGGCAATAATTACAGAAAGCAGAAGTTAAAGATTAAGACTTCTTCTTCCTCTAGTTCACCTGAGCAGCAGTAACCTTGTGTACACAAAGCAGATCTGACTCACTCACATTTATATCATCTAAAGGACAAAGGTCACAACCACTTCATGATCATCCACGTCACATTGATGAATGAACAGAACATCTGTCTGTTTTAATTGCGCTATAACTAATATAAATTAATCATCTTTTACTTGTGCTTGCAGCTGTTTTCACATCATTTTGTGTGTCCTTGGGCAAGACACTTAACCCGCCTTGCCTGCTGGTGGTGGTCGGAGGGACTGGTGGCGCCAGTGCTCGGCAGCCTCGCCTCTGTCAGTGCGCCCCAGGGCAGCTGTAGCTACGTTGTAGCTCATCCCCACCAGCGTGTGAGTGTGTGTGTGAATGGGTGGATGACTGATTGTGTTGTGAAGCGCCTTGGGGGGTTGTAGAACCCTAAGAAGGCGCTATACAAATACAGGCCATTTACCATTTTACCATTTACATCTCACCAGTGGATCTCCAGTGACATCGGGGTACGCATCCCATGTGAGGAAAAAGTTGCTCTCAACAGGAGCAGCAGGGATAAAAGAACAGATCAATGCCACGTCTTCCCCCTTGGCAACTTTGTATTCCTTGTTTGGAATAGACACTTGCAAACTCCAGCAGCAAGGAAGCACTAGATTACAGAATAAAAACACAATAACAAAGCAGAGATTTTATTTTAAATGATTCCTGCTATTTAAATAGTATTCAGGTGAAAATATATCTAATCAGTCCAAGATGTTAATGTAACTTCCAGGTATCTTTTCAGTAAACGGTCATTTTACTTCTAGGTAAGTAGCAGGAAGCTGAATTAATGATTAACAGTAGTGATCGCACCATAAAGGTGTGGCAAAGGCTTTTTATAAAATGGGAAAAATATAAGCAAAAAGCCTACCTGTGAGGAAAACACTCAGCTTCTGCCAACTCAGTTGTCTTCTTGATATCATTTTTGTTTATTAACAAGATAAAAAAAAAAAATTGAGACAGATTCGCTCTATGGAAGACTGGGAGCCTGTCTAACCTTCACGGTGAACTTCCAGGTGTGGAGAATGTCGTTCCAGGTAATAAGTTAACAATCTGAGTCACGTGTCACCACAGGTCCAATGACAGCTCTACTTGTGTGTGTGCGTGCACGTGTGTGTGTGTGTGTGTGTGTGTGTGTGTGTGTGTGTGTGTGTGCGTGTGTGTGTATGTGCATGTATGTGTGTGTCCTAAATTATTGAGCTAAAAATGTTCGCGTTCTTGACCTTTGTGTTTTGCGCATGCGCAGTTGCGCACATCGGAACCGGATGGTTATCATGGCATCCCGACCATAGACCGTCATTTACGAGCAGTGCCCAGCAGCAGACAGCGGCCCGAGCTAATTTAGCTATTTATTATTTAAATGCTTGTTTTTTTACTGTTTGATGACAACACTAACTTGACAATCTAAGTATTTTGTTATTAAAACTTTCGGTTTTCCGTTAGGTCCGAGCGGAACAAAAACGTTAAGTAAGGCGTCTCTTAGCTAGCTAGCTAGCTAGCTGCTAGCTCAAAAGTATCCAGAACTAATTTATTTGATGGTATTCTTTCTGTTCACGCAGTGATTTGATGTCCAGAAGTTGCCTGGTGCAGAGTCAACCAAATCTTCCAACAGAAAAAGGTTTGTTCCCTTTACAAAATAAATTAAGCTAATGGGATAATACTTGCGTAACAACACTTTGTTTTGACGCTAGGATATTAGGAAGGGGACATGGACTGGTGTGACAGTGTGCAAAAATTAAAGCCCAGGGATCAAGTGACGCTCACTGAGGATGTAAGTGGGATATATTCATCGGTGAAAGGTTTTGTGTTGTGTTCATAGCCCCTGGGCAAGATCTGAAACAGGCACAGGAAATAAAAATTAGGATCAAATAAAAAAATTTAGGTCATATAGTTTTTGTCATTCTAGTTTTTTCATGAAGCAGTTTTTGGTGATTTGAAATTGTTATATTTATGGGAAAGTTTATATCAATTCATTTTACACTTGTTATTTCACAAATTTAAATTTTTACATTTATGCAATGAGCAGTTTGAATATTTCGATTTGTGTCCATTTTGTCTCATGGTTGTAAATTCACATCTTTAACCTTTTCTCATTTTTTATGAAATTAAACTGTCAATCATTTTATTTTTCTACACTTGACATCTTTTTAGGAGCTAAATGAGTCAATAATAAAGGTCCTAACTACAAACAACCCCCATGCACCACAAAATATTGTCCGATTCAACTTTAAGGTGAGAAAGTTAAAAGAACCTCAGATCCAACTTTAGTGCTATAAATTATGTTTGTATATTTTTTACCATAAAAATATACCTTTTCTCTATCGTTGTGTAATAGTAGTATTACATCACTGTATCTGTTAGATAAAATCTAAATGGGCCACTAAAGTATGTTTTAGTTGACATCACTTAAGTGAAATTATATTAAACCAACAAGTTTTTTGCATCCTTTTTATTTTTTAAATTCATCTTACAGAAAGGTGAATATGAAAATGTCGGTGTGAATCACACAGCTGTTCTGTTTGAGATGGAAAGCAGCACTGAGTCTGAAGAGTATCGAAGACTGATGATAAAGGAGGGTCTCATTAAAGGTGACGTGGCTGCTGACCGTGGCAGTTTTTATCAGTTTTTTAAAAACACATTATTGCTCTTAAAAGAGGGAAAATGTGAAGAAAATCACTTCGAACTTGGATTTTGTAGCTTTTAATGCAACTTTTCCTTCTGGTTTAGTGCATATTTGCAGTCACTAGGTGCCACATTGGAACACAAAATGAACTAAATATATAGAGATTGCATCTGAAATGTTTTGCTTTTATTTCATCATGTTATAATTACATGTTTTGATGAGTCCAGAAAATGCAGCAACCAGTGCAGGAGTAGAATCTTATAAGGTAAATTAAGAAATTCTACTATTGTTCTGTAGTTGGCAACCTTTATGATGTGCTTAATGTTTTGGCATTAAAAGTTTGATTGTGTTTAAACAATGTATCAGACAAGTAGACATGTAATAACCTAACATTAGATCAAGAGCATTCAATTTGCTGACTTGCTTCAGGCTGTAAAGGACGGAGTGGAGCGCAGTGTGGCCTACAAAGCTGACAAGAACAAAATAAAACGTAAAAACGAAGCCGGCTTCATTGATCAAACAACTCAGACTCTAAATTTTACGAAGGTAGGAATGAGTATGTTTTCCATAGTGGTTGATTTTTTTATTTAAATGAAAATAGTGTTTTTTATAGAAGTTTATGGAGAAAATTTCAGTGTCTGTTTTAAACTAGACGTGATTTCCTTTTTGCAGGAAATAAACTGCATGTCTGAACCTCCTCCTTGCAGGACTTTCTCTGCTATTGCTAATCAGGTTCTGTGATTTATATTGTGATACTTGATATCCCTGGTGTGTTTCTTCATTTCATGCATTTGTGAATCTTTGTTGCCACGCTGACTTCAATTACCCTAATGTCTTGACAGTGGAAGATCTATGATGCATACCAACATGAACTGCAGAAGCAGGAGAAGCAGGAAGCTACAGTAAAGGAAGAAAATGAGGTAGTGAGAAAAAGCCAAATATGTTGCTTGCTAATTTTGCTTACTTGATCTAACATGCTTTCAGTATTAGCTTATTCCTTTTAATATAAATGGTAATTTATCAGCAATTATACAGGATGTATCTAGTCATAAAGTGCTTTACATTACAGGTGACATTCACTTGCACACACACCCATATTGACAGTTTAGTGTCTTGATCAAACTGATATTAATTGTTGACAAATTCAAATATTTTTCTATCTTAAGGCCAACAGAAGTACCACCCAACAATGTTTTTCAATCATTTTCACCTGTTTATGTTTGTTCATCATATTAAATGACATTTTAATTATAGCCGTGCTTATTGTATATTTTTGGAAAGGCACCATCCATACGTTTTCATTTCTGTTACAGAGTTGTTACCCTGCTGCAGTAGCTGAGGCAACCAAGATACTTGAACAAATAGTCCACCAAAAAGTATTTGATGACATAGTACAAGGTTGTTTTTGTATTTAAAATCTGTCTCAATGTGTTTTATTTGATAAAGGATAAATGCAGTTTGTTGTTTCTTGCTTCTCTTTTAATTGCTCTCCTCTCCTGCTTTTTCAGATTTTAAATACTTTGATGATGAGGCTGATAGGTTCAGGGGCCAGGAGGGCATCCTTCTGCCTCTGTGGAGGTTTCAGTACAAAAAAGCCCGTGGATTCTCTGTCACTGCCCTCTGCTGGTAGGTTAACTCATCAATTTTGTCATCTGAATGGAGGTTGAGTCTCTGTGGTTGTTTTTAAACGTATTTGCTGTCTTGGAAAGAGGAGGATGAGTGTGTGAGTAATCTGTTCTTGACAGGAGTAGCAAGTATCCGGAACTTTTTGCTGTTGGATTGGGGTCACGTAAGTACTAAAAATAGCCGATTGTTAAATTTAATCAATGTTGGCATTATCTTATTCTTTTTTTTATTAATTAATTGATAATCTCTTCATTGTCATGTTGATTTCAAATAGATGACTCTAATAAACAGGAAGGAGGCATGATTATCTTCCACTCACTGAAGAACTCTTTTTTCCCTGAGCACATCTCCACAACCTCTGGTGTCCAGTGCCTTGACATCCATCCGCAGCACCCCAGTTTGCTGGCTGTAGGCTTCTATGATGGCTGTGTGGCTGTTTATAATGACTTGAAGCCTGTTTGCGAGGGAACTTTCCCACAGACTAGCTCAATCGCACATCCTGTCTTTAAGGTGTGTGGGGGGGGGGCAGACATGGACAGATTCACATTTGTGTCGTATCCATCTGTTTATGTATTCACAAGATCTCTCAAACAACCACGTTTGAGTGGGAATGAACTGTTAAATGATTTTTTTATTACCTCAGGTGTGCTGGCAGAATGATGATGTAGACAATAACCACAGATTCCTTTCTGTGGATACTGATTTCCTAGTGTTGTCTTGGACACAGATCAAGGTTAGCCATGTTTGTAAATGTCATGTTTCTGCATGGCTAATTGATTGTTTTTCTTTATTAAATATGTTCTGAATATAAATAGGTCATGTTTCTTCACATTTGTAATAGTTTTTTCGTTGCTGATTTGTTTTTACCGTTTGTATAAACAGTATTTATTTTTGTGTCACTGTGTGTTTGCACAATTGCAGCACAAGCTCTTCTCTACAGAGATGATCAAGCTATCACTAACTGATGATCCCTCTGGTGAGGATCAACTGCAGAATCTGCAAACGCCTCACAAATGTCTTCATTCAAAATTCAGCACTTTAACATTTGATTTCAGTGTTTCTAAGCAGTATTTCTCATCCACAGGTGGTGGGACATCACTCGACTTCCATAAACAGATTGATCATGTGATCCTAGTTGGCACAGAGCAAGGAAAAATACACAAGGTATGTAAAAAGAGTTTTGCTGTGCTGATTGAGCTATGGGACACATTTTGTTTTTCCTGTACTTCACCTCGCTTTAATTTTTTACTATATGATTAAAACACCTACATTTCTTTTTAGAATAATCTGTTTTGGTCATTCTTTTATGCATCAGCTATGAGAAACATATACTAAATAAACAATATAAAATAGCAATATGCTAAAGTGGTTTTCTTTGTTTAGTTAACATTTTGATGTAAATCAAGAATTTCCTTTTTATTCTGTAGTGCTCCAAGTGTCACTCAGACAAGTTCTTGATGACCTACAATTCCCACAACTCAGAAGTCTGCACGGTGGAGTGGAACCACTTCCATCCAAGGGTTTTCATCTCTTGCAGTTTTGACAAGACTGTCAAGATCTGGGACGATACCATCAAGTAAGTGTCCCACAGACTGGTGGAATGAAATATGAAGTACGTGTACAGCTGAGGGACAAAAACTTCTGATCTGTGCCTGTAGATACAACAGCTGTTAATCTTACAAATGTTTACTTTTAGATGCTGTTTATTGCTTTAAAAAGACATATAACCATTTTATGATTATCTAATATCTTCACCAGTCTGACACAATAATATGACCACTGACAGGTGTGATAAAGCATTGATTTTTCATTACAGTATCAGATCATGTTTTGCATCAAATTAAACATTGATTCTGTACAAACACCCTTTCATGTAAACAGGAATCTCTGAACTTAGACGCACATTCCTTTCAAACTCTCCAGATTTCAGTCCATTCAAACATTTTTAGTATTTTCCCAAACAAATAGTCCATGGCGGTCACATCCTAGCAACTTAAAGCTACAATAGCAAATTTGGAAAGCAAGCTAGCTCAAAACATTTTTCATGCCTCTTAACAACGTTCTAACTATAAATATATTTTGGAGATTAAGAAAAATAAATCACTGAATTGGTTCTCTTGCATTTGTCTAAAAACCTCCGCCAATAACACGGCTTGGACCAAAAGCAATTATTGGACCATCCGGTTGTCCGTCTCGCTGAACCGCCGCACTTCCCTGGGTCCTCCACTCATTACACACTTGTGCATTTAGCACCAGAACACCACTGGTGTGAGAGGTTCTCCGCTCAATAGTATCAGAGAAGGAGAAACAGCCGGCTGCTACCACTTCAACTTTAGGTCAAACTACCAGAGTCCTAAAACGACAAACACCTTTTGAAGTCACGGACAACAAAATAAGTTTGGATGTAGAAAATGACGGCTGGTGTTCAGCGCTGTCTCGTTTTTTTCTGGCAATGTGGGCTTCCGGTTCCAGTGGACAGGGCCCAGGGTTGATACCCGACGGGAGGGGTGAGTGTTCCGTGTTTGCGTTTAAAAGCTACCGTGTTCTGTAAATTTGCTTTTGCAGCTTTAAATGCCCCATGTGGGATATTCATAGAAATCATGGTAAAAATTGCGACTCTTTAGCGCCATGCAGTTCAGAGTAAGTATTGCAGCTACGGTGGCCCACTCAAAAAGGCAACAACTCCAGCATTCACTCCAGCCATCTGGTTTGTTTTTTTTTATAAAATGAGATGATCTATTTCCAATCTCTGTAGCTTAACCCACACAAAGCATATAACTACTCCACCAGTTAAAAAACATTTTTTAATGACTGTTCAGTCTTAATGCATAATGCCACATGTACCCCCCTCCCCCCGACGTTTGTGTCTGCAGGGATCCGGTGTTCACCTTTGAACTGAGGTCACGCGTTAAAGATGTTGCCTGGGCTCCATATTCCTCCACGGTCTTTGCTGCTGTCACAGTCAATGGAATAGTAAGTTTTTTGTCATTTTAGTTCTGAATTGTAGTTTTAATCAGTTTGGGTCCTTATTTTTGTTTCTTAAAATGTTCCTTTTGGAGCTTGTGCTTGCTGTGCTTGCTGTGCAGGCGTGCAGCGGCAAAAGTGTAAACAAACATGTCTGACAAACTTTTACATCGCCTGTGAGAGTGATATAAACTTTGCATCCTACAACGAGAAAATATTTCGTGGGGGAAGCCTGTTTAAATGCATTAACACAGCAGATTTAATACGACGTTAAAAGAACAAACTCTTGGTGGAGTGAGGTAAGTTTTCAAGGCTCACTGCAGAAATCAACACACTCGAAGCAGCAACAGGCGCAGCTACACTCTGCAGCACTTGTCCGTATGAGTGTGGTAAATGGTAAATGGTCTGTATTTGTATAGCGCCTTCTTAGGGTTCTACAACCCCCCAAGGCGCTTCACAACACAATCAACTCAATTCACCCATTCACACGCTGGTGGGGATGAGCTACGATGTAGCCACAGCTGCCCTGGGGCGCACTGACAGAGGCGAGGCTGCCGAGCACTGGCGCCACCAGTCCATCCGACCACCACCAGCAGGCAAGGCGGGTTAAGTGTCTTGCCCAAGGACACACAGCAGCATTCTCTGGCCGGAGCCGGGATCGAACCTGCAACCTTCCGATTACTGGACAACCCGCTCTACCTCCTGAGCTACTGCTGCCCTGAGTGTGAACGTCAGAAGGTTGAGCAAATAACCTGAAAAATAATTAAACTCATGGTGCTAGATGAGCAGCCTTTCTCTGTGGTGGATAACACCAGGTTTTGCCCACTAGGAAGTCTTACAGATAATAATTAAATAAATCTAATAATAATAAATCAAATAAATTTAACAACACACAAAATTGTGATATTTCTTGTTTGCACTATTCAGACTGTTGATCGCTTTTAATGTTTTAAATCTGTTAGAAATTATTACTCAGCAGCCACATTTAAGTGTTTCAGTTTTCCTTTTGACTGAATCATTGCTGCTTTGTGCTGCAACACCTTGATGTAGATTCTCAGTCATCCTTAACTCGATCATTTTGAAAGTTTTATCTGAAAACAACTGGACTTTTCTGGTTATCTTGAAGACAATCCAAGGGGTTCAAATGAAGGCGACCCCTTGGATTACCATGACCTGGATGACTGAGAACCTTCACCAGCTTATCTTGAAGACATTTGTCCTCTCATCCAAGAGGCTTCTGTCTTTATTCAATGCATTTTGTGTTGCATATGTTTCTATTTGAAGCTTTTTAGATGAGACATTTTTATTTATAAACTATTTATTTTGTTGTATATATTTTTGTACTGATAACAAATCTAAGGTGGATTCTCATCAGTTGGTCACACTAAATAAGTCCAGAGTGTTTTGTGTGACATGTTTCTTGTCCACTGTGGTGAGTGGAGTTGAGTGTGAGTGGCTCATTTGAAAGACGCCTCGTGTATCTGTGTGTCTGATGGGGTATAACAGCAGTGAAATGTCAATTTCTTTGACATATTGACTCGTCTCTTTCAGGTTCATGTCTTTGACCTCAGCATCAACAAAGATGAGGCCATCTGCCAACAGCTAGTCGTGGCCAAAGAGAAGGCCAAGCTGACCCGCATTCAGTTCAACCCAGTCAATCCCGTGATCATTGTGGGTAATGACCAAGGGGTCGTAAACAGCTTCAAGCTCTCCCCTAACCTCCGCAAGATGTCCAAGGTAAGAAGCTCTACAATAAGTTTAGTCTATATTAGCCCCCAGTATCTTACCTGCAGCAGTCAGAGATCTCAGTCTGGAGAAGTGAGGGAGCAAACCGCCACTCATAGTAGAACCTGATCAAAAAACATTTCTGTCGCCTAAAAAACTCAAAATCTAAATGTTTTTGCTATTTCAGCAAATGCCTTTAGTTCTGCCTCTTAGATATAAACTCAGCAGGAGAAAAGTGTTAAAACTGAACCTGGTAAATATGATCCCCTTAGGTTAAAATAAACATCATAAAGTTTAGTTGAACCATAATTTTTAAAAGGTGATGCTTTTCTAAAAGCACAATGTTTTAATGTGTTTAATTAAAACATTCCTGTTTTTTTAGTCAGCTGATTGAGTTTCCTTTCTGCCTGTTTACTGTTTAAGCGTAAGGCTAAAGTCAAGTCATGTTTGTGTTTGCATGTCTCTGTGGGACCGGAGCAGGCTCAGGGTCCACAATCAGAGGTAGACAAGATGGAGAAGTGTCTAAAAGCCTGAAGGCTGACCTACTTTAACCAGGCTCTCTGGACTGTGTGTGTCCACCATGTCCTCTCTGAGTCGAAGTGTCTTTCTGTCTGTTGTTTCTGTTTTTAAACCAGCTGCTCTCCAGCTCGGTTCCAGTTCAGATTCCTGCCGTTACAAAAGTTTCATTTCTGTGAGCTCAGTGTGATGGTAGTGCTGGTGATTTATATTATATTATATATGTACTTGAAAGATATTGGTTCAGTTTTGTGTACATTCTGTAGTATTGTTAACTATGTAGTTAATATTTATCTCCTCCCTTTGCTTTATGTATCTTAGTCGTTGTATTGAGATCATTTAAGATCATTTCACTTCTCTTTTCAAGTATTTTGGATCTCTGGGAAGCTAACAGGATTTTAGACTCACCTTTCAGGTATTTAGTTTTAATTTTCTTTCTGCCAAAAGTGTATTGTGGCACAAGACGTTTCAAATATATTTTGCAGGGAAAACATGTGTAAGTAAGTTAAAGAGAAACTAGTCAGAAATTGTTCGTCTCATCTTTGTTAAATGGTTTTCATCACTAGAGAATTAGAATGAGAAAATGTGACTTTCTCAACATTTGTTAGTCTATTTTAAGGAAAATCACTTTGTTTTCTCATATCCCAATGTTTTCAGTTTCCTGATTAGAATTAAAACCAGTAACTTTTAATTGGAAACGATGCATTAAAACTAATAAAATTCAGACTGAAACTTCAGCAAAAGATCTCGTCACTAACAGATTGTCAAAAAGAAACAATGTAATTACAGAAAATATCAAAAATAAAATAGAAATACAAAATGTTTTTACATTCATTTAGTAAAATTGCAACTATTTTTGCTTCAAATGTCATTAAAAAGATATTTTAGCCATCTGGTTTAATTCTGTTCAATTCCACCTGCAGGTGGCAGCATTGTACTGATACAAAAGGAGCCCAAAACATTTTTTATTGTAGTTGCTGGTAAGAACGTCATGAGTAAAATTATTTTTAAATTATTAACTTGGGGCTCAGTCTAACAGATTAGGTCAAGGGTTCCATCATCCATGTGATGCTGGAGAAGAGCTGATGCTCCTCCTCACTGAGAGGAGGCAGCAGAGGTGGTTCAGGCTGGATACCTCCTGGTTGTCCCACTGAGATGATCCAGGGATAGATCCAGAACCTGTTGGAGTAATTATATATCCTCTGGGGCCTTGGGGCTAAACAGAAATCTGGCACAGAGCCTTACCACAAAAAAGGCAAGGCCACAAATTTGAATGCTGGTTTGAGATTTGACTCATGTTGTGTTGGACTGTCATCACCACTATCCTGTAAATAAAACTCAAATGGTATGCAGAGAATGTGGAGCTTGATCAAAGCTTAACATTTAAATTATTGTGTTGAATTACTTTGCAATAATGAATGTTTGATGGAATGTAAGCAAATCAGTTGGTCAGATTATTGTAAAGCATCTAAAAGTTATATAAAGACATGGACAAAATTATTGGTACCCTTCGGTCAATAAAAGAAAAACTCACAATGGTCACAGAAATAACTTGAATCGAACAAAAGTAATAGTAAATAAAAATTCTATGAAATTTAACCAGTGAAAGCCAGACATTGTTTTTCAACCATGCTTCAATGTAATTATTTTAAAAAAATAAACTAATGGAACAGGCCTGGACAAAAATGATGGTACCCTAACTTAATATTTTATTTGTATTTTGTTTGGCACCCTTCAAACCTGAGACAACTGGAGCAGTTTGCTCATGAGGAGTGGGCCAAAATACCTGCTAAGCGGTTCAGAAGTCTCATTGACAGGTACAGGAATGGTTTGATTGCCTCAAAAGGTTGCGCAACAAAATATTAAGGGTAGGGCTGGGCGATAAATTGAAAATGTATCTTTATCGAAATTTCTGACTCTAACCGATATCATTTTTCCCATGTCAATAAATTTGGTAATAAAAAAATTAAAAATAAGTGTGTAGGTTTGGTAGATGTACCAACGTAATACACGTGACAGCCCCGTCTAGTGAACAACTTCTGTTTTTGCACATATATGTAGTTATCGTCCATTTATCGTTATCGATGTGAACTCCTCAATATACCGGGATATTGATTTTAGGCCATATCGCCCAGGCCTAGTTAGGGGTACCATCATTTTTGTCCAGGCCCGTTCCATGAGTTAATTTTTTTTAAATAATTCCATTGAAGGATGATTGAAAATCAATGTCTGACTTTCATTGGTTAGATTTCATAGAATTTTTATGTATTACTTTTGTCAGATTTAGGTTATTTCTGTGACCATTGTGGGTTTTTCTTTTATTGACCGAAGGGTACCAACAATTTTGTCCACATCTGTAAGAGCATTTCTATAGTTTGTTATTTGAAACAATTGTTACTGGTGCAATGGCAGTATGCTTTTGGGAGGGGATTTTTTTCAAAATGGAGAAAATATGCAGAATAAGTTGCAAATACTTGATCAGTTTATTAGTCTGCATCAAACAAGGTGATGTGATCTAATGGGTTCTCTGAAGATGTGCAGCTCATCACAATGGACAGTTTGGAGGAAGTGATGAGATCATATGGAGATCTATACTCACTGCATGCCCTTACAGTGGGGAGAATAAGTATTTGACAATCAGCATTTTTATCAGTAAGGGTATTTCTAAGTGGGCTATTGACACAAAATTTGCACCAGATGTTGCCATCAATAAAGTAAGATGACACAATAAGTATTGAACACACTTATTGGTGATTACAGCTTCTAGACGCCTGCATTGCTCAGGAGTGATTCTGGCCCATTCTTCCACACAAACGCTCTTTAAATCTTGAAGGTTCCTTGGGCCTCTTTTATGAACTCTGATCTTCAGTTCTCTTCATAGATTTTCTATGGGATTTAGGTCAGGTGATTGACTGGACCATTCAAGCAACTTGATTTTCTTTCTTTGAAACCAATTAATTGTTTCCTTGACCTTGTGTTTGGGATCATTGTCTTGCTGAAACGTCCACCCTCTTTTCATTTTCAACTTTCTGGTAGATGGCAGCAGATTTTTATCCAGAATGTCTCGATACATTTCTTCATTCATCCTGCCTTCAATAATATGAAGTCTGCCTGTACCCTTGCTGAAAAGCAGCCCCCACACCATGATGCTTCCACTACCAAACTTAACTGTTGGTATGGTGTTCTTGGGGTGGTGGGCAGTGCCATTTCTTCTCCAAACATGGTGTGTAGAATTAAATCCAAAAAGTTTGATTTTGCTTTCATCTGACCATACTGTGGTATCCCAGTAATCCACAGGCTTCTCCAAATGCTGTTTTGCAAACTTAAACCGAGCCTCAACTTGCTTTTTGTTGAGTCTTGCGTGCATGGATGCCATGGTGGTTCAGTGCATTGCTTACAGTTTTCTTTGAAACAACAGTACCTGCTGATGCAAGGTCTTCCTGAAGTTCTGCCTGAGTGGTTCTTAGCTCTTGGAGAACACTCCTGATAATTCTTTGGACTCCTCGGACAGGAATCTTACATGGAGCACCTGATTGTGGCCGGTTTATGATGAACTGATGCTCTTTCCATTTCTGGATAATGCCCCCCACATTGCTCACAGGAACATTCAGCATTCTGGAAATGCACCTATAACTATTCCCATCAGAATGCTTTTTAATGATAACATTACAAAGATCTTGGGGGAGTTCTACCCAGCATGAAGTCTTTCCTGCGTGCCTCCTGGGTAATAGAAGCCTTTATAGGCCATCAATTAGGACTAAAGCAGCTGATATCAATTAGTGCTGATAAGGGGCGGGGTTTCTCTCTCAATACTGACAGATTTCAGGTGATCTCCTGGCTTTCTATGTCATTTTGCACCTTGTTATCTTCGTGTGTTTAATACTTTTTCTCTATCTTTTCACTTTATTACACATAACTCAGTTTATGGACCTAAATGTTTAGATGTCTTTGCATGAATTAAATACTTGAGTTGATATTGACATGTGGTGGAAATTTTGTTTGAATAGCCCACTTAGAAAAACTCTTACTGATAAAAATGCTGATGTGACAAATACGTATTCTCCCCGCTGTATATTGGAAAAGTGAAATACTTTTCTGTCGTCATCAAAAGGTCATGAGCTTGTCTAAGAATTTTCTCCTGAAAATGCTTTATGTGGAAGAAGACACGGATAAAGCAAAATCTGTTCTATTTAAATGTAAAGTTTATTTTATAAATAAAAAATAGGAAAAAGATTCCAATAAATTATGTTTCTAAAAATGTACTGTTAATATTCATAATAATAATAACAATAATTAAAAGTAATTAATTGGCTCTTTGATTTGAATCAGATATTAAATTCTAAATTAAAATTTATTTTAAAAGACTGGAAGTTTATTTGAGGTATTAAAGTTAATATCTTGTAATTTCATTCAACTCCGCAGTTTTAAATAGTCTCTCAGATAAGAGTTGTTTTCCCCTCGCGCGCTTTTCTACCCGAGAGGGAAAACAAACTAGATGATTATTTAAGTATGTAAATAAGATAACAACACCTCTCGTTCCCTGCCCAGGTTGTTTTGTGTGTAATGTGTGAGTGCGCGCGCGTGTTTGTGACCGTGTGAATGTGTATGTGTTTGTGTGCGCGCGCTCGGGGCTGGATTTCGGGTTAAATATTCAAAATGGCGGACGGAGGAGCAGCGAGTCAAGATGAGAGTTCAGCACCAGGTAATGATTACAGCATTTTACATATTCATACTCATATTCAAACTGCGTTACTTACAATGTATAATAACAGAATAGTGATGAAACGCGGAGCGAGCGGGAGAAGAGGAGGATAATAGGCGATGTTTGAGTTTACACACAAATGTAATTTGACAAGAGGGAGGAAACGAGCTGTTGCAGTGCGACGGTAAAATACATGGAAACATGCCTCCCCCCTTTGTGTGATTAGACGGCTGTACGCCGCTACATATTCATACCTCTGCCGACAAATACAACTTAGCATATTTTATTAGTAATCGCCGTCGTGACTCTGGTTCATATGGAACGCTTATACATTATTTTCTGACGGCAGTTTGATTGAAATGAGCATGCTAGCCTGGTTAGCTCTGGTGCTAACGCTTGGCTTTGTGTTGATGCACACTGGGGCTTTTTTCACAGAGCTTTGCATATTCATATTTCACCGGCCGGGCAGTGGCTGCCACTCGTTTGTCTTCATCTACGGATAATATTCTAAACACAACAAACACGGGTTTTGTCAAACACACCGTGTCAGCTCGGTGTGCCTCAGCTCGACGTGATTTTTTTTTTTTTTAACAGGAGAGCATTTTGCCCTCGGTCTTTTGTGCTCGGCGCAGCGGAGCCACAGCAGCCTGTTGTTATTCATGCAGGCCTCCCTCAGCCAGAGTGCGGAGTTCAGCATATTCCACCATCACTATAAATACCACACTATTATAACACACATGAGAAGCGTCTGTTTAATCTAAACAAAGATGTCCAAGTGGCCGCAACTGTATCCGATCGTTTAGGAGTTAACTTTACGTTTACCTGAGCTACAGTTTGTGCTGCCTACGATAATAATAGACTTTCTCGCCATTGTTAGAAGTGCAGTTAATATGAAGTTGGATCGAGCCTTTTTTTAAACTTAAAGTGACAGTTTTCTGGTATTTGTTTATTTTGCCTGGCGAATTTCAACATATAATTAATCTGTTCCTGATAAACGTGTTTTGAAAACACCATGTGTACATGTTATTCCCCTTTTTGTGGTCGAAGTTCGCAGTGTTGAATTCAAAGCCTGTACCTGTGTATCCCCCTCAGGCAAAGGGAGGGGTGGTGAGGCCCACTTCCGGAAGGCCACAGTAATAACAAGCAGGAGGTTTTTTTCTGGTATCATTATTATTCTTAACTGGTTTCATGAACAGACAAGACCCAACACGAACAGAAAAGTTTTGCTACATGTAGTTAACGTTTCTGGTTTACTTTAAGCAAACCCGCCTGATGTGGTAATAGTGGATTATTCCATCCATATAGTCTGGTTTTGCTTTTAAAAAAGGCTAGAATTGTTGCAGCTCTCAAAATATGAGATGTTATAACATCTCATACAAATAAATGAGTCACTTATATGATAAAATTATCTTCATTGTTCCAGTTTTAAGTGCATGTCTCATGAAAACATACTGTAAAACAATATTTGTAGCTGATGAGGCGTATTGTTTTGTAAAACTGTTCGGTGTATTATTGACAATACTCAGATTCACATTGGGAAGCTGCTTTTGTTTTTTCCAAAATATATGTTCATTCCTAAAACCTGCTGTTTATTTTGTTTTTATAACAAACATAGAAGGCAAATTAATTTTTTGGCAATTTTAGGAAAAATATACAAATACATGTAAATTTTATATCATTTAATGACAGTTGAGATACAACATTGTATGAATATTCATAAGGGAAGTTTCATATTTTGCACATATTAATGATCTTTTTTTAACATGTTTTAGTTGTCTGAACATTTGCAGAATTTTTTATAATGGGGGGGGGAACTAACTGGTTTATTAAACTGAGCTTCTCAAGAATGTGAAATAATTCTGTCTTCCTCAAGCTGAAGCTGCTTTTCTCATTTAATCAGTTTTACAGTTCCACCCTCATTCTAGCCTTGTAGTTTCATCATGAATATTCATTAATGTAAACACAGTTGTTATGAATAATGCAACACTTGCTGTAATAAATTCAGGACATGCCATCTCAAAGTACTGAGAGGGCCTGTATGCAGGCTTCAGTCAGACAAGCTGCTGTTTCTTTTCTTTTTTTACTTTGGATGAAGAAAATTTCAGATAATCAGAGTTTTGTTGTTTCCTCTGGACTTAAGCTAGTTTGGCTTTGGGCATTTTTGTGAGAGAATCTTTCTTCACTGACCAATGCCATGAGAAAACAACATGCTTTGAGAAATACCTAAAGTTAGAACTATGAGGCTGCTTTTAATAACAAGGTTAATCTAAAGCAGGGAGACTTTCTCAATGTTCTACAAGCTGTATTGTTGTGATAGTGAGCACCATGTTGTTCCTAGTGGCTGTGGTGTTCCTGACGTAAGACCACCACTTTCACTAAAGATAAATCGTTATTTCATTAAATATTTTTATCCATTAACCAACTAATTCATCTGATCTAATGTGCAAAAAAGTACTTTAGTGGGGAAAATGTTTAAAATTCAGAACATAGTTCTTCAGTTGCAAGAATGTGCAGTCTTTGACTGGATGGGTTTAGTTATATCAGTATTGTACATGCCATAAATAACCTGGAGTTAATGCAAATATCCTCTGAATGTAAATGTGTAGCAGTGAATCATGTGGCTAACCTCTACCTGTACTCAATGGAGCTAGCTGAATATTTCTCCTTGTGGACCCTAAGAAATCCCCCCTTAATGTGGCTAGATTAAATTTTCTACCTAGTCTATAGACAGTTTCCTAATGACCACCCAGGAGAGATACTGCAGTAGCTTAGAGGTGTTGGACCCATTACTGTTCATCAAATTACTTCACATCCTGTGTTTTGCTCATTTGTGGGCTCAGTCCAGTGTTGCAATTGCTGCTGTCTTTTGTCAGACCAATTCTGGTTTAATTCACACCAATTTTAAACAACTTAAATATTCACAACAATGCAGCATTTAGCAGGGAACCTTTATGTTGCTGCAGTAGTTGTATCAAGTTTAATGATGATTTGTTATGATCATGCATTTAGACAATTAAAAAACATCTGGTTGGTAGTTAGATGGACCCAAACGTGGCTAAGTAGTCTGATTGTGTTCTGTGTGAAACATAAAGGTGGTAGAGCAGAATGAAGATGTGCCCATTAACTTTTGCTCCTTCTCATGTTGAATCTCTCAGCTCACATTAGCGTCCCGGCAGCATTCAGCCAGCCTTCCCATATTACAGTGCTAATGAGATAACGGTTTAAGATTCTCTACGAAGGATATTTGTATAATGCATTGTTCCACAGCAAAGGTTTTGCAAGCCGTTCAACCAAGGAGCTTCTGTATGTGTGTTGGTGTGCTGCTGGTAGCTGCCTTTGCATTCACTTCTCCTTTGTTTGCTCACTTGCTTCAAGATTTAGATTAGTTTCTTAACCTCTCAGGAGCTCCTCGTAGTGATGACGGCTTCTTAAATTTAAAATTTTCACGTAGTCTGACATCTATTAACACAGAGTGTTGCCTTGGGTGGAAATAAATTTAAATGTTCAAATTAGATAACATGTTTGTGTAAAGCTTATAGTAGGTACTTATGTTGTTTTTAAATATCACCTAATTGATGTCAAATTTAAATATTTGCCTTAACTTTGATTTTAATCGAAGTAAACTGACGTTTTAAGTTTGGAAATGTAGAGAAAACATTTGACTGGTAATAAAAACACATTCAGTTCATGTAAAAAAAACAACATTTTGAGTTTCTAGACTTTATGACTACATTAGGAGGAGCAAACTTAATTCACTCTAGCACCGAAGGCTTTTCTTTGTTTTCAGTATTTAAAAACATTGACATCAACAGGCTTTTTTGGCTTTGCTGTTCACTTTGGTCAGCTAATATGCAAATTTCTTTCATTAGACTGTGGGATAAGTGCACGGGTTGATGGGAGCTTTAGCCAGGAGCCGTTGTGGATTTAGTTGGAAAGCCCCTTCCTCTGTAGACCCTCAAATAGCCTTACATTCCACTCCAGTTGCTCTGATTCACTGGAAACCTGTGCAGCACACACACATACCCCCATAACTGGGCTGCATTAGCATTAACTGTCAGCGCATGCTGAAAATGAATTTAAAAGCGCCCCTAAATGAAACACTAATGGAATGTAAAGCTAATCTAAATATGTTAATCCCTGAACACTTCATAAACAGGCGCCAGCAGCCCGCCACCCACTTTCTGCAGTCAGTCGCTGTGGAATGCTTTAGCCACAGGGGTTCCAGCAGTAATGACAAGCTTGTGGTGGATTAATGTGGAGTTATTTATTTCCGATTGAGTGACTCCCCCCCCCTCTCCCGTCCTCCCACATCATACCCAAGCCCCCTCCGCTTTAAGCTGTTCGACCCGGTCGCCATGACTCCTGAAGGTGTTCTGGGCGAGCGGTCACAGACGCTGTATCAGTGCGCTTCACCCCGACCACTGCTGACAGACCTCATGTTGCATTCTGGATACTTTCAGTCCTTTACCTGCTCTTAGCTAATTACTTTCTAGGCCTAAGCGTGCACAGTAATTGGGCTTGTGCTGGCATCTCTCCTCCCTGTGCTGCACCAAGTGCTAGTTTGAGCACTCCCCCCCCTTTCTCTCTGTCGTCCTTATTCCCCTGTTTTTTATCGTCCTCCAAAAGCCATCCAATTAATATGCTAATGAGCTAATAAATATTTATAGGGGTTTAAATTATGCAGAAAGCTTTCAGAGCCTGGTGTGAAATGCGTTGCTCGCAGGACTTCAAAGCCTTGCATTGCTAACGAGGCAGGGGTAGATTTGCATACAGCTTTAATCAGCTGAATACTGATTATGCTTCATTATAAAGTTGGAGGAGGGAGGTGGCGGTTTTGAAGGAGGCCGCCAGCTGCACTTGTCGTTTGTTTCATTCCAGCAAGAGGGGGAGAGAGGGAACTTTTTCAGAAGTACAGGCAATCTTGGCACACTAGAGAGAGACGGAGTGCAAAGAAGGCACCGTACAAGAAAAAGGGGCTGAGCCAAAAGAAAAGAGGGAGGCAAGGAGAGCTGTTTGCCTAAACCCTGTTGGCTTTCCCAGTGTTCGTATCCCAGTGTTGTTCAGCAGACCGTGTGGTGAACACCGCCACCGTGTCTGTGTGCGCCTGTGGTTGCATTGAACTGTGCTCACTGCTGACCAGCGGAGAGTGAAATACAGGGAGGGGTGGGAGGAAGAAGCCGGCGCTGGACATCCTGTCGGTGGGCTTGCCCGATCCAGGCAGCTTTACTTGACAGGTTCAGCAACCATGCTGGAAAATACAGGTGGAGCGAGAGCGGGTGAGTTTTTCATCAGGCTGTAGCGGGGATTTTATTCTGGCTCTTTAGCATCCAAATCTCACTGGATTTGTTTCACATTGTTGTAAGATCAGCTCGTGTTTTTACTCTCTTGGTTTAATTCAGTAACTGGTTATGTTGCTTTGAGAGGCGAACGTGTCTAAAGGTCTGATTTAAATATTAGGAATCTCATGCAAAACTGGGAGGTTAGAGCACCAGTAGGTGTGACTGTGTCTCATTATGCATCCTTCTGGCTCTTTCAGATGTTAAAGTAAAGTCAGAAACTAAATGTGAAATGGAAATTGGTGACGGGAACACCGGTGAGTGACCTGAATGTTTACCTTCCCCCTCATAAATGAATGTTGAATCGTTTGAAATTCACCCCCCCCCCCCATTCAACAGGTTTAAACATTTATGTTGCATTAACCAGCTTTCCACGGTGTCTACAGACGTTTAAATGCTTAGTTGTATAAATGTTTTAGTGAAATTTTGATGTAGGCGTTTCATAGCACAGCTTTTTTCCTCCTTTATGACAACAAATTGATTTTGATGACTTTTTATGCTCTTGTTTATGCATTAAATACAAATATTGTGATGATCCCCCACATTTAAATAAACGGATAAATGCAGCAGTTTCATATGTTCTTTTGAAAAATGTTTTATCCAGTTTCTTTTTTCTGAAGTTATCCTCCACCAGGTTGTCAGCGTTCCTCCTTTTCTCGATCCGGCTCGTTTCATTCAGTTTTTCCTTTCCTCAGGAATCCAAACCAATGGATTGGACTTTCAGAGGCAGACGGTGCCAACCACAATTGCTAATGCACATGCACAACTCCTCTCACAGGTAACACATCATGCACACAGCAACACAGTCTCCTGTCTTTGTTGCTTCTTCTTTTCCTGTTTTACATTTTTTATTAAATAAGCAGATGTGGAACAGATGTTTAATTGCAGCTTGAAATATGAATGCATTGCATACATATAGAAGGAAAAATTATGTGAATGCATTTTAAAAATGTGCAAAATCTCTTCATCTTCACACAAATATTCACAAGCATTAGAGTTCATTTAAATGAGCCAGGCTCTCTCAGTGTCGCCTGGCAACTAGGCCGATTAATCAACCCTGTATGCTAATTAGCTGCTCTGCGGTTGCTCGGAAACAGATGGCCAAGAATATGCAAATCTATGCAGAATTTACATGCACTGCATAACAGTTATTTTAATTAGCATCTCGACTCTCCCCTCCCTTCGTTTCACTCTCCTTGTCTCTGAAGGCTGCGGCACATTTTAAACACACACTTTATCGCAGCCTTTTTAATTTAAATTCCTCTCACTGCTTTAAGGCTAAAGGCACATTCTGACCAGGCACAGAAATTAAATTTACAGTTTCTTACTTTACGGAGGATGTTCTTCATGAAATATGCACCTGAAAGGCTTTTAATTAAAGCCATTAGCGTGTTGTTTTTATTTCTAGAATAACTGCTATGACACAAAATAAAGCCCCCCCTTCCTCTACTTTACTAGTCTAAGTTGGAAGACTCTGGTGCTCTTTCGACCTCCGTCCAGCAGAGCATACTGCCTCAAACCCAGCTAATGTTGGCCGGGGGACAGATTGCTGGAGTAAGTGTCCCCCCCCTCTGTTCTTGGTTATGACCTGCTCATTACATGCATCCCATAATTACACCTCAACCCTGACTCAAAGGCAGTTTAGTGAACTGGTGTCTTCTCTGCCTGCTTGCCTGCTCATCCCTGTGTTTTTAGTTTACATTCAGATTCCCCCACAACAGAGAATGGTTGGGTGTGTTCTGAAACATTCATCATCGAGACGTGTGACACTTTTCATTTCTACGTTTCCATGTTTTCTTGAGGCCTTGTTGTAGTCGAGAGGACCAAACGGCTGCTGCTGTACAGGAGGGAGTGTTTACCGTGCATGTAGATTTGTGTTTGCACATGACATCAACATGCTCATTTGCACATCTGCCTGGCTCAGATGCATGAGTCCATTTTCTCATAAAGGGAGAGAGCCAACGTTTCAACTAAACTTCCATACCTTTCTGAAAAGTTGAATTCCTGTGTACCTGAATACTTTGTTGTCATGGGAAATGAAAAACATCAGGTATAAAAGCATAATTATCAAACACACAGTTCAGCTGATGGCAAATAAACTTTTCATGGGTATTGAAGTCAAAGCTTGATAGTCTCCTTGATTTGTCTTTATTTCAGGAACACAGAACACCTTTTTTGTTTCTCACCCCTCATCTGTTTTGTGTTTTGTTCAGTTGTCCCTGACCCCGCAGCAGCAGCAGCTGTTGATCCAACAGGCCCAAGCTCAGATCCTGGCTGCAGCCGTGCAGCAGCATTCAGCTAACCAGCAGTGCAGCACCACTGGGGCAAACATCTCGGCCACCGCGGCCACACCAATCACCCAGCTGCCCCTGTCACAGCCCATCCAGATCGCCCCTGTAAGCCAAATTTGTTTAAACATCAGTTTCTGTAAATCCCCGTACATGTACTTTTCCATATTGTGTTTTTCCCTTCAGCAGCTTCAGCAACAGAATCTCAGCCTACCCCAGTTTGTACTGGTTCAGCCTGGCCACCCAATCGCCACGCCACTGCAACCCACCCAGTTCATCATCTCACAGATGCCGCAGGTCCAGCAAGGTGAACAAAACACTTACCTGCTATGTTCAACAGCAGAATTGAGTAGAAAGGGCTTAAATTACTGAATAGCTGTTGAAACTTTTTGTTTTTGTCCCTCAAGCCCAGAGTCTTCTAACTCAACTACCTCAAAGCCAAGCTAACCTCCATCCGACTCAGCCAAGCATCACTCTTGCAACTCAGGTTTGTAATGACGCAACAATCTTGTTTAAACTTTAAAAACGTGCTGAAGACTTTTCCACCTAAAGTTTAACCTTCATATATTTTCTCAGGTTTCCTTTTTCCTCCTGTCTTTTTAAGAACTTTATAAACTCACGTTTGTTCTGTTTCCGCTCCCTCCAGCCTGCATCTCCATCCCGCACCACGGCAACCACAAATATTCAGACCCTGCCCCACAGTCAGACACCACCCAAACGCTTGGACACCCCCACTCTGGAGGAGCCCAGCGATCTCGAGGAGCTGGAGCAGTTTGCCAAGACTTTCAAACAGCGACGAATCAAACTGGGATTCACACAGGTTCTTTTCACTTCAAACACCTTATTTCGCGTGTAGATTTGTGTAAATGTTTCAATGGTTGAGCCGGATTTATCACTTTAAGTATGCCTTAAAATAAAAATAATCTCAATAATCTCGCTAACATTGATTTTTTTTAGGTAAAAGAGAAATTAGGAGTAAAAAGTCATTTTATGCCTCATTATTTTAACTTGAAAACTGAAATTTTCTACCAAAAATAAACTGTGCAGGTTAGAAATTTAGTTGCTGCATTTAAACATTATAGATTGGAATCAGTTTGCAAACTAAAGGATCCAAACTTTACAAAATAAGAAGGTTTAAAGTCACATTTAGGCCATTTAAGGTATGATGGGATTTTTTTTTGTGTGGAACAAATGAAAAAAACTGTTAAATAAGTAATTCTGAAGAACAGAGATGAGTTTTTAGGGTGTTAATCAAAGCCAAGAGACCAGAGGAACTTTAATAATTCATATTTGTCTGTCTCTCTTTCCGTCTGTCCCACAGGGGGACGTCGGGCTGGCCATGGGGAAGCTGTATGGAAACGACTTCAGCCAAACTACCATCTCTCGCTTTGAGGCCTTGAATCTGAGCTTTAAGAATATGTGCAAACTCAAGCCTTTGCTGGAGAAGTGGCTTAATGATGCAGGTTTGTCCCTGAGCCCACCTGATTGGGCTCTCCTGTTAGGGGGCAAAGGTCAAAGGCATTTATAGAATAGAAACTTCCTGGTAAATGCTATAGATACCTCGTCTTTACCTCCCTTTCCGTCCTTTTTGTCGGTGCTGTTTGTGCAGAGAACCTGACCTCGGACCAGGCCTTGTCCAGCCCCAGTGCCCTGGGCTCCCCGGGCATGGGCATAGAGGGGATCAACCGCCGGCGGAAGAAAAGGACCAGTATCGAGACCAACATTCGAGTGGCCTTAGAAAAGAGCTTTCTAGAGGTTAGATACTCATATTCCTGAAGTCTAGGGTGCATTCATCTTGTGTTTACGGACAACACGCTTCAGTAGACTCCTCAGCGCTGACAGGGAACCTCTGGCTTCTTTGCCCTCTTCAAGCAGAACCAAAAACCTACCTCTGAAGAGATCACCATTATCGCTGACCAGCTCAACATGGAGAAGGAGGTGATTCGGGTCTGGTTCTGCAATCGCCGACAGAAAGAGAAAAGGATTAACCCCCCCAGCAGTGGCAACAGTGGAGGAGGCAGCACCCCCATTAAAGCCATCTTTACCCCCAGTAGCCCTTTGGTAGGAATGGACACACTTATACTGACACAACTCTTTATAAATGTTTTATCTTTACATCAGACTGAAAACGTGAGTGTTTCTTTCTTCTAAAGTATAATCCAAGATAATTCAATGGAATAAAACTAAAGTTTAAATTATGCATTGAGACATAATTGAGTCCTTAATTTCTTCTCAGGTGGCGAGCACAGCAAGCCTTGTTAGCAGTCCAACTATAAACACATCCACCACTCTGACTGTAAACCCAGTGATGCCTCTCACCAGCACCAGTGTCTCCAGCCTGTCTTTTACAGGTGGGTCTGTCCTTTCTTGTGTTTTTAATGTTTATATTCTTGACCCCCTGAGCGTCTTAGTTAGGCTTTAGCTGTAACTCACATTCGTTCACAGACCTATGAATATGTAAATTGCTCGCCTGCAGCTGGTTTCATACCTGCTCTTCTTAGCTTCTGGTCTGCTTCATATGACAAAGGAGGGTTTGAATTAAGTTCTGCTATGTAGCATGAAGTCATTTCAGAGCTGAAGATGAGTAGCTGCATCCTTTCTTACATGGGATATTATTTGTGTTTTATGACATGAAGCTTTAGACCGTTCATTTGCTCTATTCTCTCCAAGGCACAACAGTTGGAGCCACGAACACCGCATCCGTCATCTCCACCGCACCTGTAGTTACTACACCAACAAACTCTCCGTCTCTAAGCCCGGCTGCCACAACTATTCAGCCTACATCCACAAACAGCAAAGCTGGCATGCACACGATTGTCACGCAGGCGCCATCATCTTTAGCTACGACTTTAGGGGCGGGTCAGGTGATGGTGGCGGCCCCGAGCCTTTCTGCGGCGCTGCAGAGTGCTGCCCAGCTGCCCACCAGCGCCAGCTTTGCAGCCATGGCTGCTGCTGCCGCTGCAGGACTCAACCCTGGACTGATGGCATCATCCCAGTTCACACCAGGGTCAGTGAACGCCACGCTTGAGTAAACTGCCTGTTTCTCTGTTACAGTGTCTAAATGAGCTAATGTGTGTGTTTAGGGGGGCCCTTCTCAGTCTGGCTCCTGGGGGGCTCGGCAGCGCCCTCAGTCCTGCTCTTATGAGTAACAGTACTCTGGCCACCATTCAAGGTTTGTGTTCATTCCACCACAATATACTCAAAAAAATAAAGGCAGCACAAACGGTTCCAAGCTTAGATTTATTATATTTTTTGATATTTCATATGCATACTTTTGCTTTTAGGTGTTGACTTGGGGATTAAAATTTCCCCAACACAAGACCAAATCTTAATGAAAGAAAAATTATTATTATTATAATTGAATCAGTCTGTAAGAATGACAGAACTGAATTGAGAAGTGATAATAGATGATAAAATATTGCATCATGGGTTCATAAAGTAACAAATGGGATAATTAGCATATTGAATAAATATTGAATTTGGACACAAAACATGAATAATAAAACCTAATTAAATCAGGCCACACCCACTGGATTTAATCCTATTGAAGAAAGATGGTTATAAAGGCATAGACTAGTCTAACATGCAGACTTTTATACATTTATTCAAACTTAACTCCTTAAAATTTTTTTTGTTTCTTCTTATTCAAACTGGAACTGATCATCTGTCTCCAAACTCTCATACCTTTGTCCTCCATAGCTCTGACATCTGGCGGCACCATCCCCATCATGGACGGCGGTAACCTGCTGTTCGCCAACACCTCGGCTGCTAGCACGCCCAACCTGGTGACCACGCCGCTCTTCCTGAACCCCCAGAACCTGTCGCTGCTCACCAGTAACCCCGTCAGCCTGGTGTCGGCTGGAGCGGGTGGGCTCCAGGTCACCACAGACGCCCACCACCAAGCCACCACTGCTGCCGTGCCTGTGCAGGCCTCGACCATCACCACTGCCTCCAAGGCTCAGTGAAGCCTCTCGGGCGGCGTCCAGAGCGGACGCCCCGTTTCCTTTGCTGAAAACTACTCCTGTGGGGAGCAAGGTGGCGGTCTGACACGTGCTTCACTACCCACCCCACTTTCTTTACATTGTATCTAACATTATTTAATCCTTTTGCTGCCACCAAAAATTTAACAACCTCCAATATAATTGGGTTATAATTTTTATTTTATTGTAACTTTTTTCCACAAACACTGTTTTTGACCTGCCGCTCTGAGGAAAACCATCAAACTGTCCGTGTTAATGTACATATTTATCTTCCTGATTCCAGGTCAGAATCTCTGAAATACTTCTAACCAAAACCAAAAACTTTTGTCTTTTAACATTCAAACTTAACAGTTTTTACTAATTTCACAATGTTCATTATCACTAACAGGGGTTTGTGCATCGCCCTACCGATTTTGTTTTGTTTTTTTATTCTTTTTTAGGGTTTTTTGTTTTGCTTTGTTTTGACAGGCCTTGACTTAAATCATATCAGAGTTATACTTTAGTACCTTTTCTTTATCTTAACTGTCTATATTGCTTTTTATATATATTTTAAAAACTTTGTAATTCTAATATTAAGTTAAGATTTAACTATCACTTTTTAATCGTGGTTCTAAGGCTTTAAAAACAAGTAATAAGTGGCCGATATATAAAGGTTATCATTGCTTTAAGGGTCAGAGAGACCAGACGTGTCTCTCCGAGTCTCTTCTCTGGAAACACTGACTTGTACGTCTAGCTGTGGTGGTGAAAACGCCTCCAGCTCGTGTTGGATGATGGTTTTTGGAGCCGTGGAGTTTTGACACTGATAGAAAAAGAATTAAAACATTGTTCAGAGTGAGCTGCCTGCCTCTGGATAAGCCGGATCCGGGTTCCGTTTAAAAGCTGTATGATATTTCAAATCAGAGGCAGGAAGTAGACGTTTGATCCACAAACTTTCTGCAGTGTGTTTCTGAGAAGGGGTTAGTTTTGGAACCTGTTGTGCGGAGGCTGAATGGGGTTATTTTATTGTGATTTATTTCCTTTTTCTTTTTGATAGTAGTACTGTCGTATCTACTTGTGCACAGTATCTGTACCAAAAAACCAACAAAAACCAACTGGATTGATGAGCTGCAGTCTGCCTGTTCTGGGAGGAATGATACTTTAAGATATACCAAAAATATTTGTTGAAATAATTGCTGTGTGTAGTCGGTGTAGCTTAGTCTAGTTAATATATTTATGAGTACAAACTCTTTGTTGTCGACAAATTATAGAAATGCAATATTTTGATGATCATTTTCCAAAGATTACAATTTTTTTGATTTGATTAAATGTCTCATTACTCAATTTTTTTAGTTGGCAGCACAACTGACCAAACAGCGAGGGGGATCGGTGGGTTGTGAGGAAGTAGTTTTCTTTTATTATTGTTTTGTCTTCACCACCTGGGCCTTGCCCTTCATGCTTAATCTGGTTTTCCTGTCTCTT